>JBBPDJ010000014.1:1369135-1394281 GCA_037974625.1 Cucumis cinereus
TAAATCTTAAAAATAATATCAAATTAAAAAACAAATATCTGAAATTATTAATTTACATATGAGAAAGAGGCCCCCCCACCCCCCCCCCCCCCCCCAAATAAA
The DNA here is from genome assembly GCA_037974625.1 of Cucumis cinereus. NCBI lineage: Eukaryota > Viridiplantae > Streptophyta > Magnoliopsida > Cucurbitales > Cucurbitaceae > Cucumis > Cucumis cinereus. Next base: position 1,369,238 of record JBBPDJ010000014.1, read on the forward strand.
TAAAATAAAATTGTAATGTAATAAAGTGGGACATAAAGAGTATTAGAACAGTCACCACCAATCACGCCATGTTCTTTGCAGCAACCAATGCCCTTTTTATAAATATTCACCCAATCTCAACACCCATAAATAAATAAATAAATAAATAATTGTTTTTTTTCTTTAAATTCAAATCTTATCTAATGTACTTTGATGTAAATTTCTTATCAAGAGGATTTCTTAAAGTAAACTCTGATGTTAAACTATAATTTTCTTTTAAGGTTAATCATTTAACATCAAACATGTCACGTAAATAAATAGTTTATGTCTTATTCTATGTTAGTTGTTGGATGGATTTTTACCGTATTTAATTGGTCCATAAGCTAAGTGTTTTTTGAGGTATTCTTCAACATACACTTAATATCTAGAATTAGTTACTATTGTACGAGTTTTTATATATATGGATTGTTTAGACTCATAAAAGTCGTTTTTTTAAGACCATAAATTTAGGTACTTAAAACTTATTGATTTTAAAAAATCGTGCATAGATCACACATTCAATAATGATACAAAATAATTTACACTAACTCCAAATAATGTAAAGAGAAGGTATGTCACTATTATTATCAATAATAGAACATGATACTAGATCTTTTGGTCACATCTTGGGGAGAAAAAAAACAAAAACAAAAATTTTCACATCCCTTTTATTTCTATATATATATTTTTATAAAAACACATTTCGTTATTTAGTATTTAGAAAACAATGAAGAATATCATTATTAAATGAAATGGGGGCCTAAAATATATTATTCCTAACAATTTTGTATTATTTTAGATCTTGTTGAAGATGATACATGAACCAAGAACACTTATGAATGAACCTTAAAATGTCAATAATGGCTTTGAAGATATCAACCGATGGAGGTTGCTTTAGATGCAAAATATTTTATATGATATTTGATTTGATCAAACATTTCTGTTTTTTTTTTTAATATAAATTCTTTTGAGACCCAAATCCGATTTTGTTGTTATAGAAGGAACTACATGTCGGAATCTCAACAGAGAATTATCCACAATGAAACGACAAGAGACAAACAGCACAAACAATTGAGATGGCCAATCCAGCTAGGCTGAGCCCAATAATACAATATAAACTTACAAACAATTTCATTATACATCTTACATGTTACAAAGGCCAAACTCTTCCTCCAATCTTCTCTAACACTAATATATATTAACAGAATATTTGTAATCACAATCCCGAGCCAGTAACCGTACGATATAGTTGATCTTTCGAGGTTGTTTCAGTGGCAGCATTGCAAGAATGAAGAGAGCACGACGAAGATTTTCGACAATCTTTTGGTGCTACTTTTCAAATGCAGTTTTCTCTTTCATAATTATGAGGGTATTTTGAAGTGAAATAGCCATGATATGACAAAGGCGAAAACCATGCAGGCGAGTAAAAAATTCAGGAACCTGTGGCCTTGCCAGAAGTTCCTAGCCTCTGTAGAATGCGGTGGCATCACGATAGCAGCTGTAGTGGTTGCTGTAGTTGCTTCGTTAGATTCATTACGTTGCTCTGTTGAATCGGCTTCGTAAGTACCAGTAACATTGTGTGCAATTGATCCACAGATCTCACATGTGCTGGAACAAATTACACATGGGTCAGTGCAAGGTACATATTGAGCTTGTCCAAGTTTGAACAGTATTTGCTTTTTCCCTCATATATTACAGATAGCATAACTTTCAAATTACTTCAAAAACCACAGTCATAGCGAAAAGAACAACATAAGTCACATACAAGTTTTTTAGTTATAGATCACTCTCCAATAACGAAAAATTTTCCTGGCCGAACTACACATGGTTCCTAGCAGGGTCAAACGCAATAAAGTTCTTAACAGATCGAACTACAACGGTTCAATTCTTTGATATGCTCATAGATTCAACATGGGAAAATATGTTCAACCTATGCAAAAGATGCAATGAAGATGGTTTTTAACTTCTTACAAACCCTTTTGACCGAGATCGATCTTTATATAATAAGCTTTCATCAATCAGCTTCACCACAGAAAATGAAAATGGAAAGAGGTTTCATATAGCCGATACTTTTGAATGTGGATATCATCCTGTTCAAATCGAGTATCTTTATCTATAAACTTGAATTTGTTTTCAAAGTCTTGGATGATGATTTGAGAGTGGTGAAATGAAATAACAATCTACCTCAAACTGAAGCTCTAACATTGTCCATACAAGTTTAAATACACTTTGAACAAATGATGAAATGAATATTGATAGCTAAGTCAATTGCGAAACTTGTGGAGATGTAAATATAGGTTAAAACCTCAAAGAAAGCTGTTTGAACTCAAAACAAAACTATTCTGTAACTGCATCATAAATAATATCTGTACTAATCTTCGCAACATCTTCTGTAAGACAGTGTGAACTGATAAAGGAATGGTTAAAAAGGAACAAAGAATCTCACTGATTGGCATTTTCAGGAATAACTGTTGATTCCATATACTTTTGTAGATACCAACATCATGCAATGAAGTAATAAAGAATATGTAGCAAAAGTTATGAATATTTTGTTTATTGTTTCCAACTTCACACTACAGTTGACCAGAAAGGCAAAAACAAAAAGAACAGAACATGCTGAAGAAAGAATATTCATACATTTGAACTCAGCTAAGAGATGTGCTCTAATCAATAGTACATCAGACTAAAGCAAGCAAATTCTAGGCCAAAAAAATGAGCCTTTTTCTACAAGACGAAGGCAAAAGTTCTTCAGCAAGACACACCTCCAAGCCGAGAGCGGTGTTCTCCTCGATCAAATACCATCTCGGCCTCACACCGTCCAATGCAAAATCTAACTTCTTATTAGAGTCTTTGTAAACCTAAGTTAGTTGAGTTGTTGTTGGGTTTTTATTATTAATCAGTTACTTGGTTATCCCTGTTATAACAAATAGTTCGTTGGCCCAACCGCTCATTATATATAGGACTTTCATCAATGTAATTATCCAAGTGGAGTTTATTATCTTCCAATAAATAAAACTCCTTTTATTCATCGTTTATTACTTCTCTTCATTTTGACAAAGAAACACATTTCATTTTGGCTTTGATCTTTGACAGGAAATGAATACATGAATCCTAAAAGAGGCTGATGGATTTATAATGGCACCACTATTTCCATAAGGCAGAAGCAAAAATAAAGATGACTACATAGTCTCAATTCTTTAGCATTTGGATTAAGCTGTTTTGCAGACACAAGGCCAGGAATTAGTCCTTTTTAGTCAAAGAAGGCTATCTTGAGACGATCAAAGACAAATACAAGCCAAATTCTTTAACATTACTAAAACACCAAGAGTAACAGAAGTCAACCACAGGTTCACAACTTTTAAGCAGAAGACAAACTTCAAGAGTAGTCAGAAAAGAGAAAAAGAAGACTAAATTAAAAACTAAAACACCATGAGGAATAGGGAAATTTGAACTACAAGATTAAATCAAGAAAACAAGGTTGGTACTCCAGATTCCAGGCATGTTTATAGTGGTATCAATCATTATATCCAATGAATTGAAAAGTAAATGAAGACAAAAAATGAAACTTGAAAGCAAGAAACATTAGGTGTTATTCAATTTGAAGAAACTTACATGTCGCCCTTAATCTTGAACCAAGCCTCAGCACAGTGCTTATGAGTAGCAGCCAAATCATCCTTACAAGAACAACCCAACTCAATAGGGATTCCAGATTCATGATTAGAAGCATCCAAACTCAGATGACAAATCCTGCAATCCCTCTCGATTTTCGCCAAATGTACCTTAATCTCAGCCAACCCACATTCCAGATCCATCTCAACAGAGCACTCCGACACAGAGGAACCCCTTCTCTTCTCCGCCGCCACCACCGCCCTCTCTTCCTCCAGAATGTCAGCCCTGGAGTGGACCGAACACCGCCGCACATCATCAAAATCAGTGCGAGGGCATTGTTGGTGTCGTTCTACATCCATTGCGACAACGTGGGAAGGTTGGACGGTCGTCATCGCAAAGACCCAGAAAGAGAATCCTCATGTAATGGGTATGTGAGGCGAAAAGGAAGAATGGGGAGAGAGAGTAAGGAGACCCATGAAGGAAAAAACTTGACTTAGGGTGTGATGATTAATGAGTAATGGAGTGAGAAGTAGAAGAAGAAGGAGTGGTGGGTGTCCCCTGTTTCAGCGGCTTTGTTGGGTGTCAGTGGCGATGTGCAGCAAAAAACAGAGTTGTTGCAGAGAGGAAGAAGACGACGAAAGATTTTGGAGAGCATAATGCAGAGAGCATCCATCATTCAACTTCTTTTTTTTTTTTTTCCTTTTCTTGATTATTATTAATTTCTTTTTTCACTCAAAAAGAAAAAGTAGAAAACGTGATCATCCAAATCATTGTTGGAAGGGAAAGAGAAATCCACAAATTACATCACAAATTGTTTACAAAACAAACAAAATTTCATTCAACCCTTTCCTTTTCCAAACCACAACCTAAACTTACTACAAATAACATGTTTACAGGAGCTTAGTTCAAATTACTCGATAATTAAAATAATTTGAATCTAAATGGTAAAAGTTGTATACATTTAGTTTTAATTTTGAGTTAGATTTGGTTAATTTTTTTTTTTAATTTTATGTTTTTCTCCAATTGAATTGGATTCAGATTACAATTTTAATATAGAGATATTATGATCTCTTTTGGATTTATTTTGAAATTTAATATATGAGTTTTATAAAATTTTAGTTATTAGTACGACAATTTTAAGTATTTTAAGTTAATTTAAAAATATATATGAAAAAAGGAAAGAAAAAGATAATTAACCCTAAACCCAACCCACCCACGTACACCCCAACAAATTACTCTAATAATAATAACAACAACTTTAGTTCTTGAATTTCTTTTGTCTATTAATCTATATATTTAAAATAAACCTTAAATTTAGTCTTTAATGTTAGTTTATAGTTGTTTTTTTTTTTTTTGAAATTTTTGTCTATAATATTTTTAATGAATTTTTTATAGACATATTCATGTATTTCATTTGGTTGCATGGAAATTATTATTATTATTTAATTAATTTTAATAAAAATTAACTTTAAAAAATTAAATTTAAAATTTATTAAAAATACAATGACTGAGAAACTAAAATTAAACACAATCATATTCTAGATTTAAAAAATAGGGTGGTTTTCTTTTGTGTTTATATATATTTAGGAATAAATACACTATTTTAGGTTTCTATCTTCTTGGTTTTAATAGCTCAAATTTTAAAATATTAATTTAATTGAATTATTGTTTTCTACAATTGGATTCTTTTTTCAAAAATGGTAAATATTTAGCTTATATATTGATGTGAATATAACTTAATATTGGTTTAAACATACACTTTTAATCAAGAAATTAGAGATTTTGAAACGTCACAAGGACGATTTGTAATTAAATTCAATAATTACAGTTTTTTTTATTGAGTAGAATGAAATAAATATAAAATATTTAAGATAGTAATAATAAGAAAAAGAATACTTAATAGTGCTCTAACTATTAAGGAACATTAGTGGTTTCGTTTTTCATTTTTACATAATTATTGTGAAATAACTTTTAGTAGATTTGTTTATAAATATAACAAAATTTCATAATCTATCAGTAATAGATATTGATAAACTTTAATTGGCGTCTATCAATGTTTATCAATGTCTTTCTTTGATAGCCATCAATTGCTGAGCTCAATGAGGCTCAAAATTTTAACAACTTTGTGTGACATAATGATTTATTACAATAATAATAATAATAATAATAAAAAGAGCAATAGAAAATAGATGGATGTTATACTTATACCAACCGTGCATTCATAACAAACATCATATTTACGTAATTGAATCGCATAAAAGATAATATACTCAGATTAACAACTTGATGCATCTCAGATAACACAAAAACTCCTCTAATTAAAAATAGATTGTCGTCAATACAATAACACAAAAATATCACACAAAACAGGATTAAACACTATTGGGTCGGGTTTGGGGAGGGGAGGGGTGAACTATTGCCTAACTCTGATAGTATAAGACAAGATTCTCTATAATATGGTAGACTTGGGGGGAGGGGATGAGTGTTGCATAACGACCCATTTCACAATACATGATTTATCAACTACTTGAGTTTTTTAATGTATATTTACATATCCAAAATAAAACTCAATGGTTATGAAAATCAACATTAATGGAATCACAAAGGAAATGAGATTCCATTAATGATAATTACTATAAATTACATCTTGTAATCATACTAAAATGTGTAATGGTGTTGTTTACTTTCATGTGCAATTGTGATTTAATATAGGTGATTACTATAATGCCCTTTTAAAAGATATATAGTAGATATTTTTAATTAAAATATAGTAACTATTTTTTTCTTAAAAAAGATATATAGTAGATATTTTTTATGAAGTGTAAATATTTTGTCTACTTTCTTATTTTGATAATTTGCCTATACAAGATTTTTTTCTATTACAGTAACGTGTTATAATAATTAAAACGCTTTTTTCCATTTTCATTTTTTTACTAATTCAAATATTTATACTTAAAAACTAAAAATATAGACTTTTAAAAGATAAAATCGCCACTTTTTAAAATTCCACACATCTAATTCCAATTTTAATTTAAAAATCACATAAAGTTTGTGTGGGATCAGTACGACAACCTTAAAGGGGTGAATAAAGCTTTTATAAATTAATAAAACGTTTTAACTAAGTAGGCCCAATTAAACAAATTAACAAACTTTTTTATAATAAGTAATTTAGACAAGAAATTCATACAAATGTATTCTCATCAAAATGACTTATAAAATGACAAACAAATTCAAGCACAAATTATATCAATTAATTTTATGCAATAGGTAATTTTATTTACAAATTAATTGCAAAACTAAATAGGAGAGGGAAAAAGAAAATTGACATTGGTAATTTTATAGTGGTTCAACACAATCGGCTTGCATCCACTTTTCAAACTCCTCTTAGGTATGCCACTAAAACTTCAAACAAACTATTTTCACGAGTTAAAGACAACCGCTACATCACTCTTTTTACGAGTTCAAGTGCAAACTCAATCTTTTCTATAGATCACGATCAAACAACGCAAACGACTCTTTTTAGGGACTAAGAGTAACCCCATACTAAATATCTGAAATGAAGAACAAGATGAGAAAAACTCTCTCAAAGAGTAGATTTACAAATTAAAACACTTAATAAATCAATCCTCACAATACAAAAATTTCTCACTCAAGAATAAGATGAAGAGAAGTGGAGAGAGCAACAAATGAAACTTTGAATTTAAAGATTGAAAAATAATATATAATTGTTGTTTAAAAAACGTGTCTCTTAATTTGTAGAAGAAGATTAGATGTTGAAATTTAAAATCAATTTGATCCATTGGATCTTATAAAAGAAAATTAGACGATAGAAATTTAAACCTAACTAGTCGTTAGACACCAACATTAAATAATAATAAATTTATTTTATTTTTCAATTTATTTTCTTTTTAAAATAAAACCAATTAAATTCCAAAATATTTTTTTTATGGAACCAACCAAATTTCACCAAGTGTCAAACTTTCAAGGCTCCAAATGTCACTCTTTGATTGAGTTAATTTGGATAATTTTGCCACTACGCCATCATTGGGTACTTTTTCGTTAAGATTGTTTTAGCTATAATTTCTTCGTTTGAGCTCTGATTTAGTTGATTCAAATTGGATTGGAATCATTGTTTTGAGCTCTACGTTATAGACTCATCAAATACTCAAATTGTTAATAAATTAATTCGAGTTTGTTATCATCAAAATATAGATTAATTAATTTGAGATTAAGAGCAAAAAAATCAATTGTTCGATATAAATACTTTTAAAAATCAAGTGTAGTGGATTTTTTTTTTTAGTGGTGTTTTTAAAAAAACAAACTATTTACACTTTATATATATAAAAAATAATATTAAAAGACACAAATTTTACTATACTTGATTTTGTCGTAGAGTGTAATTATAATTATGTATATGGATCTCGATTTATGAAATTATGAATATAAATTTCTAGAAAGAAATGACTAATAAGAGGAAGCAAACACTAACTTTCTAATTATATCGATATCAAGATAAATATTGATTTGGATACCTAATTTATGAATATAAATCTAAAGAGAAATCAATTTTCTCTAAAATAAAAAAGAAAATCTAAAGAAAAATAGTAAACGATGTTAAGGAAATAAAAAATATAGTGTGAGTTCTCACGTAATAATAAATGAGAATGAGATTGATAAGTTTTTTAAATATAATAAAATTACACAATATATGATTACAGTTTTAGAAGCAAAGCTCCCAATTAATTCTCATTCCAAAATTTAATAAATACAATGAATAGTAACAAAGTTGAATCTCGATCTACATTATCTTATTTCGATAGATTTATTGCGTTTATAGGTGAAAGATGTGTTAATATGGCAACAATGGGTTTGGGCTGAGGTTGTCAGGCCCAATTCTCTCCCTTAAAGGCCCAGTTCCCCTTTCACAATCAAAATGGGCTTCAAATAAGCGGCCCTCTTTCAAAAAATAATAATATTATTAATAAGTGTTCTTTTATTAATTTCCTTTTTTTACTGTAGTTGTGGATTTTTGTTTTTCTTTTTTGTGTGGCTTTTTTCTAATTATTCGAACAAAAAACCCTTTTTTTTTTATTATCATAAAAAATAAAAATAAAATCATGTTAACCTTTTCTTTTCCTTTTATAATTATGTAATTCTTAAATTTGGATATTTCATTTGTATGTAAAATATTGACTTCCACATTTTATTTTCCAGACATAATAATTTATGGAATGAAATTCAACAATTATAGATAAAGTATAATTCACAAGCAACTCACATACCAAGCTTGTAAAAACCATACAATATACAAATTTTTTAAAATAAAATAAATGAATGTGCTAAAATATTGTGAAAAATGTGTTAGTGAGATATGATTTTTACATAATAACTCTTCTCTAAATAAATAAATAAATAAAAATTACTTATGTTTTTTACACGATGACAATAAATAAATCTATCTGTGATAAATCATATCATCGATAGATTTTGCTATTTACCATTCTTTTAAATCTTTTTAAAAAGAAATTGAAAATAAAAAAGGGTATAAATCAATAGATGTGAGAGAAACAACACTAGAATACTAGGGTTGACAAAATGTTTTTATTTTATTTTTTAAAAAAAGAGAGTATGGACTATTAACATAAAATTGGGTTGGTTTGAGGTAGAGCAAGAGTGATGGATTGAAATAATAATATTGTAAAAGAAAATGATATTAAATAGAATAATTAATTATGAAAAATAATAATGGAAATATAGTAAAAACAAAAAGATGATGTATTGTCAATTTATGAATTCACAACATTCTTAGATTTGGGTATAGGCCTATGTGCATACCTACACATTTTAGGTATTATTAATTCAGATGCTTTCATGCTTCACATTTCATTTCACATGGCTCCTCCTCCTTATATTATCATTTATTTTCCAATATTTTTTTACAATAGCGTGGGGATCAAACATCTACATATACTTGATATCGATGTACAGTTGAGTTATGCTCTTTTTGACGATTAGAATAAAATTTTAAGTCATTTAATTTAGACAATATTTGGTAACCAATTTTATTTCTTGTTTTTTTCTCTTTTATGAAAATCAAGCATCGAAACTCCATTTTCACCTCTAAGTTTCGATGCCGAGTATTCTACTTTTCAAACAATAAATTTTAAAAAACTAACTAAATTTTGAAAACTAAATAAAGAAATTCTGGTAAACTTGTTTTTATTTTTAGAGTTTAAGTAAGAGTTCTAACGTTTCTTCAAGAAAGTGAAAACTATGATTATATAATAAACGAACGAGTAATAGAATTCAAAAGTAGCTTAAAAGTGAAAGAGAGTGAGATTATATATTAAGTTAAAAAATTGAAGCATCGAACCAAATTGAAAGTTGTTTGAATAATATAATTTGATACCTAAAAATGAATGTTGGTATAGTTAAGATGTAGGGTAAAGAGAGAGTACTAGAGAGGTAATTGAGGCCATGTGAGGCCATATTCAAATCCATGTGCCTAAGGTGAGAAAACAAAATGTAAATGGGACTCTAGCTTTTGCTTTGCCTTATAATATTCTTTTATTTTATTATATGCTTTATTATTATTATTATTATTATTATTATTATTATTATTATTATTATTATTAGCCTAAGGTTAGCCCCCCATTCAAATATTATTTCAACTCATCATCACCATTCACCATTCTACATCATCTCTTCATCATTATCATATACATTAAAGTTCACATTTTTCAATCCTCTTTCTGTCATATTCCATCTCTTTTTATATCCTTATTTTTTTAATTTTAGTATAATGTCTTTGACTCATATTAGAATCATGGAATCTCTTTTTTATTTTTAAATTTATTCTTTCCCGGCTCCATCATCCAAAAGTTATATATATGTTAATGAAAAATAAGGTTTGTCGTTTATAAACTTATAACGATGTTGTTGTTTATGTTGGAAATGCTACCAAAGTTTAAGATTGGTTAGATAAAGAGAAGATCATATGTATATAAATGAAAGAACAATTATCTCAATTGGTATGATTTCTTTTGGAGTGGAACCAAAAGCAAAGACATGATGGTGGATGCCCAAAGTGGACAATAATATCATACTATTGTAAGGATATTTGGAAGGTCCGTTATCTTAACAACTTATAGACTTAGGATTGGAGTTAGTAAGTTTGTGCTTTGTAGTATAGAGTTTTATAAGATGAAATTCTTCAATAAATCTGAAAAAGTAGAGATATAGGCAAGGAAAGATTTACTCGATAGATGTAACAAGTGAAAAATGAAGAAAAAATAAAGTTACTCGATAAATGTATAAATTTCAATAATATTTATTATTGAAGTTGAGTTGTTTACACCAACTTAGAAAGTTGGTAGGCCAAACAACCCTTAATATTAACCACCATCCCATGTGAATTTACTTTTAGACTACTTAAAAAGTTACGGTACATGTTCTGAATAGGAAAATGTTTTTAACATTTATTACTGACAAATTCATATATCTTTTTAGTCATACGTTCACATTCTCAACATCTTGGCCTCGATCTCCTCGATATAGAAAAAAAGCTAGCTAAGATTCCTATATGAGTCTTTTGAACTTTTATATAAATATGTTTGTATTAAAAAAGAATTGATTACGATGTTAGCATAAATATGAATAACCATCACGAGAAAAACATTACTACGAGAAGAAAGAAATTAGTGAAATAGAAAGCCAAACACAAAAGAAAAGTACTATTTTACTTGTATCGTTCCTAAACCTCGAAATCAGGGTTCAACTAGTTATGGTATAGAAATAAATATAACTTTATTGGTATAAAAACTTGTACTATCGACCCGGTCGAGATTAAATGTTGGATTTTCCACCAAAAAAATCCCTACAAATTTCTCCCTCTCATTGCTGTCGGTAGCCGTGGTCCAAGGCCATTACTCACTCTCAATAAAAGCAATAGCACCAAGCAAACACACCCACAATTTAATTCCTCTACACCAAAGTAGTTGCTTTCTTTAATAAGCCACAACAATTGAACTTTTAGGACCAATCTTTGTACCCATTTTTATAGCTTAATTCCATTTCTCAACTCACTTACTAACCATCAATATTCATCCACTAATTTACATCATTAGATACGTTAAGATCTTCTTTTGAACAACCTGTATAGTTGAATAGTACATGTTGAAATAGTAAACACGAATGATGTCGAGTCATATTTTGACTATTTAAAGTTAAATAAAATTATTATTATTTTTAATATGAATGTTGAAGAGGATGTTATATTATAATTATATTGTGTGGAAAAGAATAAAAAGCACTTCAATCCTATGTACCATAATATGTTGTTATGTGTGTGAAAATTTTGAATGGGGGAAACTATTTAAAAGATTATATGGTTACAAATTTGAAGATCCTTCTGCTACACTTTATGGGTTACAAATACTGAGATGAACCATCCTTTGGTTCCAATATGAGGGACATTTCTTGCATTCTACTTCACTTTCATCATCAAATTCAAAATCAAAGTTTTTTTTTTCCTTTATAATTATATTGTGATTTTTATTCTTGAAATATAATTAATATCATGTTGCCAATTCTATACGTTCAAATGAAAAAATATTAGTGATAGACTTCTATAGCTGATAGATTTTCATATTGTTAGTGGACTAGTAGTATGTGTATTACTATTAATATGCATGAACAAGGGAGTTTACTTTAATAAGAATCGACCTAGTCTTCATCTCTAGAAGTTGATGGTTCGATTTCCATTGTCGTAATGGTTGTAAAACAAAAATAGATATATAGAATGCATGAGCAAGCATGATGTAGGAGGAGGGGAAAATGAAGTGTGGTGGGGACTATAGGGCACCCAAAAGGAAAAGGCTGCAATGTGGGCGCCTTTTTTGCACCACATCATCATCCAACCCGCCCACTAATCAACACAATGCTGGTGCTTCTTCTTCACATTTTTCCTTTTAATAATAATAATAATAATATTATATTAAAAATATATATATTCTTAAAAACTTTAATAAAAAATGGATACTTAAGATTTCGTGGGGATAATCTAAAATAATGTGGTGATCTAAATGTTCTCTTTAAAGGACTTCCACACCATTTCATTTTCGTTCAAATTTTGAAACGAAGTCTACTCGAGGGTATTTTTGAAAACTTTGTTAAAGTTTAAGAGTAATATTGTTAGAAGTATGGGAATATTTTTGAAATAAATGAAAAAGTTCAAGGACATTTTATAATTTAATCAAAATTCTAATAAGTTAATTTAACTTTTTATAGTGTCTTAAAAATACTTTGTTTCCACTCTTAACAATTAGGTTAGCTGTTCTTTCGGTAAATTTTATGAAAGTGATAATTTAGTCCAAAATTATGTAATAACACAGATATTCCAATGGGTGTAACATTACTTTTAAGGATAATACTTAAATGTATAACAACATTTTTTAAAAATTACAAATACATCAAAAGTCTATCGATAATAGATTGTATCTTTGATAATATTATGCCTCGATCTCGAGTTGTAGAGTCCCTTCGACAGTGTATAATATCTATTACTTTCAAAGAAAAAGAATTAGAAAGAAAGAAACTCATACCTCCCTCCTTTGCTGTGCTGAAAGAAATATATATAAAAACAAAATCTTCAACTTTGAAAAAGAATTTGTTAAATAATTATGCTCAAATTTTTAAAACTAACTTTATTATATATATATATATATATATATTCTTAAGAAAAAGCCCTTTTCTGGACAATATTCGACTATCACCGAATTAGGGTTTTTATATAACAAACTAATCTAAATGCAATGATGATGAGTAAAATATACAATTGTAGGGAAGGGAAGAGAACAAAAATGGGCCAATCATAATATATTTAAATACTACTTTAATACATAGTCTTTCAAATAATATTTACTAAGTACATATCACTATTGGACTATAATAATCACCACTCCACCAACTTCTAGTTGATATCCCAAACGAGTAGAAACTAAACTAAAGTAAAGTCAAAATTAGTACCAAAAATCAAGGGATTAGATACCTCGCTATAATCTATGCCGTAAACTATGAGTGTTTGCTCTTCGTTTACTTGTTCTCTTGTGGGTATGACAACATAATAGTATTGACAATTTCGCAATCCATCACCTTATCCAGCCAAAGAATAGGTCTCATATCGCACATAGGATTTTTAGTACTAATGTATCAAAATTATTTATCTTAATATGTCTTTCTTTCTTTTTTTGTAGAATACTTCCAATTAACCCTTGGTATTTGTTTAAACCCAAATAATAATAAAAATGCAAAAAATTACATTTATAAAAGGGACCCATTTCTAAATATAAAATCCTGGCTTTCATGTGTAGAATGTGGTCTGTTATAATTGCTATTAAGTTCCCATCCCTTAATATATATATATATATTCCACCATTTTTAAATATCTAAAGCAAAACATTATTATAAAAAAATTAAAAAAGAAAAAACCCAAAGAAAATCTGGTCAAAGTTCTTCCATCATCTTTACACACACACACACACACACATATATATATAACCATCCATTTGTCATATTTCCCTCTCATTACCATATTCCTCTCAAAGACTTAGAGAGAGAGTTTTTTTTTTTTTTTTTTTTTTTTTAATATATATGGTGGAATTTACTGCAACTTCAGGAAGCATCCAAAGGGATCGCATTGATCCCACTTTGTAGCAATTTCTTTTTACCTTTTCGTGTTTTTCTTTTACCTTCTTCTGCTATGGAATTTGGATCATGCCATCTCTTTGGATTCCTCCTGCAGTGTTATTTTTCTTCCTTTTTTTTTTTCTCACAACCGTTCACCGCCGTGCCGGAGATCCTTTCACACATGACACAACCCTCTTCTTCAGTAAGTTTCTTGCATTTATAATTATTTTAATTTTGATTAATTATGACAGAAATATTTGTTGAAAATTTTGAGTTATAGTTTACCAGAGATCTGATTCTTGACTTTGAGTACAAAAATGGAGGTTTTATTGTAGAAGAAGAATAATTTTAAATTTAATTCATAATTCCATTACCATTTTCTTTTTTCACAATCATTAAAGGGGATAATAGCTTCTTGATCTATGGCTATAGCTTGCTATTAAAATTTTAAGGTTAGGTTTATTAAGGTATGGTTCGTAGACCCCGTTTGATAATCATTTGTTTTGTTCCATGAAAACTAAACCTTCCAACCCTATTTTTTCTTCTTTTAATTTATTATTTACTTTTTACTAATATTTTAAAAAACAATCTAAAATTTGATAACTAAAAATATCAGTTTTTGAAATTTTGTTTCTGTTTTCAAAATTCGATTAAAAACTCAGCTGTAATATTTAAGAAGATGCAAACAATTTTTAAAAATTGGGAAGAATAAACTTAAATTTTAGAAGAAGAAGAAAAAAATGTATATTGGGTTGTCGTTCTTAAAAATTAAACATGTTTATTATCAATTTCACAGTAATTTTCATTTTTTTTAAATAAAAAAGTTAGAATTCATACTCAAATTCTAATAACACACAAACTATTTTTCTTTAATTTTTAAAATTTTACTTAATTTTTAAAACGTTAGTAGAAATTAGATAACAAAACAAGAAATTAAGAGATAAAACGTGTTCAATAGGGTTAGTTTTTAATTTATGTAGTGTTGAGATGAAATTTTAGAAAAATTACTTTATTGTTTTTTTAGTACAACAATCGAGAGAATTGAATCATTCGAACCAATAACTTCTAAAATGAAAGATTATGTCAATCAATGTTGACCTAATTAAGCTTGTTTTTATTTTAATCGATAATTTTTAATTTTCTTTTCATGTGGATTATCAAAAGAGATCACTAATGATATAGAAAAGGCACATGCTTTCAAGTTTCAAGGAGTTAAAATTGTTAGACAAATCCATTTAAAGAGATTGAGATTGATCGATTCATTAATTTAATTTAATTTAATTATTGTTATTTGCTTTCCCACTTTTTAAAACCTCGAGCTAAGCAATGGAATCACAAGTATCATGTGAGAACACAATGGCTTTTAAACCCCATTAATGCCTCTACCTATCTCTCCATAATTATATATTTTTCTTTTTTTTTTTTAACTTTTATTTTATCATATTTTAAATTTATAAGTTGATAGTATAAATTTTATATCGAATAAAATTAAAACGAAAAACCAACAAAATAGTACATAATTCAACTTAAAAGTTATCGTATTATTTCTCTTCTATCTATGTAATCTCAAATCCAATTTTCATTTATCTCTAAATTTATTCAAATCCCGTTATAGATGTGACCTTATTATTATCATTAATCAAAGTTGCATTAAGGATTAACATAATAAAAGGGACTATTATAAGCCGAAGCATTCATCTAATTGAAGACTTAAATGGAGTAGAATCCCACGACCTATTACTCTAATTATTATAAGCTCACCTAGCTAGTTTTGGAAATATACTTATGCGATTATGTGTAGACTTGATAACAAGCAACAAATTTCTTTCAACACCACGCCAGTGGAGGAGAAGCTCAACGTCGTCCTATCGTTAATGGCAAGCACCAACACGAGAGCATCGCTCTCCACCTCCACATGAGTCATGCAATCGTTCATCACCATTTTTAACCCACGGAGAAGAGCAAGAGCTTCAAGATCCACTTTGAATGTTATATATAGTACATATTTGAAAGTGATTTTGAAATTGTTAAAATCACTTTTATTAATTTAAACTACACTTTTAATAGTTCAAAATTTTATTTAATATTTAATTTACACTTTTCAATACAATTTTCATATCATGCAAATAATTTTATTTTTGTATTAAAAGATCAAAAGATGGGAAATTCTTAAAAGATCTTTAAAAAGAGAAAAAATCTAGAAAATTGTTCGATAATCAATTAGAATCTTTTATTAGATTATTTTCTACCAAAATTCAACCACTTGTTTTGAATGAACATAAATTAGGTTAAATGTCTACTAAAAATGTTGAGACCTATATTCGTTTTATCATTTTTATCCTTAATTGTTTTAAAACTTATCATTTAAATTAGTTGTAAGGGTCGACCTAAAACACAATATAATTATATATAAATCTACATATTTTAAGTAATAAACATCAAAGTTATTTAACAAATAATTGTACGAGTAATTTAAAACTTTTTTTTAAAAAAGCACACAAAATTTTGAATTTGATTTGCACATTCATTTTATAAGTCTTCAATTACCGATAGATTTCTACCAATGATATCAAGATTAACACATAAAGTTATTAGTTGTTATTAATATCATTTATAGACTTCTATTAGTGGCTATCAACTTTGATTAGGTATTAGTGATTTTCATCTTAATTTCATAAGCTTTAAACAATGATCAATCTCCACTAATATACTTCATCTCCCTTTGGTTTCTCTAATTACAACGACAATTGATTTATGAATATTTAATCATTAATAGTTATCGGTGCCTTTCACTAATAGACTTCTATTAGTAGCTATCAACTTTGAAATGAAATTATCAATTTTCAAAGATTAACACTCAAAGTTGTAATGATAGAAGAACTCTATCAATGAAAAGTCTATAAGCGACAATCACTAAAATTTACCTAATTCATATCATCCATATCACTATATTTATTGATATCACTAATCTACCGAAGTTATACTACTGATATCTTCGATATGTGGATATCACCTAAGGTCAATCAATGATATTTCTGATATCATTGATATCTACTTAAGTCATATCATTGATATTTGCCTAAATTTTATCACTGATATCACTAATATCAATAATATCATAACACACAAACATATCAGTTATGGAAGGTTTATCACTAATGGACTTCTATTAATGATAGACTACATGTTATGTGAAGAAAGTCTATCAATGATAGATACTGATAGCATGAAGTGTTAATTTTTCAAAATTGATAGTCACTGATAGACTTTTATCACGTAATCTTACAAAGTTGTAAGCTTTTAAGTGTTTTTAGTGAATGAAGTCTATGCCAAGATTGTATTTTTTGAAGTTTATCAACAACAACCAATGATAGATTTCAAATACTTAGAATCTATCATGCATATACAAGTTAATAATTGATAAACTTTTATTACTAACTTTAAACTTAATCATCAATAGCTATTAGTAAACTTCTATTTTATATAAAATTCCATCTAACCTAAACCATTGACAAACGTCAATGATATTCATTTTATTAGTTTTTAATATCCGTGATAGCCATTGATAGACTCATTATAGTTTTACACTCGGGACAACAAACTCTTAGACGCTAATCTTCATTATTTCAAATAATTATTTAAAGATAGAAATCTATTTATGATAGCTACAAATCAGATTCTATTTCATAACGATTTGATCGATAATTATAACAGATAGACTTCTGTTATTTTACAAATATATTTGAAATTTGAGTTATTTCGTATAATTCAAACTAAAATAAATAAATATAAAGTTATATTAAAAATATATATTTAAAGTTAGACAAAAGAAGGATAGTAAATAAAGAAAAAAGGTCTTGAAGGTCCATTAATATTGGGCCGGAATTTCAAAATTTGGGCCCATGCAGTGACGACCCAATGCCAAATTATTTTAAAAAATATTAAAGTTGGTCGAATTGGGCATTTACAATCATTTTAAAAATGTATTGTATTTGCGCTTATTTCAACATTAATTGACATGAAGTTTCATTCCATTTTCGAGGTGAAATATTTGATCTCCAACCTCACAATTTGTGTGCTAAAAAAAGTATTATATTTACTAATCGTACCGACCTTTCATTTTGGTAGGTTTTCGATCCTTTCTTACGATTTTTGTACTAAACAAAAAATTGATTCTCTTTATTTGGTTTGTAAATAATATAGTAAATTATAAATTTCAAAATTAATAATTAAAAAGGACTTTTTTGACAGCAATGCGTAATACCAATTTTTTTTGTTTGTACTTTTAGACAACATATTATAATATAAAATCCAAAACTAGTAAAAATGATATAATTGCTTTTGCTAAACAAGAGATGTAACGTAATAATTGAGCATGAGTGAATGGTATATTGTGGACATTTTTAATCACCAAACATGATTTCAAAGTAGTTATAGTGTTTCCATTAAAAAAAACTAATGTTGTTGATTTTTCTCGGGAATCGTGAGCTTGCCAAATAATTAAATAACATACATATCTTTGATTTGTGATGAACATTTTTCTTTGAAACAAATTAAATTACTGTTTGAACCAAACAGATTTGATTTTTGACTTCATCTATACAACAAGTGTGTGGATGAGGATAGAACATTTAACTTCTAGAACAGAAGGTCAGATTAATTATCATGAAGCTAAACTCACTTGATTTTTAAGTTGTATATTATTTATACTATTACTTGAAGTTTGACTTTTCATAATTTATTGATTAACTCAATATTCCATATTGAATGTTAGTTCATTATAAGAATAAAGTATGATCAGTTATTGGTGTTATGGGAAGGTTTATACTAACTAATAGCATAATTGGCTTCGAGCGAATTCATAGATTATCATATCAAAGAAAGAATGAGACTTAGAGTCAAAACAATAGCTCAATAAGCAATTGGACATAGGGAAGAGTCAAGGTAACTTGCTCGACCTCATTAGTCAAGGTCGTGGTTGCGTGCCCTTTTTCAATGAATAAGGTATGCATATGCATACTCCATCCATCAATATCGAGGAGTAAAAAAGAGTGGGTCGAAGGGCCAAATTGACCCGCTTAGCTTCGATAGAACCTTCCCATTTGATGAATAGAGAATGCTAAATGCAAGACCCAGTTCATTTGACTGCAGAATTATACTAATCTTACTCCAGATTCATGATAGGAATGACTCTACATGATGGAAAGTTCATTCAATCACCATTCCTATCATCCTTTAAAAAATCTAAAATTAAACATAAGAGGTTGCGATAAGTACCCGATCAATGTCACATTTTCTCAGATTCTTCTTGTTTTGCAAGTAACACCTTTTTAAAATTTTAAAAAAAAATCGACAGTTGTTATCAAATAAAAAACATGTGTGTTTTTTCACTCTCTAGAATTTGATGTGGGTGTAATCGGGTCGGGTCAACCTGAAATGAAACTGGTTCTGTACAGTCAAAATTTGACTCGACTCGAGTTGAGTCTAACCCATCTTGCGTCTTTCTATTATTTATGTATTTTTTTTTAATATTTTCTTCTTCTTTCTCACCCCATTCTTCATCTTCTTCTTCCTCTTCTTACAGAACCTAACTTTCTTCTTCTTACAAAACCAAATAAAAGAGGCTAAGTAACCTAACAAAAGAGCCCAAACAAAAATCTAAAAGATGCAAAAACCCAAAGATGAACTACTTTACAGAAACTCAAGAGAAAACCCAAAAACCCTCAAAATCAAACCCCAATAAAGTACAAGAAAAACACGGGTTTTTTGTACGGATGGCCCTTTTTCAGGGGCCCATTCGATTTTTGGCCCAATATTAAAACTTCAATAAAAAAATGGCCTTCTGATGATGTCAGCACCATGCGATTTTACCGTTTTGTCCCTAAAGTCAGTGCGCGCGCCCCCAACCTACTCGATGCACGCTACACGTTTACTCGATGCACGCTACTCGTCTACTCGATTGCTCGATACAAACGTCAAATGATATACGCTTCGTTGACTACTCGATGCACGCCACACGTTACACACGTTGCACGTTACTCGACATACTCGATGCACGTTACCCCCGAAATTTAAAAAACATACGTACGCTTAAAGTAACCACTCGATGCACGTTTCCTCCACTCTCACTCTTTCTAACTTTCCTGTGCTTCCATTCTATCCTCTCTGGTGCCCGACGTCTTCCCTTTTGTTTACGAAACTTCTTCCCTTTCGTTTCGCAGTGCCCGACGTCTTCCCGTACTTTGAAAAGGTAACATTTTTCTTCATCCTTTAATCGCTTCATGCATGCATTCATCTTCTCTTTATAACGTTTTCTTCAGTGTTTGCATTTCTTCGAGTCGATATCGTCAAGTTCGAATTTTTGTATTGCTTTTGGTTTTCTTTGTGGTCGTCATCTTCTTCTAGTACATCGTTGTTTGCGTTGTGAAATCATTCGAGTGTCGAGGGTAGCCCGAGTCGAGTAACGTGAAGCCGAGTAATGTGCATCGAGTATGTCGAGTAACGTGCACCGAGTATGTCGAGTAACGTGCATCGAGTTTTTTCTAGGGGCAAATGCTAACTTAATTTTCAATTTTTCCAATGCAGAATGGCTACCCAATTTAAAATCGATGTGAAGGATCGATTTCCCGCCCAAGCTACCAATCTTTCTTCCCACATCTCGATTGCGAATAAGATTGTGAAGGAGAAGCTAACACCTACACAACTTGCTCTCTTCAGAAGGAGAGTCTTTGGGCGGTTTGTGGATATGGATGTTGTCTTCAACAGTCTACTGGTGCATTACATTCTGCTGAGAGAAGTGAAAGACAACAATAGGGATGCCATGACGTTTGATTTGAATGGCACCCTTGTGAGCTTCACGAAGGACGATTTTCTTCTGGTCACGGGGTTGTGGTCGGCCCCCAATACTGGGATTGCTGAAAGGGCTGAGTGCGACCTGCAGGACACAGTCCTTAGATACTACAAGAAGTCCATCACCAAGGGAATTCACAATAATGTCCTTGAAGCGGAGTACAAGACTATGGAGTTTGAAACTGATGTAGATGTTGTCAAGATGACGTGTGTCTACTACACAGAACTAGCAATGATGGATAGGGAGAAAACGAGAGCCTATGTTGACATGAGGCTCTTCAATGATGTGGAAAACATGGACTATTACAGTAGTCTAGACAAGAAAAACATTCTACGGGAGAAGACTTTTCTGGATCTGCAACAAGGATTGATTGGCAAGGCTGATAACTACAAGAAAATGGTGAAGAATAACCCAGATTATATTATCAAATACAACCTACCGGGATTTCCTCATGCATTCCAGGTAAAACCTATTTCTTATCTGTTTGAAATATGTTTGAAGTATTCTGGTTTAATGGGTGTTACGGGTATGCAGTTGTGGGCATACGAGATAATATCCACCGTTGCTGGGAAGTGTGCAACTCGGCTTAGCAACCATAGAATTCCTTGTTTCCTGAGGTGGGAATGTACATACTCCCTACCCACCAAGGCCTTGCAAAAAGATGTTTTTGAGACGAACAAGGTATGTAATTACTTGTTTAAGTATAGTTTAATAATAGTCTAACCAAACAATCTCATTAATGCTTTGTTATTCATGCAAATAGTGATCACAACTCGTCTAATGATGTCTAAGGAAGAGAAGACGTATAGAGACACTTTTATTAACGAGAGGCATGTATACGGGTCTGACGATGGTGATATGAGCGAGAGCAAGTCATTTAGTGGGAAAGATGACCGCGCTCGACATGTTGATGATGTAGAGGAGGCCTCGTTGGACGAAGACTATGGTCAACACTACCCGCAAGAGGATCCTATACATTCCTCACATGACGAAGACAGACAACAGTCCGCGGGTCGACAATCAGACCACGAGACGGTCCATTCTGATCCCCACACTAGACCGGAATCAAGAAGAGTTGATGCACCCCGCGGGCTGTTAAGTAAACTAGTCGAGCGAGTCACATCAGTCGAGACAAAGGTAGGGGACATTCAGTCGGACCTTACATCTTTGAGAGCTGATGTGACAGATATGAGGTCGACCTTGCAGCACATTGCGGACTTCATTGGTAACTTTTGTCGGGTAAGTTAAACAAATTTAAAAATGTTTATTTTTGTTTGATTTTTTTCGTTTATGCAAGTTGACTAGTTTTTTGTTTCCCTTGTAGGACTACACTGGACAGGATGAAGACCATAACCCTACTCCACCGAGTCCCTTACATCCCACAAAGTCCAATGAACCAATCCCTCCCACCGAGTCCAATGAACCAATCCTTCCATCTGAGTCCAATGAACCCACCGAGTCTTATACACCTCCACCCCCACCCCCCACTCTACCACCTCCACCACCCCCACCCTCCACTCTACCACCCCCACCACCACCCCCCACTCTATCACAACCACCATCGCCACTCACTTGTCTTATACACCTCCACCACCCCCACCCCCCACTCTACCACCTCTACCACCCCCACCCACCACTCTACCACCCCCACCCCCACCTCCCACTCTATCACAACCATTATCGCTACTCACTCTACGACCACCACCACCCCCACCCTCCACTCTACCACAACCATCATTGTCCCTCACTCTACGACCACCACCACCACTCCCACCCCTCACTCTACCACAACCATCATCGTCCTTCACTCTACCACAACCATCATCGTCCCTCACTCTACCACCACCACCTCCAACACTTGTCTCAATCATTCCACTCGATCCACTTACACTTCATGATATCGAGGTCTTTCCTCTTTCAGCGCCTAGCCAAGACGCATTACTGAACTTGAAAGCTACCAGCCAGCGAGCTGAGGTGAGGCTCGAGGTGAACCTTGAGAGCTACCAGCCAAGGCGCACTGGTTGAAAACGCAAGGCACCTCAACCGTACACACCACCGCTCACGTCAAGGAGGATAAGGGCGAAGTACATTGACCCAGGTATTCCTCCACGTGGGAGAGGAGCAGCGGTCCCTTACGATTCGTCGATTATGGATGAGGCTCTTATGGAGGAGTTTATGTAGTGGTTGGAGGCTTCGGATATGGGACCTTATAACGGCCCGGGGAAGTGTACCCTATTTCGAACAAACCACACGGAGAAAGCGCTCTTTAAGGAGCTAACAACGAACAATGAGTGGCTAAAATGCGATGTAAGTACCCTATGTGCTTTTATTTGTTTTATATGAGTGCGATATATTAACTCATACGGTTTTACAGGTGATGGACGCGTTGTTTTTATATCTTCGGAGATTCTTGTTCGTGCGGCCGGACATTTGCATTCACAAGTGGTCGACACTCCCCTATGCTTTAATGGTATGTGACTTATGCATTTTTTTACCCTTTAGATTCTATTTGTTTTATATGAATGCGATATATTAACTCATACGGTTTTACAGGTGATGGATGCGTTGTTTTTATATCTTCGGAGATTCTTGTTCACGCGGTCGGACATTTGCATTCACAAGTGGTCGACACTCCCCTATGCTTTAATGGTATGTGACTTATGCATTTTTTTACCTTTTAGATTCAATTTACTATATTTTGTACTTACTCTTTTTCTTTTTTTTTGGCTTTAGATTTACCTCAATTCCCGTGAAGATTACTCGATATGGAGAGAGATTCAGGGCAAAACACGCGAACAAGCCGCTCTCATATGGCAGGGGAGCATTACTACATGGACTGCGTGCTTTGTCTAGAAGAAGACCACCAGCCGGGGTGGGCAGAAGTCGACTTTGTCTTCACTCCCCTCCATTTTCGTCAACACTGGTTGATGTTGGTGATCGACCTCAACGAAGGGCGTCTGATCGTCTACGACTCCTACCCATCATACATATCCATAAATGATCTCGTGAAGTTCCTATGTCCTGCATATCACACTATCCTTTCACTAGTGCAGAATTGTGGGTTGTTCGAGTCAAAGTCGGACCTCCAACCTGGACCATGGCCGGTGTACCGGAACAACATAGGGAACATTCAGGGGAGCTCCACATTAGATTGTGGAATTTTTTGTTTAAAATTTTTTGAATTGTTATGTACCGAAAATTTAATAGCTTCTTTAGATCAAACTAAGTCTTTAGAATATAGGTTGAAATACATCGCCAGATTATGGGCGTCTAAACATTTATCTTATCAATAAATTTGATTTTGTATATCTAAGTTATTTTCATTTATTAAGTTAAATTATGTTGCAATTTTCATTTATTAATGTATATTAAATTCTCTTAAAAAGAACTACAGCGTGCATCGAGGATAAAACAGAAAAGTTAACCCTAAAACCTGAAGAACAACGTGTAACGTGTACCGAACAAGTGCAACGTGCAACGTGCAGCGTGCAGCGTGCAAACGTGTAACGTGCAACGTGCAACGTGCAAACGTGTAACGTGCAAAGTGCAGCGTGCAGCGTGCAAACGTGTAACGTGCAAGACGTAACGTGAAACGTTTAGCATGTAGTGGGTAGCGGGTAGTGTGTAACGTGTAGCGTGTAACGAGTATCGAGGAAAAAACAGTTAACTCGATGAATGATAAAATTTGTTTATTTTGTACAATGGATACAATTACATGTTCAACAAATTGATCAATTAATTACATCCTCCACTAATACAATAAATGACTCTTCGTCCATACGGTATTTAACCCGGATAAGTAGGCTGTATTCTGATGCACTACACTTGGACACTTTGTATATCAATTCTTTAAATGCATCATACGTGATTGTAGAATCCAC
>JBBPDJ010000014.1:1400320-1435681 GCA_037974625.1 Cucumis cinereus
TACAAGGGAGGACAAATATATAGGCCATAATGGGCCTTGACAAAAAAGGAAATAAATAAGGGTATAACAATTACACACATACCCTTAGTACAATTATTTTCAACAATTTTGATTTGAATACTTTATTGTCTGTATGTATTTCCATTAAGTAATGCAGAATATGTAAATACGTAACTTATAACTGTACTATACGCAGGTAACTGCCTTCATCAAAGCATGCCAAGAACAACTTGATATCCTAAAAGACAGCATTAACGAGGATGCACACTCCATGGGATGGCTTGGTCCTAGGACTGATGATTCTAATGCTGATACTATTGCACACAAACATGGGGTGGTGTGTGTTGTCTTTTCTGTCTGTTCTTGTTTACTAGTTTATTTCACTTGTGCTAGCTTGCCCTACTTGAGGAAGAAGTGAGTCACTGAATTTTCTTGCTCTGTCTACAATTCAAAATTAATTTGAAATTGTTTACAGTTTACCCCATTACTTTCTCTACTCTCTCATTCTTCTACCTGCTTAGACTCTATGGATTAAATATTTACCATTGGCATTCTCCATATTTCTTATAAATTCCCAAGTCCTGACCTCCTTCAAGGCTGTCACTGTTGGTTGGATTGTCATCTCTTTAAGAAAGGTTGTTAGTTTTCGTCTTTCCCGAATGTAGATAGTAGGGACATCCTTTTAGTGAAAGATTTTGCATACGTTGTTTTAGAGGTATTATTTTTTCTACCTTTTGAAGTTTCCTTCGTTTGATTGCAGGTTCTAATTTTGAGTGAGAAACTCCATTCGGTAACATCACAATTTGATAAGCTAAGAGCCATTCGGTTTCAAGATATCATAAGCAAAGCAGTACCAAGAAGAAAACTGAACCAAGTAAATAAACCACGTTCTTCCAATACCCCTGAGTATAATAATACAGAGCTGAGGGAACCTGATAATTTTGAGCATCAACCTGTCCGAGCCCAACAACTGTTAGATGATGAAACTCGTGCACTTCAGGTAATCGAAATATGGAGGTGAAACAAAATTTGATGAGAGTTCTATCATTTGTTTATTTATTTATTTGATAAAAACATAATTTTATTGATGGAATGAAATAATCCAAAGTGGTACAATAGGGGCCATCATGGGATGGTAAAAGATGTCTCCAATTTGCAACAAAGCGAATTTAAACTTTATCGATTAAAGGGAGTGAAAGATTTTGGAAAAGTTGTAGGATCATTTGTTTGTTTGAATCCAGCTTTCTTCTTGATGTGTAAAAGTTGTGAACTTGGCTGTTTTCTTCCAATTTTGTAGGTTGAGTTGACTAGTCTTCTTGACGCAGTTCAAGAAACAGAAACTAAGATGGTAGAGATGTCTGCTCTAAATCACCTTATGTCTACACACGTTTTGCAGCAAGCACAACAAATTGAACATCTTTATGAACAGGTCAGCATTTCTAACTCAGTTCGTTTTCTCTTCACAGTATCTCTCAACTCTCAACGGTTATTGCAATTCCTTTATAATTCTCTCATAAATCAAATTAAGTTGAGCACTATTCTTGGTTCTTATTAGTACTAAACTACCTATTTGCTTTCTTTTCTTAATTTACTAATTAGGCTGTTGAAGCTACAAAGAATGTCGAGCTTGGTAATAAAGAACTTACCCAAGCAATTCAGCGGAATAGCAGCAGCAGAACCTTCCTTCTGCTTTTTCTATTTGTGCTCACTTTTTCAATTCTCTTTCTTGATTGGTACAGTTGATGGGATCGATTGTTGTATCACATTTATGTTATAAATTCATATAGAAGGAAAAAAAGAGGAAATCACTGATGGCATTTAGACCACATTTTTGTTACTGCAAGTTTTTTCTTTCATATCCAGACACAAATAGTTGCAATGTAAATGGATTCCAAGGTAAATATCTTCTTTTTCTTTTTGGGGAACGTATAAGTATCTTCCTTGAAGAAACTAATCTACTCGAAGACTGGCTTTTCATTTGCCAGTTGTTATACTACAGGAGCGAACCATCTGCCACTTCCATTTCTCGAAGTTCCCTGCATTCATTTGTAGTTGCTGAAGCATGAGGTTTTCCTGTCCCAAGTGTACCAAACCAATTGTCTTTCTGGACCATGTGATTTTCAGCCTCAAGACTTGCTTCCCTTCTTCGAGCTATTCTTCTCACCATCAGACTTGTGGCAGATGCAACTAGGATAAGGATTAGCATAGAAGTTCTCCTCCAGTTTTGAAGATTTCCCGGGACGTCTGGGATATGGTAGTCCCATTCTCTCTTTATGTAATTCTTTAACTTTAGAAGAAAACTCTTCCCAGCTTAACACACCACTGTCCAATTGGTCTATCAAATTCACAAAGTTTGTCCTGTAAATAGATGATAGTGTCAGATTGAGACAAAAATTCTTTTCTAATTCATTTTTTTTTCGTGTAGTTTCATCGAGTTGAAATTATTGCACCCTGTAGACTTATATTCTCTAGCTGTCACATTCCTTTTAAGAACTTGAGACCAAGTTGCTTTTGGACTTTTGCTTCGGCAACCATACCTATTGTGAAAGATCTTGCGAAAGTACTACTAAAGGAGTACTGACTCAATTGACAGAATTTAGTTGATTTAGGATTTTAGTATTCTCATTTACTATTTGGGTCTTCCTACCATATTTTAACTTTGTTTGGATTTATACTATTGATCTGTCTATCTCTATACCTGTCGGGGCTTATGGTTTTTCGAAACCCTTCAAATCTCCTGTGACCTTGGACAGCTTTAGCCATGTTCCCATCGTAGGTGTAAATGAAAACATCACTCTCTACTGCTACAACATAGTCTAAAGCAGCCAACTGGTTCTGATATTGTTTCATAGGCCCCAATTCCTCTTCGGTTGCCAAAGATGAATGTGTGAAGATATTTGGAAACTTATCTTCTAGCGGTGTAATCCCGCCCTTGCTGTAAATCTTGCCAGCAACAATGTAGATATTCGTATCAGAAGGATACCCCATTGCCTCAAGAAAGACAGCTACCTCTCTAGGTGTCATCGGACATTCCCCTAGTAGTCTTTGCTGGGTAGCATTTATGTCTTTAACTTTCCAGTGTCTTACGTGAAACCTTAGGTCCATCAGCTCTTCATCTTCCTCTTCAGTAAGGTTGTGACTGCAGCCCGTGAAAGCCAACATGTCTTTTTCGTATCTACAATCAAATATATTTGCTATCAGGAACATATCGAACTTTCGGAGAACCCATCTTGGTAGCTTAAGCAGCCAGCTTGTGTCTTTTTTCTTACCTTAAGTGCAGAGCTAAATAAGGTTTACCATTACTTCTGAGTCTTGCAGCTAGCTTGTTTCCAAGCTGTTCAATATTGTTATTGAACCTTAAAGCTTCATACATTGCTCGACATCGTAGTTTCTGTATCGGTTCTGCAATACCATTGTTGGCCAATCGAGAATCTGTGTGGGTTAAGCGGAGGACTTTATGTTGCTTCAACAAGGACGCCATATGTACTCTATAATATCGAGGCTGCATATATCAACACTTTAGAATGACATTTTTTTTAAAACTGAAAGGGAGAGAAAATGAAAGAATCAATGTCACCTTGGACCAAGAAACGGGTGCAGTATCAAAGGGCTGGATACTTGCAAGTTTTGAGGGAAGAGACTCTAATACATGAACTTCATCCTTCAAGACTTCAATAAAGTTTTGCCAATCGAAGATATCTTTAAAATCACTGTGAAAATGACATCCTTATAATTAAATAACCCAAAATAGTTTCATCCTGTGATTATAAGTAACTGTAAAAAGCTAACGAAAACGACCTCGGATCGGTCCAAAAGGATTTGTGATCCAAAGAAGGAAGAACAAGAGTTGCATTCATGAGTTTTGCTATAGCAACCAAGTCACTTATCTGCATATAGTTATGATTAAGCAAACAAACTAACAATCAAAACAAATTCATTTTGAATTGGAATTGAAAATGAAACCGACCCCAGTTTTCATCTGATTCAATCCGCCATTGGCTCGAGCAAGGAGGTAGCCCTTTGTTTCACCATCACTCCCTGTTATTAACCCATAACAAATATTTAAAATGAATGTGTTCAAATAGAATATTTAGCGAGAAATTTAACTAAAAGAAGAAAAATGAGATGATCTCGCTCTCCATCCCGTGGATATCTTTACTTACATGGTTCGTTCTTGGTTACATTAATGCATTTGTAATAGTCTTCACTCTCTGGTTGCTTCCATATCTCTGAAACCTAACTACCATAAACCAATAGAAAATCTTTATTAGGCAACAATTATTAAAAGGGTATGATAAAATATTCTAACCTGAAGTTTTGGGGGGATTGTCTTAACAAGAAGATCAGCAGAAACATCCTGCCCTTGGCTCAAAGCATTATTTGTTTGGTACATAGTTTTGTCAGGAACAACAATGAAATTAGCAGCACGACCTCCATTTTGATCTTTCCCCATCATAACCCTCATTTCTTCATAAGAATTAACCAACATGAACTTAACAAACAAAGATATGGTTGAAAAGGCCAAAAGCATCAAGCAGCCAACTGCATAACATCCCGGCCGCCGCAAGTGTGGATGAACATGACGGCGGAAGGACGTGACGTGTTTAACGACATCAATATCGCTGAGTTTCCCCCCATCCTCGTGATCGAATTCGGGCACCCTTCTTCTCGTCATGAAGTGGAAGAGGCTTCTTCAGGTTGAATCTTCCCTGTGCATGAAATTTGGCTTAGAGTCTGGACATGTCAAAAAATATAGAACCAAAAATATGGTTATAAAATAGAAAAGAAAAGGATTCGACGGTTTATTTTTTATTTTTTAATTTTCTATTTTAATTATTTATGTTTTGAATGGTAGTTTTAATGGCTGTGGGGGAATAATGGGAACCGAATTTTGAGGAACAACAAAGGATTTTGAGTTGCTGAGGATCATCCCATGTTTCGACCATTTTTTTTTTTATCATTTTTAGATTTTCTTTTAAGTCTTTTTTTGTTCTTGAATTTCTCTTAGGATTTAATTAGTAATTCATTATTATGTAAAATTCAACACTTTTGCTTTTTCCTAAATCTGATCTCTTCTAATTATGGATATTTAATGGTTGGTAGAATTTTAATTTCTTCCTAGCTTGAAAGAAACTAAGATTAAAAAAAAAAAAAAAACTGACTTGTTCTTTTAATAACCTAAGTAATTTAAATAGATGATTGAAAAATTTGGAGTCTTTTGTTTTAATTGTATATATAGAAATATAAGTTATAAGAACTTGGATCTTAATAATATTTGTTGTTTATGAGTGAGTAATTGTGAACGAGTTCGATAAATTTAAATTAGTTTGAATGTACTTTTGTATTTAAAAGAAATATAGTGAGAGATATCGAAACTCATATTAAATATAGGTGTGACTTTTTATTCTAACTTATCATTTATATTTTAGATATTCCAACCAATTAATTTTAGTAAATATTTATGAAGAAAAAAAAAGCTCGAGAGACAACGTAGTGTAGTCCTAAAGAAATTAGATGGAGAACTAGCTACAAATTAGGTTAAAAAGTAGACTAATATTGCGGTTGTGAAATATGTTCTAAACTTTTGTCCACAAAATTTTTAGATCACCAATTTTGCGATCACATGGTACCGGCCAAAAGAATTGGTGATTCTTAGTTGAGTATATATGATTTTAAGGTCTTAAATAGGTTAACTTAGGTTAATTATGAAGAATGATGCTAGTTAAGTAGCATCAAATCACATCTTATATAAAACTTTGGAGTTCATGAAGTTATGGTGGATGGTTAAGGTATTTTGGTAGCATAAAGTTATTTTATACTATCTAACATAAATTGTGAAGGTCTTAGGGAGAAGTAACAACAATTACGTGAATGATAGAACCCGATCCGAACAAAGATCATATGAAATATATAGGGTACATACGTAGAAAATAACAAAGAAGTACTTAGACTCTCATTTCCTGAGATCACTCTAACTCTAGACCAAGAATTATCGATATTCATATTTTAATTTTATGAATATACCGATAAAAAATCAATATTGATAGATATTTTTGTAAGTTACAAAATTGATCAAATTTATTTAAATTAATAATTATCTCTTTTTCCTTTTTTTTTTTCTCAAACTAAGTTATGAATATTACAATTAGTATTTATGTTTACGGTGAACTAAATAATAGATATATTTTTTATATCAATTTATGGATATATCGACATGTAGACTGATATTTTCATTTTTACTTTAAAACAACTAAATCAATGCATAACTTTTTCATTTTATATCCCTCTGTTTATAGCCAACTACCCTAAAAACTTCTTAGCTAATTACTAATAGAAAAAAGCTTAGGTGCATCAATATCGAGAGATATTTTCTCGTCTCTTCACCACACACAAATAGAATTAAAAGTTACTCCTTGAACAAATAACTTTTAATCTAGTTTGTGTGTTGTGGAGAGATGGAAAACTAAGTAAATAATATTAATCTTAGTGATATATCCTTTGAGATATTCCTACCCACCCCTCCTCCCTGATGGTATCAGTGAACACCGAAGTTACTTCAATTGCAAAACAAGAGTATGTTTGTGTGAGATCTTCAAAATTGAGCAGTTGGGGCAGCCTTTGAATTGGAGATGGAATACTAGGAATCCTCTGTAGAGACAAGGGCTTGGAGTGTCTTGGTCATACCCTTCAAAATGGATAACAGTTCAAATGAGTTCAATTTATTAAGAGTAAGTATAACTTAAGGGTTAGAATATTTTAGTTATCTCATCTAAGAAGTCTCAGATTCCAATTCCTCAGCCTCCCTGCTATGGATTAATGTTCATAAAAGGAAAAGAACACAACTTGTAAAGCCAAGGAAAAGACTTCTTGTTTTCCTTTCAATTAATTATCAAACCATACAAACTCCAAAAAACTGGCTTCCACTTCGAATCTGACGAGAAATGTTGCCTAAATTCATCATGATAGTGTTAGTTTACGTGGCGGGTCCACCGTCCCCTCCATAATCCTTGTCGTCATTGCCACGCAACAGTGAATATTCCATAGGATTTTGTGATACCCTCAGCTCTTCTCGTTGCAAATTCACTTTCAGGTCTCCTTTAAAATCAGGCTATGGTTAAACTTTTTAAAACTTAAATTCCAAAAAAATTGTCATAATTTCAACAGATGACACAGATCTTAATCTTTTCACCATCTCCAATACTTTCCCCTTTCAATGGTATCCTCCATAACTTGGTGTGGTGTTTTTAGGGTCTCTGTTTCTTTTTGGTGTTTCATATGTTGATTTGTCAGTCATTTCTATTTTGGGTTTTACAGAGAGGAATGAGAGATGGAGGAAAAAGGTAAGTTGTTGTTCAAGACAACATGTGTGGGATGAATCATCGGTTCGAAGGCAAAGTGGGTTTAGAAAATTTAGAGCTTCCAATTCAACAGCAGGAAGTTATGGGGGATCTGCTGAGATATCTAAAGGTCAACTGGTGCCATGGATTTCCACATGGACAAACAAACAGGTTAGTAACTTACAATTTGCAGCAATCCCCAACCTTTCTCTCTCCATAGTTTCCTCACCATTACGTTTCTCAGATCCTGATGCCCTTTTAGTAAAGTCAACTCAAACTCCATAAATTTTGCATATCCCACACTCTTGTCAATGTCCAATATGTTTGCAATTACTTTTTCTAACTTCATTGAAACACCCGCAAAATAAAATTAAAAACTTTATGCTATAGATTTTCTTTTAATAATAATAATAAAAAAGAAAATAAATGTTTTCTAATAACCGCCCTTTCAATTTTATGCTATTTATATAATTTCTCAATTCCGTCACAGTTTTTAAATATAGATTTTCTCAAATAATAAAAAAACAAAAAAATTGAATATTAATGTTTTCCTACTAACTTTTGAAACAATTGGGTGCATACTTGTGCACACGTGAAAAAAGCATCTCGTCCTCGTCTCGCTCTATATCTCTCCCTTAATCTTGCTCTCTCTCTATATCTCTCGCTCCATCTCTTGCTTTCTTTCGTTCTATCGACTCTTATTTGTTGAAGTTGGTTGTGAGCATCATCGACGAAGAAGAACAATTGATACCCTGCATGTTGGTTTATCAACGCAACCAATAGAAAGGAAAAAAAAAGAAAAAAAACGAAAAAGGTTGAAGGTCTACTAGAGGAAAAAAAAGAAGGATAGAAAAAAAATGTTGAAGGTCGTACACGAGAAGAATAATGATAGAGGAAAAAAAATAAATCAATGACATATTCGTAACTGATGAAATGCCTTGAATTTGATATGTCTATGAATAACTTAGTACAAAGTTTAAAGAAATGCAATATATCAACTTTCTAACCTAGTGACATTATATCATATTTTGAAAAATTCTCTCTAATAAAATTGTTCTTCCTCTGTTTCGTGGACGTAGCTAACACACTGTTAGTGAACTAGATATATCTTTGTTCGATCTCAATACTTTTTGTATTACTTAATTGTTGATTACTTAACACTAACTTCACTCAATCATAACATCATCAAAAAGTCATTTGACATTTTTATAAAAAAATGCGTAACTCCTCACAATTTTCCATTTTACTTGTTCTTTTAGAAGTCTATATTTTAATTGCACTTTTTAAAATGGTTTAATTGCATAGTTAAGTAAAGTAATCAATGATAGAACCACACTCACAAGCAAAGATTTTTAATGGTGGAATTTTGGACATACTCGAAGTAACAGTAGATATAGCTTTTGACCAGTCAGATAGAATCTATCAATGATATGGTCTTATAACTAATAGATTTTAGAAAAATTATTTCAAATGACAAAACTATTATTTACAAATATAACAAAATTTTAGATTCTATCAATGATAGACATTGATAGACGCTAATAAAAGTGATCGGTGTCTATCGATATCTATCATTGATAGATTTCCATCAATTTTAAAATTTGAAATTTTGCTATATTTTATAAACATTTTGATTCATTTAGCTATATTTGAAAACAACCCAAGATTTGATTATATTTATAATTACACTTATGCATATTTACGGATGGGTAATGCAATTTGGTGTAATTGTAATTTGTTTGCATTGATGGGTCAATGGAAATGGACCTCATTGTAATGGCTGTTTGATTATAATTGATTACGTTACCCATGCAGTTTAAAAAGGTAATTAAGTACTCATTGATCTTGTTTACTAATGATTTGTAATTGAAATAAGAAAGCAATATTACAAGAATACCCTCCATTATAGTTCAAATTTCCGCCCAAGTCACCGTTCTCCATTTTTGCACTTTTTTTTTTTTATGAAAAAATACAACTAGACGTCATCGTCAACGCATCTTCTCGGTGGATCGTCCGACCACGCCTGTAGGGTTTACTAACTTGTCGTTCAACCATAGTAAGTACACCTATCTTGGTTTATTTGTTCCATCTTTGGATTTCACCACGAAGACGTCCGATTTGATTATATAGAACTTTTCATATAGGGTTTATAGAAATTGCAAACTTTTTTTTCTGATTGCCATGAGAATGTGCGTAGTTTGAAAAATAAAGAAACGTATAACCAATGCTTTGCATGTTTTGTCTGTTCGACTTCGACGTTCGTTTAATATAGTTTACTGAACATGCTATTTCGTTCTTTATCACTTGCATTTGGGTTATCGATTGATATCATTTAGGTTATCGCTTACGTTGCAAAATTCAAAATGGTGTTAGATTCCATCTAAAATTCAAAACACAATTCCATTGATCAACCCTGCACCTTGGTCAAGATTACAATAGTTGATTAAGATTTTCGAAATAGGGCCCACCAGAAAGAATGCAAAAACTGGTAAACAATGTTAAATTACATTAATATAAAAGTTGTGACTTAACTAAAACAATAAATTAATATGAAAGACGCAATTAATAACAAAAATAAAAAAAAAGGTAATTATTACGTAAATAAAAAAATATAAAAAGCGTAAGTTAAGGTCACAATCTCAACGCATTTTCATATACTCTCTCACTTTGTGTGGAGAGAGAGAGAGAGAGAGAGAAACACATTCCCTGATTCCTCATCGGTCAGTTCATCCTCAAAACTCCACCTTTACACCATTTTAACGCTGCTACCATTTTCTTTCCGTTTCTTTCTTTCTTTCTCCTTTAACGCTTTCTTTCTTCTTCATTTTTCTCTTTATTATTTCCACTCTTAATCCCCCATTCTCTATTGATCCATTCCAATGCCCAGATCCCTTCATCACCATCACCATCACCATCACCATCACCACCACCTCCATCTTCTTCTTCTTCTTCTTCTTCACTTAACTCAATCCTCCATTTTTCTTTGATATTATTCACAGACTCACCCTTTTCATCAATACCCACCTCCCAAAATGAAGGGTACGACTCGTTTCTTCACCATCGGCCTTGTTGCCGCTTGGTACTCCTCCAACATTGGGGTTCTCTTGCTCAACAAGTATTTGCTCTCCAACTATGGTTTCAAGTACCCGATCTTCCTCACCATGTGCCACATGACCGCTTGTTCTTTGCTCAGCTACATTGCAATTGCTTGGTTGAAGCTTGTTCCTCTCCAGACTATTCGATCTCGTGTTCAATTCTTTAAGATCTCTGCACTCAGCTTTATCTTCTGCATCTCTGTTGTCTTTGGTAACATTTCGCTTCGTTATCTTCCCGTCTCTTTCAACCAAGCTATTGGAGCCACCACCCCTTTTTTCACTGCTGTTTTTGCTTACCTGATGACCTTCAAGAGGGAGGCTTGGCTCACTTATGTCACGCTCATTCCTGTCGTCACTGGGGTTATCATTGCCAGCGGGGTATGAACTCTTCTTTTTCTTTATTTTCCCACTATTTTCTTGCTTATTCTTTGCCTGCCTAATTGCTGTCCTGTTTTATTACTTTGAATTACGGGGTTCTTTATGAGGAATTTAATGCTCTTATTCTTTTTGTTTGACTTGAAATTGGTAGTTTTAACGGTGAAACAGTTCCTAACCTACCGTTTGTTGTGCTCTTTGCACTATACCCAAAGATGTACGTATGTATTCTGGAGTGGAAATAGATGATTTATGTTCCACTTTTTACAATTTT
The DNA here is from genome assembly GCA_037974625.1 of Cucumis cinereus. Lineage (NCBI taxonomy): Eukaryota > Viridiplantae > Streptophyta > Magnoliopsida > Cucurbitales > Cucurbitaceae > Cucumis > Cucumis cinereus. Next base: position 1,411,402 of record JBBPDJ010000014.1, read on the forward strand.
GCCTGGGTATATCGGTTATCATAGATTTGGACTTGACCTGAGATTGTTTCTTACTAAGCATTGTATGAGTTTAATGAAGATTCCTAGTCTTTTTTTTTTGTTGGATAAGGGTAGATATAATTGATGCTCCGTGTGTGTTTGTGTTTATTTAATCAGTCTTAACAGTGTTAAGTTTCTCAATTTCTTAGCTGGTTTCATTTTGTTCTATTGTATTTTCAATATAGTATGAAAAGAAAAAGAGCATAAGCTTTGTCTCTTACATTTTTATATCATGGCAACAGGGCGAACCAAGCTTTCATCTATTTGGGTTTCTGATATGTGTTGCAGCCACCGCTGCAAGAGCTCTCAAATCTGTACTTCAAGGAATTTTGCTTTCAGCAGATGGGTATGACTTTCTTATATTTTACTCTTCTATTTAATATCATTGTAGTTCCTTTTTTTAAATTTTTTGAACGGTAAATTTCTAACATCTAATGTTCCTATACGACCTTTAATCATATACAGAGAGAAGCTGAATTCCATGAATCTTCTTTTGTATATGGCTCCTATGGCTGTTGTTTTCTTGCTTCCTGCAACACTTATCATGGAAGATAATGTGGTCGGTATCACACTAGCACTTGCTAGAGATGATATCAAGATCATCTGGTACCTACTTTTCAATTCATCGCTAGCATATTTTGTAAACCTGACGAATTTTCTGGTCACGAAACACACCAGTGCGCTGACCCTTCAGGTATATTTCCATTTTTGTTGTGTGCTGATGCTTTCTGCTGTTCATAATATGCCTGGATTTAAGTTAATTGATATGGAATCATATTTTTAAAAAAGACGGAACTTGTTCAGGGCCTAACTTTCTGTGTTCTTGGTTGATTTGAGATTGACTGCATTGTCAAAAAGAAAAAAAGAAATTGCATTTGAAGTGAAACATAATTATTCAGGTTCCTTGTGAATGGGCAAAGGGTTTTACTTACAAACTTATAGATTGTGATGAACTTAACTATTCACTATATTCGTAATACTTTCTCTTCTGTATGTGGGGCTCTCTCCCTATGATTGTAAAATTTAGGGTTTAGGGTAAGCATTAGCAGATAAAGAGAGTATAGTGAATTTAATCATTTGAAATATTTGTCAAGTCTTTATTTTATTTAGTTGATTGTATTTGGGCAATTGTCCTAGCTTTATCCTATTGCTGAGGCAGGTCCAAGATGGTTTTCTATAAATTGTTCATCTGTAGGGATCAACCTCCAGATTCTTTATACTTTGATCTTTAGTTTGTGAGTATTGTTAGAGGCTACAGTTTCTAGAGGCCTTGACATGTTCTTAACTTCAATATTTGACGTAGTAGGTTATCATTATCTAATGGTTAGAAATACAAATATCCAACAAGAATTACTTTATGATCATATCTTTGTAGCTTCAAGTCAAGCTTTGATATATCCCATTTTTATGCCATTATATGACAAATAAAATGCTAAAGGGCTATGCGTTTGTTTGTAGCAAATTCCATGTGGCCATTTCTTAGAAGAATACTGGTGTCCTATCAATGTCAGGTACACACATGTACCTTCAGAATGTTCTAAGAATTCTCATTTGTTTTTTGTCTCTTTCAGGTACTAGGAAATGCAAAAGGAGCTGTAGCTGTCGTTGTTTCCATTTTAATCTTTAGAAACCCTGTCTCTGTTACCGGAATGTTCGGTTATACACTCACAGTTATGGGAGTCATTCTCTACAGCGAAGCAAAGAAACGAGCAAATAGAAGTTGACCAAACCAAAAACTCAAAGTGAGTTGCCATTGTTTGTTTTGTTTCCAAATCAAATGGGAAATCTACTTGCAGCCAAGGGCACCAAGTAGCAGTGCTGTATGCCTAATAGCAATTGGTGCCATAAAATTTTTGCTCTTGTTTATGTTTGCCTTTTTTACGCAGAAGCATAGAAGAAAAGGCATCTTCTATATTGAATTAGCAACAAAGGGGGGAATAGTTTAGGAATAGAAAGTTAAAATAAGTGAGAACATAAGTCTGTAACTCAGGTTTAGCTATGGAGGAATATTATCATTCTTTCAGGATCAGGAGAAGGCATTGTATAATTGGGTGGCTACACAATCATTTTTCTATTAACATTTGTTATAGTTAATTAATGAAAAAAAAAAAAAGAAAAAACCATCAATAGCTCTGTTCTTAACATCACTCTCTTGCTGTCTCTCCCAGCCCCTCCTGCCAACGTTTTAGGCTCACTTCATCTCATTATTTAAACTTGATTTCAATGGCAACGTCTCTGACGTTCACAGTAATACAGAAAAAGGAAGGATCAGAGGGAAATCTGGAACAAATTGGGGAAATGTAGAGCTAAAGCACCACCAAACAAGCAAATAATTTCTAAAAACTAATATACTTTTCCACATGATTTTAGCATATGGTCATTTTTTTGTTTGTTTGAGTTCGATGGCACAGGAGGTTGAGTAGTGAGTTAAGTAGAATCATACTTCTAACTTCTTGATTAAGAGTATTCAATACTTAGGTTGACAGCTTCTGAATCTTTGCACGAACTGTTTAGAATTTTTTTTAAAAAAAATTTTGAAGTGTCCAAATAGAAGAAAATAGAAATCGAGTTAACTGGTCAATGGATCATCTTTGGTCAAGACACTGAAGTATTTGATTGGAATTGCAATGATGATGCTATTCCTTGTAACGAAGGCAAAATAAAGGCTTACAAGGGAAATTTGTTCTTAACGATTCATTGGTGTGGGGTAAATGAATCAAATTTCTGATGAGGCTGATATGCTGATATTGAGAACACTATGTCAATTGTGCACGTTTTGACCATTGTGATTAACCCTTATTCATTCTTGGTCATTATCCATACATAATTGTTGAACTCAACATTATAGCTTTTACCAAAATGTCCTAAAATTTCATCTCCACATATTGATGAACTAAAGAAATAATTCTACTGAAAAAAAGAGCCTGATTAGGATGAATTTGTTTGTTTAAACTCATTTTTTAACATTAACTTGTGCATGGCTTCCGTTACCTCCCTCACAAAATTGTGGTTACACTTTCCCTCTTTCTTCACACATTTTTTCTAGCCCACAATATCTGCAGCTTGATCTTTATGATGAAATCTCACTCCAGGGTATATATTCAATGATCATGTGTTAGTTTCCATATATCATAATATCATTCCAGAATATGTTTCATCCCACCTTATGGTGTCCATTAGAAGAGAAACATGTCTCTTTTTGTTGGGTACTCAATCTGCAGCTTTCTGGGCTACAGGATGAAGAAAACCTAACAGCAAGATCAAGAGAGTTCCTATCCTCGCCATAAATATTTTTTCGTGCACGAAAACACAATGCATAATGCTCAAAACATGCAAATATGCAAAGTCCTGGAAACAATAGATAAGGTTTGCACCTCAAATATCTATCAAATTCAACAGTTTGCCCAAATAAACACACGAGCCGAAATGATGGTAAACATATATATTTTTGCTTTACCCTTTTTTCCCATCTCAATACCATAAAATTTCAAGTTAAACACATTCATGTAAAATAGAGAGTTAAGTCCGAAACCGTGAATGATCATATAAGAATTGGAACTTTAAGCTTCAGGAACCGGGGCAGCGGGGCGCTTCATGGATGCAGACTTGATCAGGTGGTTGTAGCTTCCCTTTTCCTTGAAAAGCTGAGAAAAGTGGTGTTTGCAATATAGAATACCCTCTAATGCTGCATAATTTGATGGGGATATAGCACACCCTCCATGAGAGCACTTAAAACAGGATTTGTGATAGGATTGGCTTTCAACTGTTACCTGCAAGTATTTTTAATAACAAATTCATATAATTATCTATAAAACTATCCATTGTTTTTCCTAAAAGTAATATGAGATCAATATTTGACTCTATGCAACTAAGAATATTCACTGATCCCAAATAACACTGTTCAAATTTTGTATCTTCACAGCTTTATAGCAAAACTTATAAATATTTTTAACATTGAACTCAAACTAATTAGTCTCCTCCAACAGATGTTCATTCTTCCTTTTGTTGAAGGGGAAGAGGGGGATAATGAATAATTTGTCAAGATCTCAGTAGGTGGTTTACCTTCTCTAATGGATAGACAGTTTTACCACAAGTAGCACATTTGTCTTGAGTACCAGAAAACATGCCAGCAGCTTTGCTAGGTGACCTAGTCTGAAACAAGTTAGTGGTTGCAAGAATCAGAGGCAATACACAACATAATTTTATCTCCTTGGAGAGAAAGCTCCCCAAGATCAAATTGCAATTGATTACAACAGGAAATTACCAGCTCTGGGGTTAACTTCTCAGCTGACTTGGCAGCTGTTGAAAATAAAACCCAAAGACAATTAAACACGTGAAAGCAAAATTTTTGGGAAGTGAAACATAAAGCTATCTGAAAGAAGATCAAAACGTACGTGATTGAAAATTCTTGTTGAAATTGCCAGTCTCTTTGAAGAGCTGCTCGAAATGAGGCTTACAATACAGGACACCTTCCATTGAAGAATAATTGCTCAGCTGAAGGCAAGCAGAGACCAGTGTTATAAACAGTAAGATAACGTTCCATCTTTAAAACAAAAATCACCATCTAATCCTCGTTGAAAATCTCTTGCTATTGTTCGAATCAAGATCAGGAGTCATTGTACTTAATATTTTAGCTCCTTTGAACAGTGAAACTATATTTGGGAACATTTGATATATAGGTCGTGTTTACTTGTGATAGATACATCAACAGATGGATACTTGAGGCCGAGGTTAATACCACAATCAAATATCCTTTAGAAAATAGTTTGGCAAGAGCAGAAAGCATATCAATAATACGAGTATAAGAATATTTATATGTATTATAGCCAATCAACTTAAACTTTTAAATATAGTTGTCAATAACATGGTATGGATATCAGAGTTTCTAAAACACATACAAAAGAATAAATATGTCCCTAACCCTTTGGTTCAAAGATGAGAATCCAGCTTAAAAACATACAGTGCAATACCTTTAGAGTCCCTTTGCAGTGGCTGCATTTGAAGCAAGATTTGTGGTAGGAAACTCCATCAGCAGAGAGCTGCTCCACAGGATAGACAGTCTTCTCACAGGCCTTGCACTTTTGTTGTGTGCCAATGAAAGACATAGCTAAGGCCTTGGAATTAGATCTGAGCCTTTTTCACCCAACCAACCAATCCCCAACTCTCAAACCTAAATTCCCTTCTCTGTTTTGTTAGATCACAATCATAAAAAAAAACTACATTAATCAAACTAAACACAGATACTCTCCTCAAATCAACTTCAGTTTCATGAAAAAAAATCCACCAGAGAGAGATTAACTTCAAATTCCCAAACCCATTCAAGATTAGATCATGATATTGCAACAAACAAACATGAACCTCAAGACAGTAAACCCACCTAGAACCAATACTGTTTAGCAACAAAGATCTTAAAGACGAGAAATCAATCGTGATCTGGGAGTTGGGAGCTGGAAATGTGAAACAAAACGGAGTTAAAATCACAAACCTGAGATAAGAAGTTGGAAAAACGGTGGATCTGTAAACGAAAAAGGCCAAAACAAAGAACCCAGAAGCGAAATCGTGAGAGAAATTGAAGGTGGGGAAAAGGGTCGAGAGGAAAAAGGAAGAAAAATCGAGGGAAGAAGAGAAAAACAAGAAAAGGGATTGGATTGGACCCCCTTTTTGGCGCAGCGTAGTGGGAGTTTTATGTTCGAATTTGGGATTAATAATAAAGAGAAAAAATTAAAGAAAGATTTTTATTGATTAATGTAATCTGATTACAACGCATTAGAAGAAATAATTAAAAAGGAAGAACAAAAGAAAAAAAGAAGATAAAGATGAGGTTGGCAAGAAAGAATTATGACCCACCATTAATTTTGGCTCCTTCAACCACTGAGTTATAGCAGCTGTTACCACCACGCGCCTCCTCCAGACGCCATTGCCATGGCTCTTCCTTCTTCGTTGTAACCCCCCAAAAAATTCAACCATTGACCCTTCCAACCTGGACCACCCCATCCATCCATTATACATATTCATATGTTCTTCACATCCTCATTTTTCTTGCGTTTATTGTTTTTCCAGCTTTGAAACAGACTTGTTTAGTTTGAAGAATTAAAATTATTTGAATATGGTTTAGTTGGTTAAGATTTTTTTTTGAGACATAGTCAGTCAAGATATTAATTGACTTAATTTTTTTTTTTGTTTTATATTTATGATGTTATATTTTTAAAAGTTCAAAATTAAATTAGCTTATTAAGATAGTTCAGTTTTCCATTTCAAAATTAATTTCCCATTTAATGTTTTCTAAAATCAACTTAATTGATTTTGTCTGTTTCTTTACTTTTAAGGAAGAGATGAAACTAAAAAGTATAAAATTTGATTTTTTATTATTGAATTTGAATGGACTTATTCTAATGTTTTAAATTTTTATTGATTTTTTTAGTATAACAACTTCATGTTTATCAGCACATTTAAAAGTCAATTGAGCTAAACATTTTTAGAGTACTCAATTTCTATATATACAAATATATCCGTGCTCCATATATAGCTGAATAAAGTCTAACAGAATAATTGGCTTATCTTAATATTACATAATATAAATTAAACTATTAATCTCCAATTCTGAATGGTTTGGAATCCATTAGAAGTTAAGGTTAAGTTGTTGTTTAAGTGTTGTACTTTTAATATGCATTTCAATTTAATTTATTTATTATAACTTTTAAAAATAATTTTGAAGAGAATAATATTCAACATGGAACCAACTATATTGAAAAGTCAAATGAACGTTGAAAATATCTTTCTTTTAATTCAATACAGCTTGTGTCTTAATATAATAATAATAATAATTTATATTGTATCTAAAATGGGCAAAGTGGGAATCTTCATGTTCCCATGTTGCCCCTCATATTTAGTTATCTACCTATTATACCCTTCACTCTCTAGTAGCCAAATCAAGAGCTTAGAGCTGCAAATGAGCCAACTTGCTACCTCTTTTCATACTATGCAGAAGGTAAGTTTTGTAGTTGCTCCCAGAAAAATCTTAGAGAGTTAGTTATTTGTATGAGAATCTTTGTACATTCTTTATAAAACATCCTTTCATTTAGTAAAACATCGATGAATCGGACCGAATCAACCAGTTTGAATCGGGTTTTTTCAAAAATATACGACCGACCATTTACAGAAAGACGAAACCGAGTGCTTTGGTTTAGTGGAATATTGAATCGAAGGGTTCGGTTTAGTCCATGGTTCTACCCAAAACCAAACCAAATTGGACCGTACACACCCCTACCTCCATGCATAAAAACCCTCACATACCTCTAACAAAGCATCATTCATTCCATATGTATTTAATCTATTGGATGTGGATTAAAGATTTTAGAGGCAATCCATCTTTTTAAAACAAAGGTAACCTACCATGTTACTTTTTGTTTCTTTTTTCATTCTTGTCAAGTTATATTTCTAATGACCACCATTTTCAATGGATAGTGGACAACATATTCAAGAAAACAAACATTCTCATTAAACAATGTAAGTGCTCATTTTGGTTATATATTTTTATTATGTGGGTTTTTTTTTGCCAAGTAGAGGAACAATTTCTTTGTAACGATCCGACTTTTCTAACTTAAACTAAAGTCGTTACTTAAGTAAAATCTCATGGTTTTAATATAAAGACTGTCTACCAATCGTTCATAACATATTGAATTCATCATAACAAAAAAAGTACAGCGGAAAGGTTTGTCATAATAGTCATAAGAGTCCATGGGAGACTGTTGGTGTAATGTCAAAATGGAATATGTAAGAACAGTTATAAAATAGTTGTAGTAAAACAAACTTTACTTCAGTATGTGTGTTGGAAACTTTTTCGATGTGTTGATTCCAAATATTGTACCAAGTTGATATAAAATTGTCTTCTAGCAAGTGCTTAAGAGTAGAGGGTCGAAATGTGTCGAGAGTAGGACGACATGTGCTGGCTTCACATCTCTTCTTGTAGCTAATAAGTGTGCTAGGGAGGGGGTGTGACATGACTTCATGCCTCCTTTACGAGCCAAAGAGGATGTTGGGGAGAGGGTGTGACATATATATCACTTGTAGGATGAAATGGAACCATATAAATTACATAAAAGCATTAGATCTACTGACAAGTTGTTACCGTCGTCAAACTTGATACTTGCTAAACCTAATCACAAATCCATCACACTATATATATATCAAGATCCTTTTTTAGGAAAGCTTTTGTGCGGAAATAAACCTTTGGGAAAGGTAGAAACGAAAGTGATGCCAAAAATATACACAAGATCATGCCAAATATATTTTTCTACTAAAACTTGTTTATCAACACATAACAGGCTTGACACACAGAAGAACATTTTGTAAAACATAGCCAACCAAAACTAACGTTATTGGTTCACTAATGTCGCATTTAAAACTCAAACATTTTCTACATGTTTCTTAACTTTTCAATAGTGAAGCGTAACCGGGGGACCAATTTGAAACAAATTTCGAAATTAATGAATTGAAAGTTGAATTTTCTGAATATTTTTTAAAACTATGTTTATAAAAAAAATATATTTGTTGACCGTTAGAAATGAACAGAAAACTTAGTCGAAGTAAAATTGTTTGATTTTGAAAACTCAAAAATCCAAATACAACCTAAACCAAACTTAAAAAGAAAAAAAAGTCCTTTTCTTCTAAATTATATTGATGTGGTAGTTAAATCACAAATTTAATCCCATGAAGTTGAAAAGAGGGAGAGAGAGAGACTTGAGACTTGTATAAAAATAAGGGATTGCTTCAACCTGTAAAAACAAGACATATTACTTAAGATGACAAACCATCATTGTTCTTTCTCAACTAACCTTCAACTCAACTCTTGGGCTTCAGTTTTCTCTTATTACATGTGCACATATATAGACTATATAAATACCTCAAATACTCCTCATTAAAAGTTTGGATTAATTTCTTCTGTTCAATCAATGACTCATTAAACACACAATTATGAAAATTTTGATGATATTCCTTTCTCAGAATGGGGTGGCAAAACAGCTAGGAAGTCAGTCTCAAGTGGACATTAACATTAATAATATGGTCTTAAGCCATTATATCATTGTGTAGTATCCAAGAAAACCAAACAAAAGTAATTTTCAATATGGGTTTGATTCTATGTTTTCACCTACCATTTTAAAAGGACGTACATGACATGACACTCAAATTTCTTTCTCTATAAAAACTTCTTTCCACCCAATTTTTTTGATTCAAGACTATCTGTTTATCTAGAAGTTAATAGAGAGAGGAATTATGAGATGCATTATTGTTTTTGTTACTCTTTTGATAGTATTGTCTAGTGGTGTTGTTGTTGAGTCTCTTGTCCGTCATTATAGCTTCATAGTTAAGTTATATAACGCTATCATTCCTTCTTCTTCATCTTTTTCGAGGCTAAAACCAAAACAAATTTTGTAACTGTCAAAAGTGTGTTTGTGCAGGTTTTGTTGAAGAATGAAACGAAGGTTTGTGGAAGGAAGAAGATTATGACAGTCAATGGGAAGTTTCCAGGACCAACTCTTTACGCTAGAGAGGATGATACCGTGATTGTTAGAGTCACCAACAGAGCTAACCACAATCTCACCATCCATTGGTTTCAACTTTCATACCCTTTAAATATTTCATTGAGTTTGAAGTTTTCATCGGTTAACTGGAACAACTATATATAATTATCATGCATTGGTAAAAGGACTGATATAATCAAATTTATCGTAACTTTGAACTTTAAGTTTTTGAGTTCGTTTCATATTCAAACTCTTCTAATGTACTTTGGGTTTATTAGTTTATCCAATTAACTGTCGAGCGTAAGATGCTCTAAATGTTAGAATGTCTTAAATCTTTTATTTAGTGCTATTTATCACTATTACATTTTCCTTTTATGTTATTCTCTCCCAAATAAGGTCTTAACAGGTGTATGCATTGTAACCTTTACATTAAGTGTCTTGTATCAATGAAAATCACTTGAGAAATTAGGTTTTGCCCATTTATAATGTTTCATGGTATCAGAGCTTTAAAAGCTTCTTTTTGGCTTTAATGGATTATGGTGAAGACTCATTGTCATCTTCAAAGGATGTAAATCTAGTTGTTACTCAATCTATAACTTTATGAACCACATAAATCTTCGTGTCTTTTTTTACTGTTTATGTTTTCTTCGTTTGTCAAATTTCATTTCTATCGTAACATAATCTTAATTTTAGCTCTAAAGAAGGTAGTATATGTCTCATATCTAATGATGTATTGTAGGCATGGGGTACGACAACTTCGAAGCGGATGGGCAGATGGACCTGCATATATCACACAATGTCCAATTCAACCTGGCCAAAACTATGTCTACAATTTCACTCTCACTTCCCAAAGAGGAACCCTTCTTTGGCATGCTCATTTCTCTTGGATTAGAGCCACAGTTCATGGGGCCATTGTCATCCTTCCCAAGCATGGTGTTCCTTATCCATTTCCCCGTCCACATAAACAAAAGATCATCATTTTAGGTGAACTGGGTTTTTTCGTTGGTTAATAATGTTTTAACCGTTGAGTTGTGTTTTATGTTATGTCTTTTGTTGTATTTAGGCGAATGGTGGAAGTTCGATGTGGAAGCTATGATCAACAAGAGCACAAAATTGGGTCAGCCACCCAATGTATCCGACGCCCACACAATCAATGGCCATCCCGGCCATGTTCCCGGCTGCGCTACCAAAGGTGATCAAATCACAACTAAAACAAAAATTTGACTAGGATTACCACCTGTTAAATAAGTGTGCAAATCATAATATGAAATTGAGAGAAAATAAATTTAAGATTAAACAAACATAATAATTACCTTTTCAGTTATGAGTTTTTGTTAAGGAATTAAAAGATGCTCACTTTGTAACGTAATGCAGGAGGCTTCACGTTACACGTTGAAACCGGCAAGACTTATCTTCTTCGCATCATAAACGCAGCTCTCAACGAAGATTTCTTCTTCAAAATCGCATCTCATCATTTCACCATTGTTGAAGTCGATGCTGCTTACACTAAACCTTTCAAAACCAATACCATTTTCATAAGCCCTGGCCAAACCACAAACGCTCTTCTTAAAGCTCACAAACCCATCGGAAAATACTTAATTACAGCTTCACCTTTCATGGATGCCCCTGTTTCAATCGATAACTTAACAGCAACCGCTTTTCTTCGCTACAAACGAACACCCAAAAACTCCCCAATTGTTTCCATACAAATCCCTCCTCCAAATTCAACCCTTTTATCGAATCAGTTCATTGATTCTTTACGAAGTCTCAACTCAGATGAATACCCAGCAAAAGTTCCATTGTTCATCGACCATAATCTGTTTTTCACAGTTGGAGTTGGGGTTAATCCTTGTGAAACTTGTGTTAATGGAGTGAGACTTGTGGCGGCCGTTAATAATGTAACGTTCTTAATGCCCAAAATTTCACTTCTTCAATCTCATTACTACAATATTCCAGGGGTTTTTACAGATGATTTTCCGGCGAATCCACCGTTTGTTTACAATTATACCGGTAACCCACCTACAAATATTCAGACATCAAATGGAACAAAGGTGTATAGATTGCGATATAACTCGACGGTTCAATTGGTGCTTCAAGACACTGCGGTGATTGCTCCAGAGAATCATCCTATTCATTTACATGGATTCAATGTATTCATCGTCGGGACGGGACTGGGAAATTTCGATCCAATCGAGGATTCGAAAAGGTTTAATCTTGTTGACCCAGTTGAGAGGAACACTTTTGGTGTGCCAAATGGAGGGTGGAGTGCCATAAGATTCAGAGCAGATAACCCAGGTGAAAAGAAATGCTGTTCTTCTTCTTGTTCTTATGATTTTTGGCTCTGAATTTCATTTTTTTGTGGGCAGGGGTTTGGTTTTTGCATTGCCATTTGGAAGTACATACAACATGGGGATTAAGAATGGCGTTTTTAGTGGAAAATGGAGAAGGTCCTAACGAATCTTTGCCGCCGCCGCCGAGTGATCTCCCTCAATGTTAAGATTTTTCTGTTTTTTTTTTTTTTTTTTTAACAAGGATTGGAAAACAGAGCATAGAATGGGGTGAAGTGGAGGGGATTTGTTGTGTTTTGGTGTATCATTTCGAATTATATTTCAGAGGGGTTTTTTTTTTTTATTTGAATCTCTGTTCGAATGTATAGGCCGTAACAAGTGAGTTTGTCAATTACTATAGCACATGCTGTGAGTTTTCTATTATCAATGTGTTTTGGATTAAGTTTAGATTGATATTTTTCAAATGAATATATTTCTATCTAAACAAATAAAGTGGATCCAACACATAACACAAACGTTGTAGTTGTATATGATGTTGTGTTATCGACAAACAAAATAACTTAATAGTAAACCGTTTATACCAATTACCACTAAGCTTAGGCTATACAAGGTTGATATAAGAGTTTAATCTATGGAAGTTTAAAGAAGCTTTTATATTTTTAGTTTCAATAATGTATTTTTATATTTATGCTTATTTAGTAATTTATGTTTTAGAGGGAGAGAAGGAGGGAGAGTTTCCCTAGTTTTTTTAAAAATTTTATTTGTAGGCTATAATTTTAGTATTTATACCTATTCTAAAGAAAAATATGTGAGGTGTTTTGGTTGGAGTTATTTTTTAGGGAGTTCATTTCAATTGAGTTAGTAATTAGTATAGGCGAGAGTAATTAAGGAAGTTGACGCCAATAACGAGTTGAGAAACACTGTTCTAAGTTTAATTCCACAATTAGCTAGTAGAGGGAACTAATGAACCTACAAATCATGACCTTTAATGATCCGAGATCAACCGACTAAACTCTTTTAACCAAGTTAATCAATATTTGTTAACTAGCCGGGACTGTCCACTATAGCCTGTAGTTGTACTCTTCTCACTATAGATATATTTTTGTCCACTTGATATAACCATGATTAGTAAGTCAACCCTATACAGGTTGTTCGTAATCTCAGCTAGGTTAATTTACTCTCGAGATTACACTTTGTTCCTTAAGCCTCAGTTGATCCTCTTATGAACAATTGGTTTATAATTCTACTATTAAACTGAATTCTTCTTAGGCCAATGAGAAGATGAGGCCCCTTTGTTCAAAATCTGAAGTCAACATTTAAGGAAACAACCTATCTACTAACCCAAAAAGTGGACATAAGTGAATTTCATCATGTACTCTACATCCTCAACTATCTACCCGATCTTACCCCTGAAATGGGATGTCTATTAGACCAGCACTGATGAGTCAATTTTAATCATAGTTAGCTTTAAGAATAATCTCAAGTGAACAAGAGTTCATAGTTAGCTCACGTCAAGTTACATAGAAGAAATAGTTAGTTTTAATCAGTTAACAGTGTTATAATGTAAAAGTGACTATTTCATGGTTTATACAATCTTATTGCATAGGATGCCCCGACTCGCATGTTTCTATATGAGCGTCTTGAAATCACTATGCTTGTACTAAATACAAAGTGAGACGCATCTATAGTGTCGCCAGAACAAGGCGTCCAACCTTATTCTTATACTATAGACTATTTTGACTATTACTCGAACTTGATCCATCTATGAATTTACATTTATTTAAATTTATTTGTTCATGTTATGTAGATGAATTATATCATTTATTATCTAAAATCATTTATTCGTTTATTCATCTATTAATTTGTATTTAAATTGTTTAATTTTAATAACTTAGCTTTGTCATCTTACACAATACTAAGTAATTCAAATTAAATTATAATGATACAAGAATGATTAAAAAATGAATATAAAGGATGACTTCCTATGACTGTAGAGATCAAACAGGAGCTTGGGTATTCAAAGTTTGACACTCATCTCCCTCATGTGTATATCATCATCATCATCATGGAGCTAAAATGTTGCATATTGATATGGCAGTACATCATGATAAGTACATGGAGATTGATCTTCGTCTATAACAATTGTACTTCATTCTTCACGTAGAAAAGTTGGATTAAATTGTATTTGGATCGCCAAAAGCAGATTGATCCTCTAAAATGATGTGGTGAACAAAAGGTTTAATTAAAAGCTTTGTACAACCTTGTATGAAGCATTACATAAGCTTATAGGTCTGTATTTGAGATAGAAGCTGTTTGGAAAAGCATCAGATCACAGGGGCTTTGGATGAATTGATTTGACCTCAACCGTTGTTTCCAATAGACCTCCTCCTCAAGAAGCAGGTGATGAAGGGAGCCTTCTAAATCAGAAACAGTACTAAAATCAATGAGGGATGAGGTTTGGAACATTCCTTTGCAATTTGAGATTTAATCAAACGAATCTGACAAAGCAACTGTTGGTTGCACTTGCTATCTAAACAACTCTGCCAATAACCATCAACATCATGCGTCCATATTAGTAGACATAATTTAGGCACATTCATCATGAAAAAACCAATTGAGACGATTCACACGATACCTAGAAAACATGTTACTGACATTTGGATTACCAACAAAAATGTCTAAATGCAAATCTCGTCGTGGTAACCACGGTCAAGAAGGCCACAATCATCAAGGCATTGCTGAAAGTTGTTAATTTCCCAAATCCGATCCAACACCACCACCCAATTTTTAAATATTTATAATTGAAACTATTACTAATTCTTAATGAGTTAACTTTTACCTATATATATTAGAATCATATATATTATTTAATTAATTAATATTCCAGTTATATAAGATAAGATGTTTGTGTTTAATTTCATAAATTAAATACAAACATAATTTTTTTATTATAAAATTCTATCTTATTCATAGACATCCTATTCTCTTATATTCTTTATTCACAATTTATAAAATCTTAAACAAAACCACAGCTAAAAGTTTCTTGGAGGAGGGACTTTGTCTTCGAGATAAAGAATGGGTGATATTACCATCTCAACTCATTTTTTATCTTTGTATTTTTTTTTTTATCTTTGTTTAGTTTCTAATATGTTCATAGATAGTTTTTAAGTCTGGCTGCCTCTAGGCTTTCAAAGAAAATACAATTCTTGTGTTCACCTTTGATTTTCTTGCAAGATCCTCAAATCATTTTGCAGCCTGGTTTCTTCAAAATAAATAAATATATAACATCATATCTCTTTCTTGATCCGTTATTGATATTTATTATTTTCTATTTCACCAACCTTGGCTTCTCTGTATAATATGATTTCATTTCTAGTATAATTGTTCAAAAGATTTGAGACTGGTTTGCTTAGCAGTGTCCCACATGTCGACCTCAAATCAGTGTCGAGATGCGAAGCAAAAGAGAGAGTGAATATGGATTGAGAAGGTCGCATCCGAAACCACAATTAGAATCTATAATGAGTACTCTAGATCAATGACGCAAGATAGCAACTTATGTTTCGAAGAAGACTCCTGAACGAAGATGTGATGTCAGATTACATCCAAATCAGCATAATATTGAACCTGGTAGTATTCTATCGCTAAAGTATCAAAGTTGAATTTGAAACCAAAAAGTTTCAAGTGAGGGTGAGAATGATCGACTGAAAAACCAAACCGACTGATCAAACTAAAGTCAATTGGCTGAGGGAGGAAAAGGGTCAACGGTGTCGATTTTGAAAAATTACAAATCAACAAATTTCAAAAGAAATAAACCAACAGGCTAACCAATAAAACTAATCAACTTTTACTCCTCAACGTATGATTTCAGTTTCCGATGACAATTTTACCGACCATCACTACGATATTTGGATTTGGTCTTCCATTTTAATGTCAATTCATTAATGCGCGTCAAACCACAATAGTCCAAAGTTAGAATACATTTGATAGAAATTCATTTGATGAAATTCCTGAATGAATGAACGAACGTGGATATGGATCAAATAAATGAACGAATGAATTTCACTTCTAATTTCGAGTAATACTGAATACTAACGTTTTGAACCAAATTATTAGCCTTCTTATTCGTTAACAAAGAGAATCACATGCACCCATAACGAGTAATCCAACGAAAGAACAAAATCAGGAGGCATTTGCCGGGAATGAAACATAAACATACACTAAAGCAATATAAAACTAGAGACGTACAGAACAAATAGAAAAACAAACTCACCAACCTCTTTTGGTGAAGTAACTATCTAACTATAACTCGAAATACAAAACGGAACATATCTACATATTAGCAGACGGCAACAAAAGCGACCAAGATCTACAAAAGAAGAAATGAATGTATGAACTTAAAATTTCTATCAAGCAGACTTCCTTTCGTTGGAGTGAGGTGGGAAAAGCACATCCCCATCCGAATAAGAGCTACTTTCTGAATCACTGCTGTCATCGGAATGGCAGTCTGAACCATCAACATTGAATCTCTTCCCCACATGCTCACTTGTGGATTGCCCTGAAAGTGACACAATGCCAAGAGAAGCAATGCTGCTTGCAATTGCATCAATATCTCGAGCACTACTATAGAGACCACGGCTTCCAGTCAAAAATAAACTTTGATTTGCTTCAGAATCTGTTAGAACAACAGGGAGAACGTTCATCAATTGAGAGTTACCCTGGCTTGAACTGCTGATGAGAAGACGCAATGTCTCCCTAGCATCCTTTTCCACATCAGTAGTAGGTATCATTGGATTCACGAGTTTAGGGTGTAGTGGCGGAATGGAGGTTGAAATGGTAGGACCAGCACTAACAAGGTAGCCTGGACCCGAAGAGCAAACATCAATTACAGGAACATGAACAATAGGGTCGCAGAACAAAGGAGTGAAGGTCGGAATCTGCTGAGAGGTCTTCAGAGGCAAACGAACCATTGGCTCTGGAAATAGAGCAGGAAAATCCACTGACGGAGAATCAACTAAATTTAAAGGTGATATTGGGACCGACAAGTTCGATGGTGTAGAGACTGGTAACAGCGAAGGAAATGGCGGAAGAGAAGATGCAGTGATGGATGGGATGGGAAGTTGAGAAGGTTCTTCCCTTCGCTGCAGAATTGAGGATGCACCCGGACACCAGCAATAGTACGGAGTAAAGAGAGGTGAAACCACACAAGGAGCATGAGATGAACTTCCAGGAATTGGGGCGGCTAATTTTCCCAATGATTCCAAAATACTTGTTGGAGATGATGGGCAATTTGAATCAACCGTTTGAGTTTCAGAATTAACACAAAATGCATCAGTGGAAATCGATGATGCTACAATATGGTTGTCTAAAGCCAAGTTCTCTCCACGCCTCCTGAATTTTTCCCTAGCGGCATCTCTCAGAGAAAGCAACGTCTTAGGCAGGCCTTCTTTAAAGGAATTCAACCTGGGACTAAGACTTCCCTGGTGTGCAGAATTTGCTTTAATTACTGGACTACCGGAATTTCTTGACCGCATAGATTTTGATGATGAAGATGATTGTCCAAAATGAGGTGATGAATGAGATGGTTCTCTAGTGTTTTCTGTTGAAGAGTGTGAGTCTGCAGAACTTGCCGGATGGTGGTTAGCAACATTTGACTCCACGAGATAGGCACGAAGGCGTGTTGCAAAGCAACCAAGACGTGACTCACTGATTCCAGTTAATTCAGAAATAGAGGGCCTTCTCTGCAGTAAATCTTTCATCTGTGATAAAGGGGAAGAGACATAAGGAAATATGCAACCAACCAAAAACACAAAACTGTTCTAGATATATATCCAGTGATAGGATTAGACAACCATCAAAATAAATAGTGTCAATTCATAACGATACCACAACTCATGAAGAAATAAACCGCATAAAAGCTTCACAGGTTTTCCTTTCCAACATGTTCTTTTTATGAGTGAGGAGCAATAGAAAATGTCTATTACTTACTGAAGCTGTAACTTAGACCAAAAAAAAAAACTACTCATCATTAGCCTAAATACAGAAGTACAAATACCTTTACAAGTAGTTCTGTTCCCAAGAGCTTTGATTTCTCTGAGCACCAAAAATAGATATTTTGATCATTTGCTTTGATAACAAATGAACGGCCAGAATTATCAGATGTAATCTCCTCGATTGTAATGGAAGCACTTGACGATCTGCCACTCAGAGTGAATAGTCTCTCTACTTGGCCATTATCCCCAATAAATGAGAGTCGAAAGTCGGATGATGGTACAACCATTAGATTTAAGTTTCCCCTGTGATGATTGACCAAATAGAAGATCTTTTAGAAGCATAAAAAAAATCCAATTTTACATAATCAATCAAAATCTTGACAGTAGAATCAAAATTACTGGGGAAGGTAAAAGAAAAAGAAGCTTGTGGCATACAAAAACGAAAAACATTCATAAATTTCTGAGATGAAAGAATCAGATAGTAGACTTGAATACAAAGTCTATCACTCAATCTCATTTATTTATAACCAGATCCCCAACAATATTTGAAATTTCCTCACCATCTAAAATCAATTAATCAATTAAAATAACTTTTCACTTCAATACTAGGTAGACCACTACATTCTCCTTCATTGTTAGCAAAGTCCCAATCAAAAGCACTGTGGAAATTTTCAAATTGACTACCAAAAGAAAAAAGCAACGGTAAACAAAATTGCAGAAAAATACCAACACTTGACATCCTGAAAAATGTTCAAACTGACAAAGTTAAGATGTTCGGCTGTTAAATATTAAATGATGAATAGTTCACTTTAAATCAAAACCTCAAATTTGATTTATCTATAACAATTAAAAATAGCACAAAATATTTCTACATCATCTTTTCATAGAGTTAATATGACACTATACCAAGTACAAATATAAATCAGCGCCAAATAATTAAAAATCAAAATAGAATGTCTTCAAGAAAGAATTATATTGCTACACTTTCTCAGAACAAACAGATAGGCTCCCAACACTTTAGTCAAATACAAAAGGATTCAGCATACGTTAAAACAATAAGATAGATAGAGCAGGGGAAAAGTAACGCATTCTGAACAGTTAGGACAAAAATTCAGCAAATATAGCACCCATTCCAATAATCCCATTTTAATTATAAGTTGTAACCCTACACAACTAAGAAACAGGAGCAAGCTATTATTATAGTATAAGAGCATGAAACTACCTTTACTTCCTCATAATTCAGAGATCATAATAGAAAACGCCCACTTTACCTACAAACCAAAAGATATATTTATTTGGAAGAATGAACATTGTTGCTATTAGTAGGCTAACATGTAGAGTCCTAAATCTATAAATTACCACTGATTACACAGTTTCAAGAAACAATATATGGTTATACCATAGAAGTAAAAGAACTCCTAATTATAATCCTAATAAGACCCCACCCCCCTAAAAATGATCTATAGACTAGATGTATTAATATAGTCACGAGAAGACACAAGAGTATACATGGGAAGAGGAAAGAAAACACAGAAGCTACCCCAGGGGCAGCAGAGGGCTACAAATGTTGGTGTGGTAGTTGTTATCATATTTGATTCATCAGGTGGTGCTGCAAAGCAATATGACGTAAACAAAGATGTGTGATAATGTGAAATTGCACAATTACCACAAGTTAGACACTCAGCATTTCTTATAAAAGGAGAAGGCAACACCATGAGAAAAGTAGCAATATTTTTATTTTATAAAAATTGCACAAGAACTGTCCTAACAATCACCTAGTCAAGTAGTATTAGCAAAGCAACAATTTGAAGTCATATAAATGACAAAGTCAAGCAAGAAACAAATATATTTTACACAGAAACAAGGCAAGGAACTCAAGAGTCCACATTTGCATTAAACAGGCAAATCCTACACACTACCAAATAGAAATGATGGTGCCAGGTCTTCTAATATATAATATGAAGAGATTAGATTATAAATAGATATTGCAAATTATAGCATTCTAAGTTGTAATTTAGAAAATGAAAGACAGTTGGCACCTACAGAATCAAAAGAATTAAAACATTGACAGAGTCAAGTGGCATGAAAAAAAAAAATTCTCATTCCATCGACCTATTACACTATTACAGTGTTCTC
Organism: Cucumis cinereus; assembly: GCA_037974625.1. NCBI lineage: Eukaryota > Viridiplantae > Streptophyta > Magnoliopsida > Cucurbitales > Cucurbitaceae > Cucumis > Cucumis cinereus. Next base: position 1,431,376 of record JBBPDJ010000014.1, read on the forward strand.
AAACTAACATAATAAATGCTCAAAAAATAGGGATAGAAACGAAGAAGTAAATATATGCATTCCTTTCTTAGTTATTCGCTTCTGATCAAAGTGGCACTCATTCATATTATTCAAGGATAATAGAATAGGCAAGAGCACAAACAATCGCATGACATGATTACCTAGAGGACGTAGGGCAAAGGAGGCTTCCTTGCTTGTTAATTTTTCCAACACGAACAGAGACGAGAGGTATACAGAAACACCTCGCTAGAATGCCGACTTCAACCGGTTCGAAATGCTGAGTTACAAAAATGGAGGTGGATCACATCAGCGAAAAGGAAAAATGACAGACGCAGAACTAGACACAGCAAAACCTAATAAACAGCAGTAATACAGAATGAAACGGAATCTAGACCGACAGGGAGAAAACCACCAAATTGAAGCGACCAAAAAATGAAATTGAAAGAAAAAATCGTTCAATCTTTTTTACTCACGCCAAATACAGATTCCATGACATCTCCATCGGCACCATGAGTCCTATGTAGAACCGCAGAACGAGCATGGAATATAAAGCAGCGAATTATCGTTGACAATTAAAAAACCGCCATATATTAAAACATAGAATAATCAATACATATTCAAGCACAAACCTGACTCAATTGAGCAAGAAGACGATCTTCCGCTATGCCGCTAGACGTAGTCATCTTCAACAACGGCTTCAACCTTTCGTCAGCCCGACAAGCGCCCATAACTTGCATATCCAGCGCCTGAAGCCACCGTATAACCCTATCTTCCCGATCGCTCTGTTGAAGCAAGAGATCGCCATCTCCTTCATCAACAATTATATCAGTCAGCCGCTCCGTAAGATTAATCTCCCTCGTCGAAGCATGCGAACCTCCAGAAACCTCGACAACATTCGAAGAGACACCGCCAACAGGAGACGAGTCCCCGAATTCTTCAACGCTATCACGATCGGCGCCATCGTTAACGTTCCTGGCGATCGATTCTTCTTTTCTAGAGTTTGACATCGAGAAACGTAAAAAATCTTCGTCGAATGAGAATATACAAAAGAAATTTAAAGATTATTGCCGGTAGATTCAAAATCCGGAGCTCCCCCTCGCACCGAAATTCACTTCCCAGTCAATCCTAACGCCTCAAACAACACGAAACAAATCGTAGAAGAAATTTAAGAGAAACACACAGAAATCTGAGAGAATTTTGGAAGCAGAAGACGAATCGATTGTTAACCAGATGGGAAGGAAACGTTACAAGGAATCGCAATTACAATCGCCAGAGGGGAAAAACGAAGAGAAGAAAAGAAGATATGTAGCAATGACCGACATATATAGAAAGGATTAGATATTTTGTGCGCGAGGTAAAACGGACCGGACCTGCCTTGCGGACTTCAAGGGTAATATAAGTTTGAGAATATAAAGTCGGTTTAAGATCCGGTGGGTATTGCATAAAGCCCACGTCATCCGGGGCCCACAGGATTGTAGGGTTTACGGCCATCCGAATCAATCCATCGTCTCCAGTAGGGGCCCACCTGCCACGTCATTTCTTATCCGTGAAACTGGCAGAAGCCCGTTGGCCACGAGAGACTGACGGAGCAACAACAAATTACGTTACAATCTTCCTTTTTTTTTTCTTTTTTATTATTCTAGTTCGCCAATAATTGAGTATTCAAATTATTGTTTTCATAAAAATAATAAGAACAACAACAACAAAAAGAAAAGAAAAGAAAAGAAAAAAAAGGAAAAGGACGTAGGAAAATATTAAAATATTCAAGGTTGCTATTATTTGTATTTGATTTAATTTAAAAGTCTTCCTACAAAAATTGGTGATGTAGGTCTCTCGTTAAATAAATATATTTTCTATTTGATCAACCATAAATTTATCCCGTTATATCAATCTCAAATCTAAAATTTTAATTTTATCAAACTTAACCTTAAATGTATGTAATATCATATCCTATTTAAGGATATGTACAAATACAAATACGTAATACAGATACAATTTTTTAAAACTAAGATACAAATATATCTAAAGATACGTTATTTTATATATATATATCCACAAAAGTATAGAATCTCAAATTAATAACATAAAGATTCTTAAAATAAAGTTGAGTTTATGGAAGGATTTGATGATTAATCTTGAAGGAGTACACAAAGAAGGACGGGAAAATATGATTTTTGGGTATATTTTACTAATTTTTTATTTTTTTTTATATATTTATTTTTCAATTGGTTTGTTAGTAATTATAATATTTTTATGAAATAGGGCATCCCCTTCCGTGTCTGAAAGAGGATACACGTACCTAAAATAAAAAAAAAAAAAAACTTAAATACTTCCTTTCACAGATATAGAAGTATCGATATCAGATTTTTTTGTACACTTTTAAAGTATATATGCTTCCTCGATCGTAACTTTTTATACTTTATTCAACTTTTATGCTAATTTGCCTCTAGTGTTAAAAAGAAAACAAACCAAGTGTCTCTAAACTCATTAATTTTAATAAAATAAAGAAAATTAAGTTTTAACTATCATATCCATAAATTTTAACCAAAAAAAAAAAAAAACTCTAATGTTTATTTTTTAAATTCTTTTTATCAATTTCACATAGTAAATTTTATATATTTAACCCAATGAATGCATAATTAGAAAAAAATTAAGTGAGAAAGCATATCTGACTTGAAGTTGCAAATGATAATTTATTATTATTTATTATGAATATTATGTTCATAACCTCTTTAGGTGGCAAATTCATCCACTAATCTCTCCATCAATCTCTGTAACTTTAGGTTTGGTTTTGTAACTATTTTAAACCTGAGGAACTAAGAAGAAATACAAAATTACTTTTGAGTTTTTAATTTATTTTATAAATTATTTCAAATATTTATTGAGTTGTTTTATAAATATTTTCAAGGTTGTGAAATAATGTCTCATATTCATTTATTTATTTATTTTTTCTTTAATAAATCTTTTTCTTTTTCTTTCAAGTAGGTCCCTCTAATTATAATAGAAGGCAAAATCAATAGAGGGGGTGCAATAAGCCAAACCGACCTAGCTAGCCCACCCCCTTCTACCCCCACTTTCATGGTGACATTTGATCTATTAAACAAAATAAATAGATGTCTTATTTTGAACTATTATGATATTTGGTTAAACTTCAAAAAAAAAAAAAAAGCAACATTATATAATATACCTATATGGTAAATGTATAATTCAATTAATATTTCTAGTTCCATAGATAACTATTAAACTAAATTAATACGTTTACAACTATAAATCACACCAGTTGTTGAGGAGTTAAATTAAAACACTAAAATTAGTCGACTTTATAATCGTGTTGATGTATTATTTATATATGTGTGTATAATTCTATTATTGCAATTAAAATTGTACTTATAATTTAGCTTATATAAAAAAAAATAAGTTAAATATAAAACTTTAGAAGTGAAAAAATTAGGTTAGATACATTGAAGGGTGTAAAGATATAAGAAAAGCAAAAGACAACATACATTTTGGTTCTTTAAATTTAGGTTTAGTGTCTATTTGGTCACTAAAAATTTGAAAACGTACATTTTAATTTCAGAAGTTTGAGAAATAGTTTTAAATGGTTTTTGGAGTAAAGTTGGTCGTTAGTCGGCTAGCAAAAGATAAGATACAGTGGTGAAGTGACCAGTTTTAAATGCATAAACAAAATTTATATGATTTTATTGATGTGACATTTTTATCCTTTTCCTCTTTATTCTTCACTTCTCAATCTTCCCTTCTTTTTTTTTTTTTTCTTTTTTTAGTATTCCATTGTGATTGATGATCAAAAGTTGTTTGAAGGGTTAATTTTCCTCTTTTTCGTATTTTTTAGATTCGAAGTTTCTCTTTTAGAGATTTGGAAAGAGAAGCAGAAGAAATGGAGGAGGGTGAAAGCGGGAGAGTGAAGAAAGTGTTGAATGATATAATATTAAATTTGTCGGTGTACATTAGTTTAAGTTTTTTATCAATCAACAATATAAAGAGAAGAAAAAGAGATGAAGAAGAGAGACAAAATGGAGGAAAATATAAAATAATATAAAAACAACAAACAAAATTATCTAGTCATTTAAAATTGGTTAGCTCAATACTCTTATGTCATTTTGTTAGTCAACAACGATAGATTTTAACTAAAGAAATATTTAGAACTATATTTCAAATCTCAAACACTTTATGTCACTTTTGAAATTTCAAAGATAAAATAAATATTAAATGTTAAAACAAATCATATAAATATGGTAGAGAAACAAAAATAAAGAGAGAAGTAAACATGTAAGAGATTGAAAAAAAA
>JBBPDJ010000014.1:1435781-1449798 GCA_037974625.1 Cucumis cinereus
GTTAAAACAAATCATATAAATATGGTAGAGAAACAAAAATAAAGAGAGAAGTAAACATGTAAGAGATTGAAAAAAAAGTTAGGAATATTTTTAAAATATTAGAAAGAAAAAGTGGGGAAATTGATAAAAATGGAAGAAAATAAATAAAGATAAAAATAGATATTATAAAAACTTTATGAGAAGCGACTTACTGTTCACATAATTTAAGTACAAAATAAAGTGAAATAGATGGAGAAATTTTATTATTATTTTAATATATTAAAAGCAAAATCTCATCAAATTAATTACTTTAAAAACTACCTTTGCACAAGAATCAATTAAAAATCAACTTTCTTTACCAGAATGATGTATTTGGATTGACATTTTAAATATATAAATATGTGTTTATATGCAAAAATCTATATATATAAATATTTAGAAAGTCAATCCAAACAGGCAACTAGTCAAACACCACCATTTCAAATTAAAAGTGATTTAGGCATAAAAGAATATAATTTAGGTCATTTCAACTTCATGCTCTAAACTACCCTAAATATGAATAACTAATTTGATTTCTCCAAAATAATAAAAAACTTTCATACGGATGACCCATAGGACCAAATAAGATTTGATCAACTCTTAAAAACTAATATTATATAACATTTTGTTTATGTTATCGTTGGCGTAAACTATCGTATTAACCTTGGTATTTTGATTTTTTTTTGCTCTTATTCTCGTTTCTCACTTTAGCTTTTTGCTCTCACAAGAGTTAAAATAAAAGCGAGAGAAAAAGAAGGTTGATATATTTAATCATCACAAAGATGAAAAATAAGAAAGGAAGAAAAGTGAGAGAAAGAAAGAGCGACGTCTTAATCCACGTATGCTAATAATTTATTTTGATAATTTAATTAACGTTAATATAACTTAAGCAAATGGACAAAAAAACTTAAATTTTAGAGAATGGAATAAATTCAAATTTTGACCCAAAATTTAAGTGATTATATTACAAATACCTCTAATATTATATTATAAAGTTAAAAAGATAAGAGGGGAAAAAGGAGGAATAAGTGTTTTGTTGTATTTTCTTTTTGCACAAAAGGAATATTGGGGCAAGCCATGGGAAGGTCATAGTCCTAAAAAAGACATTTACACTTTTGTGATTATCTTTTAAAAATATTAGATTATAATAAATAATATAATAATAAGAATAACAACAGAAGAAAAAAGACTGATCCTTTTTAATATTCTCAGAAGAAAAAAAAAAAACTTATTCTTTCTTTTTACCCTTCTAGGTATTTCCAAAGAAGTGGTAGACATAAATTGTTGATATCTCGTTGTTGATATTTGAGTTATCTAATTCACTACATAACTTGTTACATACGATGTTACAACAATTCCAGAAACATCAAAGATAAATGCAGAAAACTAAAAACCTTAACAGAACACAAATTTTGGTAACTCAGTTCAGTACAATACCACCTAAGATGAGGGTATTGTGCCCTAGAAAGATACTTTCATTAATATAAAATCAAACAATTACAATGATATAATTATGTATAAATAAACTGCAATTACAATAACACTCGAATAACCCAACTTAGCGTATGATCACTTAGGCTTACCCTAAGTGTGAGACTCCCTTTAGTGAAATTTAGGGTCTCCTAAATGTGACATCATCTCACCCTTCAATGTACTTAAGCTCCCTCTAAGTATAAGAATATTAGTGAACGTTAATTAAGGCTCTCATAAGTGTGAGACTCCCTCTCAATAGTAATATTTCCACCTTCTAGTGAATATCACTTCACTTGTTGAACTTAGACTCCCCCTATGTTTCAAGACAACCTTCACACAAAGTAAGTTTCAACAACGATCTCAAGCACACCTCAAGATCTACAACAAAATCACAATCACAAAGATTGACATACACCGTACAACCACCACAAGATGAAAAGTTTCCATAAAAAAAATACTACAAAAACGAAAACCCTAACAAGATAACTTCTAGCTCTTAAATATCATAACCAAAAGATCGGAAGATATTTTCATTATGGGAGCATAAACAAGGAAAGAATCCTTAAAAAATAACTCAAAATTTTTCAGATTAAGAAGAAATAAATATGCAGGATTTAACATCTTGAGAGACATTCTGTGAGACAACTTTTGAGACATTACCAAAACAACCCAAGAACCAAACTCAAACAACCTTAAGCAAACACATAGTCAATTACAAATGTCTAACAATTGCCAAAATAATTTTAAATTAAAAAAAATAGTTTAAAAATACTCCTATACCATTAGTAATGATAAATTTATTTGAAGTTTTCTTGAGTTCGAAAAAATATCGATGTGTTCTTTTTTAACTTTTGAAAGTTCGATGAGTCGATCTATGCAGTCAAGACTCAGAGCTCTCCATCGATTGATGTAGTCGATGACCAGCCCTCCTTTTTGTTGTTTTGTATTTGTAAGCTCCATCATGCTCGGACCCTCTGGTGCTGTAGAAGCGGTTCCGGAACTCTTTTTCTAATTGTTTCTAGATGTCGATCACTTAAGGTTTCAGGTCGGTGTACCACTCGAAAGCATTTCCTTTCAAACTTCGAACGAATTGTCTGATCAGTTGATCTCCTCTCGATCCCGCATTCTCACACGTTTTAGCGAAATAAGCAATGTGCTGCTTTAGATGTCGATCACTTTAGGTTGCTTTAGGTTCCTCTCGATCCTGCTTTTATGGGAATAAGCAATGCGGTTCCATCAAATAAGCGAAATAAGCGAAATAAGCAATGTGCTGCTTTGATGACATGAGTTTGACTTGACTTAGTGGTTTCATGAGCCTGCATTTGCTCTCTCAAAGGTGCTATTTTGTGGTCTCGCTCCTCGACAGCTGTCTTCAGGAGATGAATTTTTCTTTCCATCTCTGCCATGGCAGCATCATCAGTCATCATGTCAAATATCACATCAAGGTGTGATTTCATTGTTGATCTGCTAGGAGGCAGAATCAGAGCTATCATACAAGAGATTTTCCTTGATGACAATATCCAACTTTAGAAGACTCCATCAACTTTAGGGATTATTAAGAGAAATCTCTCTACGATCTCTAGAGTAAAATTTTCTGAACCACCACAAATGAAGAAAACTCCTCTACTTATAGAGTTCTCTAGTAGGCTTTATGAGGTTGGACTTGGTTGGTTCATGACCTCAGGCCCCATAAGTCCAACTATATAGATTTGAGTCTTATTTAACATTTAAGCTAAATTAAGCCTCGGACTCTAACCCAAAGAAATGAAAAACATGTAACTTTACAAGTTGCCGCTTCTTTCTCTCTTCCCACTTTTATGGTTCTACTACTGTTGCATCAGTATACCATACCACCAGCAGATTTTGGTAGATATACAACTTTCATATTTTCTTTCCTTCAACCTTTTCTTCTATGATTATGTCACCAATCCTCGTGCCAATAACATCCATCTCCACTTTTCTTTTTCTTCTCTTATTCTTTCACTCTCTACTCCAACCACAAAGCACCATGTTAAATCTTGTTTTATACTCCAATCTTTCACCAATTAGTTGCGTGCCTTCAAAATGTGCCCGACTCAATCTATTTGCAACAATACTTTTTTTAGTCCTTTTTGTTTATCTGTAATTGCGTGTAACTAGTGACCTATAAAAGACTTAAATACAATGTACTTGCATTGTTCTAACTATATTTTGTATTTGATGTTTGACGGGTTATCAATTACAATGGTATTTGGTTTAGTTATAGAGTATTTTGGTGTTTTTTTAATAGTTCAAAAACTCTCCACATTTTAAATCAAGTGAGAGTATTTTAGATAATTTCACACTTTTATTTTTTATTATATATCCATTTTTTCCTTTTTTATTAATTTTTTTGTTTTTGGTTATTTGTGTAAAGTAAACTTTTAATTTTATCACTTATTTGGTCGGTAGGGCCTGAAGTAATTGCATTAAAGGCAGCCCAGCATTATTTGATAACAAATTATGAAAGCCCAACAATACCGTAGCCCATTAGAAAAGCCCATTCCTTTTTCAAAAGAATTCATTGGGTTTGGGCCTTGGGTTTGTTTTTCATGGTTTTCTTCTCTGTTTAAAAAAAACAGAATATATATATATCTAAAATAAGGGAGATTTTAAGTTTGTCCAATAATTTTCATATTTGTGAGTGATTTCAAAACTGTTAAAATCACTTTTTGTGGTGTTTAAAAGCACTTTGAATTGCATTTTTAATCATTCAAATTTTATTTAATATTTAAGTTTACACTTTTATTACAATTTTTACTCCATCAAAATTCATTTGGAATGATAAAAACAGCGTGTTTTCGAGTAATTTCAAAAATGATAAAAGTAATTTCAACAATTTCAAAATCACTTCCAAACAAGTTATAAGTAAAAATAAATAAATTTCTGTTTTAACTTTATTTTTTTAAACTTATACTTCATTTTAAAATTGAAGTAAAACAAAACAAATTGCTATGAGTTGAGATATAAACTTCACTCAAGGTTTGGAGGGTCACATTGATATTCTACATTAACTTTCACCAATATCAAAACAGTGCACCCAAACCCTCACCACTATCGAAGACTAATTTTTGAAAGAGACGGTTCGATCACCACATGGATGACCAACTTTGATAAACTCTTACTACGACCACCTCCATCAACTATAACGACCATTATTTTAAATTCTTAGTTTATAGTATTTTATAGTTGTTCGTTAAAATAATTTAATATCAATAAAAACACTTTTAGCATATACCAAATAAAACAAATTTATATATATATAAAAAAAACACTTCTGAGGAGGAGTTACAAAACACTTTTGTAAAATGATTTGAACCTTATGAATTCATGTTGTTTCCTTGATGGTAATTCTCAAGGTGTCACAAACAACCTGTATTCTAGAATAAGATAAATGATTAACTTATGAATGCAAGACTTCAACTATAACACTTGAACATTACAATGTGTGAGTTATTTTATATTAAGGAGATAATGAGGAGACAGAGAATTAGGAGAACAGTTTTTTTTTTTTTTTTTTTTTAATGTTTTCTCATTGCAATTATTAATTTTAAAAAATAATTTGATTCATATTTTCCAACTATTTTTAACTTTGAATTTTGAAATTATTTTAAAAAGTAAAGATATTTTAAAAATAAAAGGAGAATTTTTGTGAAGATGAGGTGTAAAATAAGAAATTAATTTTGACATTATTATCATTCAATTACATCGTGAAAATTATTACAATAACATTGAAATAAATAAAAGTGAAAAATGTTGCAAAGCCTAGGGTCTAGACCCAGGAACATGCAAATATGTAATAGACAAACGCGTGGGTATTCAAAAAAATCCGATGACTCGAAAAAAACCAATCAACCAAATAGAACTCGTTTGATTTAGGTTGAATTCAAATAAATGAAAATTTTATGAGTTGAGTTATTTTTTAATAAAGGTTAATTAATTGAGTTGAAGAAACTTACAGCTGAAACAATTGAATTAAGTTTAAAAAGTCTTTCAACCTAACTCGTCTAACTCAATCCAATCCACGAACACACAAACAATATGACCATGGGACAACTCATCCTCTTTTTTTTTTCTTGAAAATGAAAAGTTCATTTAAAAATGACTCCTTTTTCTTTTCATTTTAAAAACTGTTTTAATATACCTGTTTTGAAAAATCTCAAAACCATAAATAAAAAATAAACCAATTGATTATCAAACAAAACCAAAATAGTTAGTAAACGAGGCTTAAAACGCACACTAAATTACAAAATGTTTTATGAAGACTTAAATTAAACAACAAAAAGTATAGTATATGGACTGAACAAATTTGAAGATATATAAGAACTAAAATGATATTTTAACATAATAACGATAAACAGTAAAAGAGAATGAATGAAGTGAGAATGGAAACAAAAATGAAATGTGTCCCCCACCTTTAAACAATAATAGAGCATGCACCATATAGCTAATTCCATCATACATTATATATATGGAGAGGTCCCCTTTGGTTACATGATTTTAGAGCTAACTTTTAGTACAAGTAGATATTAAATGATTTTGGAGAGTCCATCCATTGCCCCTTCTCCCTAAAAAGAAGATTCATTGTTTTCTTCTATAATACTAACCCCACACCATAATCAAATATTCCCCTTTATTAAATGATTTTGCATATAGTCTTAGTGATGCAGTCGTTGTGTAATAATTATTGAAGAAAAGAGGTCACTGAATTGTAATATTGGTACGACGTTGTAACAGTACTCACTTTATTTAATCATAATGTAGAATAATATAGGAGTTTGATTAATTTATTTTTTTCTTAGTATTTTAGATTATTAGTCGAGGTCTCTTTAGAAATGATAGGTGAATGGAGTTTATGTTCTTCTTTTGGAATTGAATTGGAGAGTGGTTTCTATTTTGGAGGCTTTGTTCGTCGTTGTTGTATTCTAAAATTTAGTTCTTGTTTTTTGTTGTAGTTGTTCCGATAGTTTGGATTTTGATATGTGTGGAACCACATTTATGTAATACAACTTTGTCAAAATTGTACCCTAAACATGATTATTACCTTCTACTTAAACTTCCAGTTCATCTATATATTTATATTGTACATAAGTCATCAGATTCACCACAGAGGCCAAAGGAGATCAGAGGTGAATACTTAATACTACCGGTGGATCCACAATGGGACACCTGCCCCCTCCATTTATCACCTTTTACATTTTTAAATATAAATTTGAAGTATTTTTTTTAGCAATATAAATACAATTTCAATAAAATTACCAATTACATAATACAGTGCATGAGACATACTACTGTGGTGCATGTCCTGGGTTCGATTCTAACTTTTCACTTTGTATCCTGTGCGTGTTAGAGTGTAGACATATCTAAAAAATTCGTGGGACTGGAATCCCATGAAGACTCGCTTTGAACGGGGTGGGAATTCTCCGAATTCACGGAGAATAAGGGAGGGAGTGAAATCTTTTTTCCATTTCCAATTTGGAGTCAGAGACAGTCACACCCCATATATATTATGTCGTTGTGTTTATATGAACTTGTGCTAGGGACAGACCCACGTGGAAACAAGGGGGCAAAATGAAAACTTCAGCCTATTATGCACGTTTTAACATTTAGAGATCATATATAAATACTTAGAGTTTGATAAGTTAAGCTTCGAATCCTATAATATGGAAGTGTGCTCCCCTAACTTAAAATTCTGGTTACGTCACTGCTTAGTACATGTTTAGGTGCATCATGGACAATATCTATCTTTATATCTCTCAGCAAATTATTTAATCATAATTTGTCACGAAAACTTCTTTTTACCTCTTTTGTAAAATGTTTAACATATATTTACTATTATACATACATGTGTGTGCATATATATATATATATATATATATAGATTGTAATAGTTATGTTGATTGTTGGGTAAAAATTGAAAGAAAAAAGAAGATTGATTTGACAGTTGAGTGTAAAAAGAGATGATAATGAAGAAGTTTGGGGAAATTAATTAGATGCACATAACATAACCAAATCCTTTGAAGACAGTGGACATCTTCCACCTCCACCATTATCAATTCTTTGTAAATAAATAAAAATTGAAAAATATTATTCAACTTTAAAAAATGATTTGATAACTTTCCTTTTTCTCTTATTCTTATTGGTTGGCCATTATAGCTTCTTTTAATTCATTTGGTCACTATACCATATCATATCTTCAACATACATACATACATATATATATATATGCTTGACTTGATTTATGATTGCCCTTTCTTCTCACTCACTTTATTCTTTTTTTTTTCTTTTTAATCTAATTTAATTTCCTAAAACTTTTTTTTTTATTATTATTATTATCTTCTTTAATTCTCAATTGTGTTAAATCAATACATGAATGTGTGTTTCTATTTTTATTAGACCTTTTGTCGAAAGTTGATTATAATAAGAACAATAATTAGGTGCGGCTTAGTTTATATTTGAAATCTCTCATATGCTCTCCTCTTCATGTATAACAAAAAAAAGTACAACGTGACACAATTCTCTATTAAACTGTTAATGGGATTGCACTAAAGATAATCCGGTTACACTATTTTTTTTTTCTTTTTAGTCAAAAACCTAATAAAAAATAAGTTTAGGAAAAATAATTAATATATTTGTTTTCTTTTTTTCTTTTTAGTTTAATACAAGTGTCTGAAATTTCAAATTTGAATTTCAATTAATTTATAACCTAATTAACTATGGATAGAATAAATAACAAAGCTAATTTTATAAAATTTAGAGATATGTTTATAATCATTTTTTTTCTAAACACGTATTCAAATTTAGATACTTCCAAATTGTAATAATATTATAGTATATTAAACCAACTAGACCTAAAAATTTTAATCCAAAGATTAAGAATGAGTTTAATATTTTCAATATATTAAACAATAATTTAGTAGAGACGTGTTGGTTGGAAAGAAAAAATGCCATTCATTTTTTGTTTATTAGATGGTTTTGAAACTCTTACGAGAGATTTGAATCATAGATATTATGATCTTTATACATATTTTGTACCAAATGAGCTAAGTTCACTTTGACAAATAAAAATATATAATTTTATAAAACCATTATTTTCTTTTTTAAAAAAATAGACAAAGTAGGATATTACATTTGAGATAAAAGAGAAAGAGTAGGACATTACATTATGTTATATATTTTAGCTAATTTGAATATATAACACATTTCAATTTCCATGCAATGTAATATTTTGTCAACTTTTATCATTTTTTACCATTTTCTTTTAACTCTTTAACCTAATAGCTTTAACACATAAAATATAGATTTTCTCCTTCTTTTTTTTTTCTCCAAATAATAAATTCTAGATTTTGACTATATTATTTGATTTATAATAATTTTAATTTTGATTATACCCACTAATATCTACCAATCATTATTCACTTCTTCTGAGTAAATATGTATAGAAAATAATAGAAATAACTAAAATATATAATTATAAACTGGGAATGAGAATAGAACAAAATTTGAAAATGATATACATTAATTGCATTTACAAAATTGAGAAATAAAATAAAACAATTAAATGACAAAAAAAAAAAAAAACTAAAAAGAAACGTAAGCCGTACTGAGTACGAAATAGGCGGGAGATCCTAGAGCAAAGAAATGAGATTATTGAATAAATTATTATCGTTAATGAATTATAATTAAATTATTTTAGAAAAAAGAAATAAAAATTAAGAGGGAAAACGACATGAAACGACAGCGTTCAAGTTGGTTAGGAGCATGGGGAGCAGAGGGCTCCAATTGGCAACCAAATTTGAAATTGGGCAGTTCATTTTTTTTAATGTTTTATGTGCATTTAAAAATATATAATAAATCTTTAATATCAACTTATAAATATAGTAAACAGGTATATATAAAAAGCTAATTACATGTTTGTATTTCGAGTTGAAAATCAAAGATAATATAAAGATTAACTTATCATTTAGTCGTTAATTAAGCTTGAAAATTTAAGAATATAAGGTATGAAAGGAGAGAAGTGGAATGGGGCCAAGGGTGTGACCAAACGGCCTAATTCAAAGAACATAACACCGAATATATCCCCTCTCTAAATATTAATATAATATATTATTTTATTTGGCACATTGAAGAATTTATACTTTTTTATTTTCATTTTTGTAATTTATTATTATTATTATTATTATTATTATTATTTATTTCATTGATTTGGTTTGTCAACTTTTAAAACGACGATAGCATGTTGGTGCTTTGTTTTGCAAATGGATTGAGTTGAGTGGGATTCATGCAAATCATTATTATTATCTCTTTTCTTTTTTCTTTTTTCTTTTTTCTCAAAAAGGACAATCAAAACGACACTAATAGAGTAGGTGCCATGAATGGGCTTTTACTATTTAAAAAAAAAAATCTTTGCTATTTGGCTTTTTCTGCTAAAAAGATAATAATAATATGCGTCCTCTCTCAAGACTGTTCGGTAAGTCACGTCCTCTAGTTGATACGAAAGACGTTCGAAAATAAATTCGAACATTTAATTGAATCTATTATCAGTGCTATCAACTGGAGAACCAAGGAAAGGCGCATTATGCTCCAACTTAGCTACTTAATACTCAATACTTAAGTAAAGGCGAACGACATTCTCAACTGGAGCAAGTGAATCAAACAAAGTCTAAGCAGCAAGGATAGCAGTAGAAAGACCTTAGGGTTCATAGTCAATAAAGAGACTTCAAGGGTTAGTTAAGTTTCAAGGGCAAACCTCGATACAGAAGATGATATTTGCACCTTGAGCTACCCTCATTTTTATGTATTTTTTGTGATTGTTCATGAACTTTTATAAAAGTAATAATTTAGTCTTTAAAACTTTGATTTGGAACGATTTGGTCTTTTTAGTTTTAATTGTGTAACAATTTATTCTCTGATTTTTTTTTAAAAAAAATCAACTATTTTATGATTTAAGCTTTGTATTTTGTCAAAATAATAAGTTTCTAAGTACTTTATCGGCTTCTTTGTCCAAGAAATCTCATTAAACTTCAACACTAATTTCTATAATCGGGATTAAATCGTTACGAATATTAAAATACAAGGACTATATATTGTTGCAATTGTAAAGTTCATGGATTAAATTGTTACAAAAGTGAAAGTACTAGTACTAAATCGTTACAAAATAAAATTTGTAGACTAAATTGCTATTTCAACAAATCCTTAGGGACTAAAAGTGATTTTTGACATAAAATAATAATATATAGATGCATATGGAATAACATTGTCTTTTAAGTACATAATCACAAGTTTTTAGGTGGCAATTTTTTTATAAATAGAATATATTTTAAAACTTATATTATTGCTTCTGCTATATTAGTCAACAACCTAACCTTAGCTAACCATTTGGACTTTTGTGTTATGGCAATTTGGAATATGAATTGTATTATTAGAAATCGTGTTCTATATGCTTTTCTTGCTTCTATGTTTTTGTTTTCTATATTTTAGAAGTGTTTTTAAAATTAAACCCAAATTCTAAAAACACTAAACGAAAATCTTATTTATATGATAATTAAATATGATTTAGTTACAACAAGTTTGTCATTAAATAGAGGATTCAACTCAATATACTTCATCATATATACTCTCTCCATATAGTTGAGTTTAATTACAATATTTTCATTTATTTTCTATATATATATATATATACAATTTTCTTTAATTACAAAATTATTTTGAAATTGTATAAACCTAGAAAAAGACAGTGTTAGATATGGCAAGTACTATTAAATTGTATATATATATATATATATATATATATATTGAATGGCATGGGACAAATACATATATAATTACTTAGCATACATAGTCATACAAAACAAAAAGATGAAATCATGTCCTATTATTTTGAGGCCAAGCAAAGACTAGAGAAAGATATAATAATTATAATTAAAAAAGTTAGTTTGTCTTGTTGTTTTCTTTGTTTTTGTAGAAGATTCATTGCTCTGGTCGCCATCTTTGAGGTGGCAAACATCAACTCCCATGCCCCTAACTCTATCCTTCTTAATATTATATTTATATATTATCGACTCTTCGTATTTCTACATTGATATGATATTATTTATCTTTTAGTCTATCATTTTAACTCAAATCAATTCAAGTGGTACATTATTGAAAAACTTGTCTTTGAAAAACCCATCGAATACATGCATATTATGACTACATATTGAAACAAAGATTAAAATATTTCAACGGGTATATTTATCCTAAATTGACTTAAATCGAGATGACATAAGTTAGTAGTTTTGTTCGTGTACATTGCACTTAATCACAACATCTCATATGTACATAGTTTGAGCTTTCGTGTCATTGTTAGTGAGTCATATCTTTTAAAAATTGATCAAATAATTACATGTATTTTGTCGAGATATACATTGATGATCAGTTGGGTAACTTTACACATTATATATGAAAAGTTATCTTTTAACAAAATGGTGATCTATCTTATGTGTATATGTATCTTAAATCACCAACTCAACCCATAAAATTTTAATATAATATCTAACACTCCCCGTCACTTGTGAGCTTGAAATATCAAACAAGATCCAACAAGTGGAAACTAGCATTAAAAGGGGAGGAAATAACGTTGCAGGGGCTTAAACACATGACCTCTCTATAGACCACCTCCTCTGATACCATCTTGAATCACAAACTCAATTCAAAAGCTTAAGCTAGTGGATAAAGCTTAAGCTAGTGGATAAAGATAAATTTAATATAATATCTAACAATGTATACGTAAAAGCTAAGGTATTTGTTCTTTTATCAAATTGTCATGTCAATTGAAAGATGACCTATTAGAAAGAATAATTATACTCATTGTGCTTATATTGTCTTTTTTTTTTTCAAAAAAAGGAAAAAGAGAAATATATGAAAAGAGATGCTCTTCTAAGGTTTAGGGTTGAATATCTCCACATCCATTAAAAGAAATGTGACTCTTCCCATAATATATAGTTGCTATTCTAAAGAATATATCCATTATTACAAATGGTCATAGGCAAAAAAATATAAAATAAAAAAAAAAAACAACTGAAACGACAATGACCATTGAATTTATATGTCTAAGAGTGTGTTAATTTTGAAAATAAGTCATTTTTTAAAAAAATCGTAGTTGACAACCACTCTTTTGAAGTTTATTTAAAGCAATTTTCATTAAAAGACTTTTGCTAAAGAATTGTTTTCAAATATAGCAAAAAGAATCTAAATATTTACAAATATAACAAAATATCACTTATAGATGTTAATAAATACTAACTAACTACTATCATCTATCGTTGATAAATGCTAATAGATGATGATAGATAAATAATAAATTATAAAACTTTGCTATATTTACTTATTATCGAACTTACTTAACTAAAGATTCGTAATGTTTAAGACTTATCCCATCTTAAACGGTAAGTTGATCATAAGTTCAATTTTTTTTTTTAAACGTATACGTATTTTCAGCAATAATATCATAGAGTGTTGATCTGTCATCATTAATATATAAAATATCAATTGGCATCTAAAACTAAAATTAATGTTGTATACAAAAAGAAATTAGTAGAAATGTGAACGTTCCAATTTAAACCTTAAATATAAGCATTTACTAACGAGGTAGCAATATATATTAAACAAAGAATTCATAAAGTTTAAAAGTCTACTAATGTGAGAAACGTGATCGAAAATTTTCATATAACTCTATAAGTGTATGATATTGTCCACTTTAGACACAAACTTCTATAGTTTTTTTTCTCGATCATTCAAAAAGTCTCATACTAATGAAAATATTCTCTCACACTTTTATTTATATACATACACACACTATCTAGTCAATGTGAAAAGTACTCAAATGTATTTTCCAACAAATTAAAAACACTATAAATTATAAAATATATAGATTAACATATAACTAATTTTTGTTAATTCAAACAATACACCAAATTATCATATTTCAAAATACCATGTTTTGATCCCTATACCTTGCAATTGTTGGAAAAAAAATATAATTAATCTTTTATTATGTTTAGGTGCAAACAAATTTATACCTTCGATTGTAAGAAAATTAAAGAACAATTATCTTTCCGTTGATATGAGGTATACTAGATCGTTTCAAAAACAAAGTCACGAGAGTTTATAGTTAAAGTGAATAATATCATATTATCGTAGAGATTTAATCTAACACGAGAAAGAAAAAAAAAGTTCTTCCCAAGTTTGATGAAGCCCTAAAAGAACACATAATGATTTTAAATAGACATGGAAAACTTGTCTTTTATAAAAAAGGGAATAATCCCCGTCACCCTCTCTAAGAATGAATACGACATCCAAATATATATTGTGTAATATTAAGATTTGACACACACCCAACGACATGTCGTTTCTTTTTTCTTTTTCTTTTTTTTTTTTTTTTTGGGGGGGGGGGGGGGGGGGGGGTGGGGGTGAGATTCTCCAACTTTTTGGGAAGGGGAAGGGAGTTTTTTCCTGTCAATCTTTGAAA
>JBBPDJ010000014.1:1452236-1469950 GCA_037974625.1 Cucumis cinereus
TTCGGCCAAATTTCTTCAAATTGAGCTGTGCTTCAGCTTCCTCTCTCTTTTCTAAGCAATTTAGACACAAATTTTGCGTAATTTGGCCAAGAATTGAACCTCAATTTCTCATTTCTTCTCAAAGTGTTCAACTAAGAAAATTTCCAGTTTTCCCCCTCTCTCTCTCAGCCTTCTCTTCTTTTTTTTCCTTCAATTTCTTTCTCAATTCCCTTCCTACTCCTTCAATTATCAGGAAGCAGCTTGTTATAAAGATTTTTTTCCACCGAAACTAAATTCAATTGAAGAAGATGATATTAAATTTCCCTTTTCTCATCCATCCTCATCTTCAAGCACACATTTTAAAAAAAAAATCAATTTTCCCCCTTTTTTTTTAATTATAAAATAAATCAATCAATTTCAATTTTTTTTCTTTTTCTTTTTCCTATTATTTTTCTTTCTTTCTTTTTTTTTTAAACAAAACTACAAAATTAATTTTTTCCAATTCTTAAACAAAATTACTAAAATATCCTTTATCAAAATTACTAAAATACCCTCCGATATTTTATTAATAAATTTGCAACAACAACTTAAATAAAGAAAAAGTCGGGTATTACAAATGTGCTTCGATCTCTAGAATTTGCTCCTCTGATTCTCTCTCAATTGAATATATGTGCTTGATATATAGAAGAATGTAGTTCAACTTTAGAAACTAGGGAGTCTTCTAATTGTGGGAAGAATTTACTCTAAGCTCTATGAAGTCTGAATTTCTAAACATCTCAAATGCAGAGAACTCTATTTATAGAGTTCTTTGGTGGACTTTGTGGGCTTGGTTGGTCCATAGACCTTGTCCTTGGGCCTAACTATATTAGATTTGGGTCTTATTTACCAATTGAGCTAATTCAAGCCTATTTTCGAGCTCAATTGAAATTTAGCCCAAATCTTAATATTTAATCAAACCAAAATAGTTAAATTAATCCAAACGGTCTATACGAATACACATGACATCATTGAGATTCACCAAGTTATGTCTTTAATTTCAATTTGGAACACATGCCAACATTTAATTAATCTCAAATTCGATAATTTGGAATTTTTTCAAAAATTTGGTAAATGACGTGGCAATTTGTTATTGATTCAAAATTTCTCATTCAACAAATGCCCCTTTTTTAGATTTATGCACGTATATGAGTGGATGAAGCTAAAAAAAGATAATGTTTAAATCAAAATGCAAGTTATATGTTATTGAATTTGACTCTATTTAGTGTGTCGATCAAACCATGAATTTGGTACATAAGTTTGAATAATTTGACACATTTTCTTATGTCAATTTATCAAAATTTGAATTTAGGTCAAAGTTATGAGTCACTTTCTTGACATAATCTCCAATTTGAATTAATAGTATAATTTTAAGCTACTTAGTTCAAAGTTGAATTTGGAGTGACATTGAACGTTTACCCAATATGCTTAGCTTGAATTTGGAGTAGGATTGGATCAAAAGTTTACAATAAGATAACAATCGAAATATTAAGAGCTTTACAAGAAGACTTAGCTCGTTAATATTTCGTCGTGCCTTTGCATTAGAACTTGAAAGTCTATTTATAGACTCTGGACTTCAAACAAAATTAAATTGAGTAAATTAAAAGATAGAATTTTATCAGAAAGGACAGACGTAACGCCCTGAAATTTCAACCTTAATCTGATGTCGTTACTTAAATAAAAACTCATAATCTTGACGAAAACATAGCGAAAGCATTTGTAAAAAATAACAACATCAACACAGCGGAAACATTTGTCAATATAGTCCTCAAACACATGGTCACTGGTCTTTCCTGTCCGTCGTCGGTTTTCTCATACTTACCTGAAAAATAAACATGAAAATGGTGAGTACATAAATACCCAGTAAGGGACCCACTACTAGGCCCACTAGGTTAACTGTTAACTTTCTATTAAACTGTACTCTACGACACACAGTCAAATAGTTTGGTAGGAACGCCCATACAGCCCAATGTCACGGTCGTCCTAGAAAACCTATGGGACCACATGTAAAAGCATGCTAGAGTCGGAACACATGCCATACAGACCTGTTAACCCGACCCACGAGACACACGCCACACATGCTTGTCAACCATTCCCACAAACGAAGTACAACATGGCTAATAAATAAAGTTAATAGCTACCATAGTCCCTTATCACATAACCAAACATGTCATGTCAGCGTACAACACAGTTAAGCTTGACATACGAGTTATGCATTGATACTTTGTAACCCTTATCACGTAAACCACAAACAGAAAATTATCACAAGACATATCATCGAGTCCACTAGGTGACCATTAACTCTCTCTATTAACTTGTACTATACGACACACAGTCAAATGGTTTGGTAGGAACGACCATACAACCCAATGCCAGGGTCGTCCAAGCTAACCTGTGGGACCACATGCAAAAGCAATCAAGTCGGAACGTACGCCACACAAGCTTGTTAACCCGACCTTGTGACACATGCCACACAAGCTTGCAACCCGTTCCACAAACAAGTACACAAAGTTAATAGGTCGAGTTAACAGACACCATAATCCAACAGAAACCACAATCAATAAGTGAAGCAATCACAACAATAATTCATTCCTCATGGTACAGTTAACCTTTTTTATAGATTCTACATAGTATGAAAGGGCATGCATAAACACCACAAAATTAACTATACATTACCACAATCATCATACCACAATATAACCAAAGAATCCAACTGTCACATAACCAACATCCCAACCTGACATAAAGTGTTATATATAAGGTGTCCCAAAACATCCTTCAAACATAACCACAATAAACAGATCAATGACAATAGACATTGCACAAGGCATACATGCGATCCAACCATCTTATACACCTAAGGCGTGAGTTCGATAGAAGTATTCCTTACTCATCCAATTTTAATTAATAATTTTCCATAAAAATTATTATTTAAATTAACTTAAACTCGTCACCTAATGAGTTAATTCATTTATAACATAATCCAACAACTCAGATGTCGCATAAGCATTCTTATTGTCGAGGAACTAGTACTAAGTCCCTTACCTCAAGTATCGTTAATACCTTGGCTTGAGTTTCTCCCTAAAATTGATTCTATACATAAAAGATTACAATTAATAATTTTCCCATAAAAATTATTAATTAATGTTAACCTTAACCCCTCCAAATTTTTTTTTTTATTCTTACCAATTGGTTGTCGAATTCCAATCTAATTCGTAGGGAAAACTCTACGAACTAACAAATGAATGCTTCAAATTAATCCTTTAAATTGATCCTAAATTCAACAACTTTAATTAATAATACCCCATTAAAATTAATCTTAACACCATAACACTTAATCTTACCGATCGAACACCGAAAACTCCAATTCGTTTCGTAGAAAAATCCTACGAATTAACTCCACAAAAACTTCGAATTTATCCTACACATTTAATTAACAATTTCTCCATAAAAAATATTAATTAACTTTAACTTTAATCCTTGAATATCCAATCTTAATCTTACCAATTTCATCATCGAAAATCCAATCCAATTCGTAGAGAAACCTCTATGAATTAATTGCAATAGATAGCTCCCAAATTGACCTTCAAAACCAATAATAAACCCAATTTAAACTTCCAATTAAACTCTCAAATGATTCTTTAATCAAACTTTAAAGGGTATTCAAACCCACAATAAAATACCGCCAACCTTACCAACCAAAACCCACCCTACAGAGGCGACGACACCACCACGGGTCAGATCTGACTACCAGCAGCGTGGACAGTGGCTGGACACGCTACGTGGTGCGAATGGGGTTGGAGCAGCAGTCGACGAAGGTTATGGCTGGAGGACTGCTGTCGGCGTGAAATAAAAGAGAAATGGGGGCGACACTGTGCGTGAGGGAGAAGGAAGAAGAAAATGAAACCTTTTTTTTAATAACTTTCACGCAAAGCGAAACCCTAATTTCTTTTATAAATGAACAATAATAATAAGTTACAATATTTATTTATTTATCATTTTCCAACCAACAATATATATATATGTATATGTATATGTATATATATATATAGATATATGTATATGTATATATATATATATATATATATATGTATGTGTATATATATATATATATATGTATATGTATATATATATATATATATATGTATATGTATATTTAATATCTTAATCAAATCTCCACAAAATAAAAAAAAATTCAATCCAAAAGAAAATTAACATCCCTAACAAATATAATTCAAATTTTACATAATTCATTTGAGATAATTAAATTAAAATCATCTCAAATTTCGGGATGTTACAACAGGACCTCTTATCTGATAAAATTTGAAACAAAAAATAAATAAAAGAAAAAATAAAGAAAATGTGAAAGACATAAACTGGGAAAAGATGTAAAAAAGAATAAAGATAGGGATGACATAAAGAAGAAAAAAGATAGAAATTACATAAATGAAAAGTAAAAGCATAAAATTAAAGATGAAAAGAAAAATTCTTTGTCGATCATCAAGAGATTTGGTGAGTGCAGCATCGATGAAGTCCCTTCTTTGTGTAGTTGAATTATGTATACCATTAATCGTTATCCCCTACGACAGATTACAAGCTGACCAACCGTCTTACTACCATAGCTTTGGTCTTATTACGTGGACCACCAAATGTAGTCGGACACTCCATGAAATATACATTATTCTCGTTTTTGGCTTGGACTTGAACTTTGATGATTACTACTGCTTTAATTTGACCTGGATTTCTGGATGACGGAACAATATTTACATAGTAAACTAGAATAATTACACAGTTTACTCAAATTGACACTAGAGATGAGAATATATAAATCTTAAACTTTTTTTTTGTTTTAATCAAAGCAAAATAAATAGAGTTCTTTTTTGTAAAGACTCTGCATGGATTCTATTTTTTCTTTTGAAACAGGTTAATGGATTCGGAGCTCACATAGGCTGTGAGTCGAGAAACAGGTCGTTAAGATCGTATTCTGAAACTTTTGGTTCCTTGTCCTCCAGTATGGAAGATGACACTGATTTTGATGACGATGGGGCATTGGTTGTTGTCAAGAGACGTTAAAAAACCTGCATCTGTCGTTGTTTGGACTAGAGCAGCTAGGAGCTTTGATTTTTCATTCAAGAATTCGGCGTTCTTGCGAATCTATATCTTGTATGTAGCTGTTCTCTGCGAACCATTCCTTCATGTGCTTGATGATGGCATGTTGAAAGTTAAATGTATCCCGCCATTTGATTTTGAGATTTTTTATAATCATCTTGTATTGAGGATATGATGTTGTGTTGAAACTCTAACAAAAACATCCATGGAATTTGGAAATAAAGGCAAAATCTCATTGTGAAATGAATTTTTCTGGATTGTTCAAGAAAAATAAAAATAAGACTACGTTTTCAAAATAATTTCTATTTTCACGTAGAGATCGTGATCCCAGAACCTGATCTACCGTGCCAGTCTGCTATCTAGTTTGTAGTTTTGTTGTATGTCAGAATCTTTGAACATGTATTTTGGCTGTAAATATAAACTAGAGAGAAGAGTAAATTATTAACTAGTCAGGTTAAAGACAATAGTTATAAATATATGTTTTTTTATTTACCTGATTTTCTTAAATTACTATTCATATTTGAATTTTATTTGTCTAAGTCAGTAAGTTGTCAGTAAATGTCGCTAAGATAAATGCGGTGTCTACTGACTTCGCATCATTCTTTAGATATAGAGAGTAATGTCTAGGGGAGGGTGTGACAGCTCGGATAAAGTCTATTTAAGGGTTTTGAGAATAGTTTTCTTTAAATCTTCGTCAATGACATGGTCAACGGTTTGGAAGAGTACATCTTGTTCAGAATCCAGCACATTAATTTGATTGAGAAGGCACTTGCAATTGTTTTCTTTGCATCCGCAAGCGATTTGTCCTTTCTTTGTTTCATTGTTGAGCTTGAATATTCAGAATCTATTTCTTCGACTATTTCTTGCAGCTGGAACTCCGACTCGTACTCTGAGGAGAAGAAGGAGTCTGAAGAATATTCTTCATTATTGATTTCGTTAATTCTCATGCCATTGGGGCATCTGTTGGCATAATGATCTTCCTTCCTACATATGTTGTAGTAAACCTTCTTTTTAGATTGGTCTTGGTCCTGTTTCTTTCCATTCTTGTGAGGTTGGCTGGATGATACCTTTTGAACCTATAAAGAGGCCTTTGCGACACAAACTCGTGACGGGATCTTTGAAAATATGGGTTATTTCTGACCTTATGCCTTGTCACTTTTCTACTTGTTGTTTCTAACTCTACGATCCTTTCGAAGCCATATTGGGAACAAGAAGTCTTCATTTCTCTCTTATGAAGATTGGACGCCTTTTGAACCTTTATTTGTACTGTGATCTCGTTGCACATATCTAAACCGCATTCTACCACTTTGGTAACGAGGTGTGCGTAGGTGAGATTGTCCCAAGGTATATTTTTGTTGTACATCTTATTTAGAGAGTTGTATACTCTTTCTACCATGAAACTCAGAGACCATCAATGAACTTTTTCTTCCAATGACGCTCTTGACAATCCTTAAGGGTGTAGATCCTTCCTAAGAACATGTCTTTGTACCACTTGAAGTTTTTCATCAAAGAACACCTTAAATTCTTTAAGATTTTGCGATGAATATTTGGATCGATGTTGTTTTGAAACGTGAAATGACATGATATAAGATAGATTAGAGTTGGATTTGCGTCTTCTATCTCAACCTCCTCTTGAACTTGTATTCTTATCTTCAAGAGTATCACCTTGCATGTTTGTTTCTTCAACATTCTAATTTTCATTCTCCACTTGAAGCACCTCAAACTACAAGAAAGAACAAGGAAAGAAGAAATTGTGAGGGAGAGAGAATATTTTCTATGTTTTGATTAAAGGGTAGGGACATAGAATGAGAAGATTTTATCTCTTATCAAGAAAGATAAAACGTGTTGTTTAATATCCATCAATGCCAACTACCACAAAATGAAAACTAGGTCATATTAACAAATGGTATCAGAGCAAGGTTAAACAAGAAAGCTTCAAGAAATCTCTTGAAGAAATCTCCCTAAAAAATCTGTCCAAGATCTTTTTTTCAGATATTCATCAATGGCTTCAACAAAGTATGAAATTGATAAATTCTCAGGAAAAGAAGAATTTACCTTGTGGGCAAAGAAGATCAAAGCAATTCTTACAGCACAGAAGGCAACCAAAGTTCTTGAACATCCAAAAGAACTTCTTGCAAGAGTTACAATAGATCAGAAGTAAACCATGGAAGAAGCAACTTATACAACATTGATCTTGAATGTTTTAGACAATGTAGTCCGACAAGTAATTGATAAAACAACATCTTGTGAAGTTTGAAAGAAACTACATCTGTTATTTGACAAGAAAGATCTTTCCAACAAAATTTGCATTCGGGAAAGGCTCTTTTCTTTTAAAATGAATTCATCCAAGTCGCTAGATGAGAACTTAGATGAATTTAAAAAGCTCGCGAATGATTTCAATCAATCTAGTGAGAAATTAGGCGTTGAAAGTGAAGCTGTCATTTTGATAAATTCAATACACGATTCATACAAAGAAGTCATATTAGCCATGAAGTATGGGAGAGGCAGTATATCCACTAAATCGGTCATCAATGCCTGAAATATAAAGAACTTGAATTAAAGATTGAGTCAAAGAATTATGAGGGACGTGAGTCACTTTTCTCTAAAAGCAAGAACTTCTCAAAGAAAAACATATTTGATAGAAATCTGAGGAATCAACAAGATAAACCATCTTTGAAGGACACTTCAAAAGAAACTGCCCTGAAAAAGGGAAGCCATATAGAAGAGATTCAAGAAGACAGCAAAACCACAACGAAAATGACAGAAACATAAATGATTCAAGAAGACTAAGAGAACAAGGTAGAGAAAATGTTGTTGTGAGTGAGAATGTCTATGAGTATTCTAAAATCCTAACAGCAACCCACTTGAAACCAATGGAAACTACGGTTGAGGGAAAGAAAAACTGAGTCATGGACTTAAGGTATACCTATCATATGACTTTCAAGAAAAAGTGGTTTGTAAACTACAAGCCATGGGAAGGAGGCTCAGTCTACATGAAGGATGACCATAATTGTAAAGTTGTGGGGATTGGCTCTGTATGCCTAAAGCTTGAAGATAACAGAGAGATACTTCTAAGGGAGGTACGACATGTGCCTAAGCTTAGAAGAAACTTAATTTCTATAGGTATGCTAGTTGATCAAGATTGATACTTTATTGGTAACAAGGAAAATCTACAGATTAAAAGAGCTAGAAACACAATCCTAATTGGAGCAAGGTTGAATGATTGTACTATTTGAGGAATGTGTCCTTTCCTAACATTGTCTTGTTGTCCCAACATGATAAACAGAAGACTATTAAATGTGGCATAGACATCCATCTCATATCAGTGAGAAGGGGCTTAATGAGCTATATAAACAGAGATTGATTCAATCCAAAGACATTAAGAGGCTAAACTTTTGTGAACACTGTGTTTATGGCAAGGCAAAAAAGCTAAAATTCACAAAAGGAACCCATACATCAGAGGATAGACTCAACTACATTCATGCTGACCTATGTGGATCTACTAGAACTCACTCTTGGAGTAACTCCATGTATTTTCTATTCTTAGTTTGACTACCCTAGAAAAGTGTGGAAATATTTGTTAAAATCTAAAGATCAAGTCTTTGAAAAATTTACAGAATGGGTTGCAAATGTAGAAACACATACACAAAAGAAAGTTAAAGTTCTTAGAACTGACAATGGCCTTGAATTTCTAATTAATGTGTTTGTTCACTTTTGTAATGAACATGGTATAATAAGGCACAAAACAGTAACATAACACCACAAAAAAATGGGGTAGCATAGAGGATGAACATAACTCTTATGAAAATAGTAAAATGTTTGTTGTCTGAAGCTAAGCTAAATGAAGTTTTTTGGACAAAAGTCTTAGCTACAACAACCTACACTATAAACAGAAGCCCATGCACCTCTATTGAAATGAAAACACCTGAAGAAATGTTGACTGGTATGCCTCCAAGTCTTTCAAATCTAAAAACCTTTGGCTGCAATTTGAACCTAGGGCTCGAAACTACATGTTCATTGGCTATCCTAAAAGGGTCAAAGGCTACAATTTGTGAGGCTTTAACTCTAACAAAAGTATTGTAAGCAAAGATATAGTGTTCAAAGAATATGAGATGTTCATGGCAGCTGAAGAAGAAAAACAAGTCAAAGAACCTATTCGAATTGAAATATTGTCTAGTACTCAGGTGGAGCTATTACCCATTGTTTATGAAAACACAAACAATAAAAAAAAAATACATAGCAAGAAGAGGTTGATCCTACTGAAACACACCAAGAAATACAACTAGAGAACTTTGTTGAATATTCCTTAACAAGTGACAGAAGCAGAGAAGAAAGAAGGTCATTACAAAGGTATAGTGAAGATGATTATGTTGCTTTTGTTAACCTTTGTGGTGACCTAAATGATGATGAACCTAAAAGCTATGAAGAAGCTGTCAATAGCTAAGAATGTAAACAATGGGTGAAGCCAAAGAACAGTGAAATGAATTCTTTATACAAGAAAGAGACATGGACCTTGGCTACTCTTCCTCCTAAATAGAAAGTGGTGCCTTGAAAATGGATCTTTGAAAAGAAGTTGGGGGAAGCAGCGAAGGTGAAGTTAAATACAAGGCTAGGCTAGTAGCTAGAGGGTACACTAAAAGAGAAGGGTTAGACTGCAATGACATCTTCTCCCTTGTGGTGAAGCATGCTTTTATTAGAGTGCTCTTAGCTATTGTAGTCTGCAGAAACTTAGAGCTAAAACAGCTAGATATGACCACAGCTTTCCTACATGCAAAGCTGAAAGAAACTACTTAATGTCTCAACCTGAAGGTTACAAGAAGAAAGGGTCAGAAGATCTAATTTGTTTGCCGAAAAAGTCCCTATATGGTCTTAAACAGTCTCCTAGATGCTGGTACAAGCGATTTGATGAGTTCATTTCTAAGCTAAAATTTAGAAGAAGCAGCTATGATTCTTATTTTTACATAAAAGAGTGCCCTAACAAGGGAGAAATGTATCTTCTACTATATGTATATGATATGTTATTGGCTAGAAGTAACATGTCTAAATTAAATGAAATTAAAGCTCAAATGAGCAAGGAGTTTGACATGAAAGACCAAAGAGCTGCAAGAAAAATCCTAGGGATGGAGATCTATAGAAATAGAAGCAAGGAAGAATTATTTCTATGTCAGTCAAGTTATGCTTTTAAAGTCCTAAAGAGGTTCAACATGGCCAATGCCAAGGTTGTATGCACTCCCCTAGCTCAACACTTTAAACTCTCAACTCAAGACTCTCATAATACGGAAGAACAAAAAAAAAGATGGAGAAAGTACCCTATTCCAGTGCCACATATAGCCTAACGTATCTAATGGTGTGTACTAGACTCATTGAAAAACCTAGGGAAACCTAGGGAAGACTCATTGGGAAGCTACCAAATGGGTATTGAGATAACTAGTTGGCACTCAAAGGAAAGGACTTCTATATAAACACTCTGACTCAACTTGTCTAAATCTAATAGGTAACTAAGACTCAGACTTTGCTGGTGATATGGATAAGCGAAGGTCTTTAATTGGACATGTTTTTCAGTTTGAGGGAAATACAATAAGCTGGAAGTCAAATCTAAAATCTATTGTAGCCCTATCTACCATAGAAGCAAAATTCATTACATTAACTTAAGTTATACAAGAAACTAAGTGGTTACAAGGATTACTAAATGCTTTTGATGTCAAGCAAGATACAATAAGCATACATTGTGACAATCAAAGTGCCATACATTTAACAAAAACTCATCAATTCCATGGTAGAACAAAACATCGAGATATATGTTTACGGATGTAGTTAAATTGCATGACATTCCTAAAAGCATTGTTAGTGATAGGGACGTAAAATTCTTAAGTCATTTTTGAAAAGTACTTTGGAGAAAACTTGGTACTAAGCTAGTCTACTCCATTACGTGTCATCCTTAGACTGATGGACAAATTAAGGTAGTTAATAGAACGATGGTGACTATGCTTAGGGTTATAATAGATAAAAATACCAAAACTTGGGAGGATTTCCTACCATTTATTGAATTTGCGTACAACAGAGTTGTTCATAGTGTTACTAAATGTTCACCATTTGAAATTGTGTATGGTTTTAATCCTTTAACACCTACTGACTCGCTGCCTTTATCTTCTAATGAGGTGGTGAATGTTCATGCTGAAGAGAAGGCCACCATCATTCGAGAGCTCCATAAAGAGATTAAAGAAAGAATTGAGAAGCAAAATGCCAAGGTAGCAGAGAAAGTTAATCAACATCGAAAGTCCATGATATTTAAGAAGGATGATTTGGTTTGGGTCCACCTTTAGAAGGAAAGATTTTCACATCAGCGAGACTCGAAGTTAAACCCAAAAGGAGATGGACCTTTTCAAGTGATAAAAAAATCAATGACAATGCCTACCATATTGATCTTAAAGGTAAGTATGGTGTGAGTACTACTTTTAATGTTTCTGACTTAACTCCTTTTGATGCAGACAATAAGTTTGATTCGGGGACGAATCCTTCAAAAGGAATAGAAGATGATATGAACCAGAACACCCTTGTGTTACCTCTAGGACCAATCACACGTTCAAGAGCCAAGAAACTACAATTAGCATTTAATTCTCACATTCAAGAGGAAGTGAACTCAATTGCAGAGATTCGAACAACAACAATTAATCAAAAGATTTATAATTGGAATTAGTTGACGCTACAAAATAGAACCAATTGAGATTTGAGGACGAATCCTTCAAAAGAAGGAGATGATGATATGATCCACACAAACATCAAATTATTAATTAGACTTTATTTAATAATTATGATGTATTTTTAATATACTTTTTTCATTTTTATCTTTTTCAATTTTATCTTTTTTTAATGGCATTTAAAAAGGGATAATTTAGTCTTTTCCCAATGAATTAGGGTTTTATCAGGAGACTATTTAAGCCTCGCCTTTAGGTTGTTTTAGGTAGAGTTTTTTATAATTGAAGTTTTAGGATTTTCTTCTTTGGTAGATGACAGAGCCTCATCCCCATCTTTTGCAATTCTTGAATTAGGGTTGCAAGCCAAGAACATTCAAGTAAGTTTGATCACCTTGCTTGTGAAGTGTTCGAACTTGGAGTGAGGGACTAGTTTTCCTTATCTCTTGGTTTTTTATTAAAGAGAAATCCAAATCTAATCCATTCTCATGGATTTTTGTCAAATTGATTTGGTGTTTTAGAATTTGTTATTAGGGTTTCGCAAATTGGGTTCCTAATTTTCAAATCCTAAGATTTTCTTATCAAGATGTTATTTTGCCTAGAAGAACAAAATTTACCATTGACAATGCATTATTTTCTAGTCAATCAAAGAGAAATTTACTGAGTTTTAAATATATGTGTTGCAATGGTTATCATATTGAGAGTGATAGAAAAAATAAGATAGAATATCTTTATATTATTTTTATTGTCTCCAATGAAAAACGTATATTCGAAAAGTTGTCTGCTTTATCTTCAAGATTACATTGTACTCATATACAAGTAATTGAAACATATGCAACAATGAACCTGAAGTTCATGAATTCAAATATATTTGCTATTTGACATGACAAATTAGGTCAACCAGGGTCTATAATGATGAGAATAATTATTCAGAATTCTAATGAACACCCATTAAAGAACCAAAAGTTTCTTCAATCTAATGAATTATCATTTGATGTTTGCTCTCAAGGCAAATTAATAATTAGATCATGACCTGCTAAAGTGAAAATTAAATCACCTACATTTTAAGAATGAATTCATGGTGATATATGTGGATCTATTAGCCCATGGAGTGGACCATTTAAGTATTTCATGGTATTAATAGACCCATCCAGCATATGGCCACATGTATGCTTATTATCAAGTCGAAATCTTGTATTTGCAAAATTACTTACTCAAATAATTAAATTAAGAGCACAATTTCTTGATTTCGACTTGATAATACTGACGAATTTACATCCCAAACATTTGATATTATTATATGTCAATTGGGATAAGTGTTGAACATTTTGTAGCTCATGGTCATACACAAAATGGTTTACCATAATCGTTTATAAAACGTTCGCAAATTAATCTCTAGACCATTGCTTATGAGAGCTAAGCTTCCTACATTTGTATAGGAACATGTTATTTTGCATGTTGTGTCACTTGTGCATATTAGGCCTGCAGTTTATCACAAGTACTCGCTATTACAATTAACATTTGAGAATTTTTAAGTGTGTTGTATATGTTCCAACTACTCCACCACAACACACTAAAATGGGTGCTCAAAAGTGGCTAGGAATATATGTTGGATTTGATTCCTCATCAATTATTAAATATCTTGAACTCCTAATAGGCGACTATACGATTTGATAATTATCATTTTAATGAGACAAATTTTCCAACATTAGGGAGAGGAATTAAAGAGTTGGAAAAAAATTTATATCTCAACACAACAAGTTGACATAAATAAATCTGGAACACGCCAAAAGCGTGGTAGACTAATACATTCCAAAGATAAAAATCTTCAAAAAAGAAAGGGAGTCAATAACTCAATTAAGGATATGACTGTTCTAGAAGAAATCCAAAATTTGACTGTTAACAAGAATATTGAAGAAGACAAAACAACTGAGGTAATAATAAGATTTCAATAACTGTGTCATGACAGGAAAAAGATGAAACTGAACTAATGTAGCTGTTAACAACATTTTGGCATATAATGTTCCTCTTGATATTATATCTAAAAATGAAGATCCTGAACCAAAATCTATTGAAGAATGTCGACAAATAAAATATTGTTCTTTGTAGAAAGAAGCAATTGAGGCAGAATTAAATTCACTTTCAAAACGTCAAGTTTGTGGACCAGCGGTCCAAACACCAGAAGGTGTCAAACCTGTGAGATACAAATGAGTATTTGGGAGAAAAAGAAATGAAAATAATGAGGTCATAAGATATAAAGCAAGATTAGTTGCACAAAGTTTTTCACAAAGACTTAGTATTGATTATGAAGAGACATATTCTCTAGTGGTGGATGCAACCACACTAAGATTTTTAATTAGTCTGAATGTGAATGAAAATATGAATATGCATCTTATGGATGTAGTCATAGTATATTTATATGGATTTCTTGATAATGATATTTATGTGAAAGTCCTAGAAGGATTTAAGATACCTGAAACATATAAATCAAGTTCCCATAAACTATATTTAATAAAGTTACAGAGATCACTACATGGATTGAAACAATCAGGATGAATGCGGTATAATCGTATGAGAGGATAATTGTTGAAAGAAGGATATCAAAATAATCCGTGTGTTTTTATAAAAAAAAAATCATAGTTAGAATTTGCTATTATAATTGTATATGTTGATGATTTAAATATAATTGCAATCCCTGAAGAGCTTTCAAAGGCAATAGAATATCTTAAGAAAAAATTTGAGATGAAAGATCTTAGAAAAACTAAATTTTTCCTTGACTTGCAAATTGATCATTTAACATATGGAATATTTGTTCATCAATCAACTTATATAGGAAATTTTTTTAAAAGATTTTATATGGATAAAACACATTCATTAAACATTCCAATGCAAATTCATTCACTAGATGTAAAGAAAGATATATTTTGATTTAGTTGGTTTTGCAGATTCTAGATATTTATCTGATTTACACAAAACTAGATCTCAAACAAGTTATCTATTCACATGTAAAGGAACTGGTATATCATGGCGATCAATAAAACAAACCATAACAATTACTTCCTCGAATCATGCTGAAATTCTTGCAATGCACGAGGCAAGTCGAGAATGTGTATGGCTAAGATCAATGATTCAGCACATTCGTGGAACATATGACTTGTCTTCAAGTAAAAATATTCCAACAATACTATAAGAAGACAACATGACATGTATAGGCCAAATCAAATGAAGATATATAAAAGGAGATAGAACAAAACATATTTCACCAAAAAATTTCTATGCTCACGATCTCTACAATAAATTTGTTCGAAGGATAATTTGATAGACTTGTTTACAAAAGCATTACCTACCACAACCTTTGAAAAATTGGTGCACTACATTAGATTGCAACGACTCAGAGATCTCAAGTGATGTTTTCATGAGGCGGAACAAATTGTATTTTTGTAAAAGTTATATGAAGTATGTTCTCTTTTTCCTTCACTAGGATTTTTTTTCTAGTAATGTTTTAACGAGACATATATCATATACATTGGTCATCTAAGGGAGAGTGTTATAAATATTATAAATATAGGTGTTAAGTAGATGTCCATCCTTAGTGACCATTGCCAAGTGTCAAAATATGACCATCTCATTTGTTGTCCATGTGTCTCAAGATAACACATTGTAACGACCTTACTTTTCCAACTTAAGCTAAGGTCGTTACTTAAAAACTGTCTACCAATTGTTCATAACATTCTGAAATCATCATAACATAAACAATACAACAAAATCATTTGTCATAATAGTCCTCAATGACACGGTCACGAATCCTTCTTGTCCTTCGCTGACTTTCCTTTACCCTTGTCTGAAAAATAAACATGAAAAGGGCGAGTATATAAAATACCCAGTAGGGGATCCACTATTAAACCATATTTGTTATATCAGTCTAGTGATCCTGTAGGGACACACATATCGGCCCAGTGAATCCATAGAAATACACGCATATCAGCCTAGTGAACCCGTAGGAACGCACTCATATCAGTCTAGTGAACCCAAAGGAACACACATATCAGTCTAGTGAACTAAAAAAAACACCGTTCTCGATGAATCCGTAGGAACACACATACATCTCAGTAAACCTGTAGGAATAGACATACATCTCGGTGAGCCCATAGGAATACACATATACACAAGGTATACTAGCCCAATAGATAAAGTTAATAGTTACCAACAATCCAAAATCACTCAAACTCAGTCAAACTTAGTCGTAGACATATCACATGAAATTTAATTCAACATTCGTATTCTCATTACATATTTATCATGCTTCAATATTTTTCATAATAAACCATAGACCAAATCGGTCATACTGTCTACACATAACAGTTTAATTCATCACATAATCCGATCAGTTTAACTCATCACATAATTCATTCAGTTCGTCTCATCACATAGATCAATTAGTTCATCACAAGTTCAATCATTTAACTCATCACATAAACAATATCTTACTTGCAGGATCTGGTAGTAAACATCTTACCTCAATTTATTGTAAATTCATTAACTCGAAAATAAATCCTCAATTTGATCCTAAACACAACAAATTTTAATTAATAATTTTTCCATTAGAATTATCAATTAAATTCAACTTAATTCTTCAACCTTACCAATTTATCATCGAAGTTCCAATATAATTCATAGAGAAAATCCATGAATTAAATCCAACAATAAGACTCCAAATACTCCTCAACTAACCAAGAATAAATCAAATTAATCCTCAATTAACATTTGATTTTAACTCTTAATGGGTGTAAAAAAACCCAATTTAAAAATATCCAAAAACTTTACCCACAAACCCACGTAGAAACCAACTTGAGCGGCAGCGGCGAAACAGAAGAAGCTTATGGTCGAAGATCGACGGCTTGTAGGCAATCACGATGGAGTTGGAAACTGAGGAGGCGCACAGCGACGCTGCGCGAACGTGGTGGCACGACGCGGGGCGCGCGGACATACACACTCACACAGCACGACGTCGGCTTGGTGTCGTAGTGGCAATCAGAAGAGGGGAGTTCGTCGGAGGACTGGGTGAGGCGGTCGTCTACGTGAAGTTGAAGAGAGGGGAGGCTGACAGCGTTTCTATCGTGAAGGAGAAAAGAGAATTTTTTTTTATTTATAAATAAATAAATAATAATTTCTTTCCCCTTTTTCAATAATAATATATGCATAACAATATGTATATTTTTAAACTAAAATTTTCCTTCTTTTCTGCAAATAAATCAAGTAACCTCTCCCTCTTCATTAAATTTCTTCTTTTCAAAATTAATTATATATGAATTAATATATAATTCATTATTTCTCACCAATTATCCCACTTTTCAATTAAATATATATACCCGTATATACATATTTAATTTCTCAACCAATTTTCACCAAATCATCTTTTTTTCTACACTCCCAAATTGATTTAACATTCCTAATCAATATAATCTTAAATAATCAATTAACTCATAATTAAAAATAAAATTATCTTAAATTTGAGATGTTACTCACATTCTTAGTGTCCATGTAATCTACTAGCTACTTGCCAGTTTACCTATAAATAGAAATCTTTGGTGGGTCTTCGTACACACAATAGAAGTTTCAAAAACTTTGAAAATAGTGGGAGATTTTGAGTGCTTTTAAAGAATTTCATTTTAGCAATTTTGTTATTTATTTATGCTATATATTATTATTATACTATTATTATCTTATTATTATTATATTATATTTTCTCCATATCCATATACGTTGTTGTGCTTATCAATTTCACAAAATTAAATAAGTAAAACCATTCAAAAAAAGAAAGGAATTTTTTTTAATAATGTTTTTTTAATAATTATTGTCAAATGTAGGTGAGGAGGTTTGGAAATGTCAAAAATGGGG
>JBBPDJ010000014.1:1483648-1548251 GCA_037974625.1 Cucumis cinereus
TATGTATGACAAAAATAATAGTGCAAAAAAAATAGACATGATCTAAGATAACCAATATTTATTTTACAGATTATAATCTAGACTATAATAATCTGCACCTCAAACACATACTATAATAACACAGACTATAATACTCTGCATCTCAAACACAGATTATTATAACCCAGACTATAATACTTTGCACCCCAAACACAGAATATAATAACACACAGACTATAATAACTCATCATGCGCCCCAAACGGCTCTTTAGAGTTCTGGAAAGACAAATGGGTAGGTAACTTTTCCAATCTCAGGTTTTTAGACCATGTTTTACATTACATTGTAAGGTATGACTGTAGTTTGCGTGTTTTAATTAAAGTGTGTCTATAAATCTTTCAAAATAAACATTGTAGTTCACATTTACAAGTTTTGGGGTATGTTGAACTTTTGCAATTTTGGCTTTATTATATTTTTCATTCGTTTTTTCCATTTATATATATATATAAAAAAAGAATAGGTTTACCATTTTTTCATATGACAACTTTAAAAACATTATTCTTCTAGCTCACCCTAAAAATAAATATCAATTTTATATTCTACACATTACACTCTAATAAGGGATCTATATTTCATTAATATTAATCTTTTAAATTATTTACAACAATGTCTAACTTTCTTCAATAATTTCAATAAAATTATGACACAAATACTATTTAGACCCTAACCTACAATTAATTAGAAGATTTTCTAAATTAGAAATTCCTAAAATCACTTATTTGTAGAATCTTTGATTATTTTTCTACTTTTTTGAAATAATTAAGTTGATTTGGAAATAAACCTATCTTCCAAAAACTAAAACTCTTGTTCTTTATGTACGCTGTCGTCGGAATAAAAATTTAGGCCGAATTTTTTTTATTTAGTTACTTTAATATTTGATATATATTAGAGGTATTATTCTTTTATTTTTAAAATTTGTAATATATTGAAGGTATTATTTACCTCAATATTTGGTATATATTCGAGTTTATATTGGATATATACAGTAGTTACTATTTATTTTAAACCTAATATATTGTAGTATATTTAGAGTATATAGCGTAGTCAAGTTAGGTTATCTTTTTAGGGTATATGATATATAAAAATGTATTACATTTATGCATACAAACTGAAATATATTATAATGATCTATATATCATAAAATATAGAAATTTATTATAAATACTAGAGTATATATTTATAATATAAATGTGTGATATACATACAATAAATACTACAATATATGTTTGATAAATTATATTACATTTATGCATCTAATATATACATTGAATATATTATATTCTACAAACCATAAAATATAAGACAATATTATAAATAATAGAGTATATATGTAATATAAACTTCTTACAAATTTGTTAACAAACAAACATCTCAGTATATTTCAAATAATAGGTATAAAAATCAAACAAACAAACATAGAATGGTTATCAACACTTCAAACATACTCATCAACTTGCCGAAAACGAAAAATGAATTCGTCGGATTATGAACCTAACAAAAATTGTCGCAGAAATTAACCATAAGTAAATATTATCCGATTTTTAGCAGATGCAAGAGGTTGATTGGTGTTCGTGAGTTTTAGCTGATAATGATTGTGTCAAATTAGAAGAATATGATAAACTAATGTAAATACAATAATAATTTGACTATATTGTTTCTCTTCCCAAATGCAAAAAGAATAAATCTCTACTAATTATTGCAATGATAATAATTTTACATTCTCTTTTTAAGATTAGAAATATCCTTTAAATATAAAAAATAGTATTAAAATAGTATTTTAGACTAAATATTACATATAATTCTATTAATGAAAATATTTCAATATTTAGACGATCCTAAAAATAAATTTTGAAAATGTATTCGACACCTAAATAACTCTTAGAAAAATAATAATTGAACTAGCAGCCCATTTGAGAGTGGCCCAAAGCCCATAACAGATCCGTCTAAGAGACCATTGATTTGGGCATCGGTTCCAGTTCGGGAATCGTAGGACCATGAAATGACCTTTTTGGTGGTGCAGCGATTCGGAGCTTGAAACGACGACGTTTTCGACCTTACTTCGTCGACTTTTCCATTAATTTCTTCTCTGATCGACGTCGGTGGAGCTTCAGATCTCGTGGATCTCCTCGTAAGCAGTGACCAGTTAATTCTTGACGATGGAGGAAAGTAAATCCGCTTCAGACTGTGGCTGTTCCAATCGGAATTTCATACTTCCCATAACTCAGCTTCAGGTAATTTCATTTCGTCTTCTTTCTACAATTTTGATTCTCTTATTAATTACTTCCCTTGTTTGGTTCTGTGTACGAGCAGGCTAGAGAGACAAAACTACATTAAATCATCTTTGGAAATTAATGTTACTGAGTATGAACAAATTGCAATTCACAAAAAACGTTGATTTCAACCTAGATCAATTACTTACTTCTAGTTTATATACAGAAAGTAGCCTGGAAATTGATTTTAGTTTATTCAATACTTAGAGTTGGTGGCTTTAATTTTTCAGGTTCCATGATAAATATAATCAATTGAAGATTTGGGAAGTGTTTTGCTTGATGTGAAGATGCTATGACATAATCAAGGAAATTGGTTTGGAAGATGAAACTCTGATCCTCCTTTTTACTCTGCATTTTAACATCATAGTGTGGAAGAGGGGAAATAAAGGTGGTTACAGCTTAATGAACCACAGAAGATGAAGAGGAGCTTCATTTTAAAGAACCCAATTGCCTTTGTTTTTATGATTCTATCTCTTTGTTGCGTACTTATTGTACTCATTACAACACTAAGACTTCCAGAGCTAACTGTAGGAGTTAAGGCTGAAGCCAGAGATAAGGTTTCATTGATTAGAAAGGTTCTAAAAGATGATGAGTTGGGCAAGTTTGGAGAAATGATGATCAAAATGTTGCCTGAGGATCTTGCGTTTACTGTTTTTATCCCTTCGGAGAAGGCTTTCGAGCGCGAATTGAGTTTACGAGTGAATGAAAGTTTCACAAGTACTGAGAAGTTGGACGACACCTACGCTGTGATTTCTAGAATATTAGGTTTCTCTGCTGTTCCTCGGACTATTTATTCGACGTGGGTAGATTACGGGAATGAGATTTCATATGATGCTGTTTCTGGATTCACATTGAACATTTCCAAGGACAGAGATGGGAGGCTGGTTGTTAATGGGGTGAGGTCTGAAATGGTGGATATAAAGAAGAAGGATGTTCTTGTGCATATAATGGATGGTGTTATAATGGATGCTGCATTTGAGCAATCAGTAAAACCTGATGACAATGAAGATTAAACCTTTGAAAAGCAGCTGGTATTATTATCTATGTTACCTTATGGACCTAAACCTGGGTGATCTATCCATGATTAGGATGAAGCTTGGGTGAAACTAAGTGGAGATCGGAACCAACTGATGTTAAAGAATCAGCAGATGAGTTGTGATTATGTGATGAA
This sequence comes from Cucumis cinereus, assembly GCA_037974625.1. Classification (NCBI taxonomy): domain Eukaryota; kingdom Viridiplantae; phylum Streptophyta; class Magnoliopsida; order Cucurbitales; family Cucurbitaceae; genus Cucumis; species Cucumis cinereus. Next base: position 1,487,127 of record JBBPDJ010000014.1, read on the forward strand.
ATTCCACTTGAACCCAGAGCTAGTTGGTTTTTCCTGAAAGATTGTTCATTTCTTGAGGTCTCAAAGGAGCATTGAAACACATAAAAAACTCTGGAATGAAAATTTATTATTATCCTTGTTAACCATACATTCTAAACCATTTACTTCCATAGTAACAGAGTGGTCAATGACCAAACAAGTAAGTTATTTTCAACCAAAAATAATATTCTTCGTACAGGTGTGTGGAGCAATAGATTCTTATCCTCAAATAACAATTGGTTCTTCCTTTCTAAGAATTATTGTCATATAATTTAGCTTATACTTATGATTTTGATTTTAATGTCAATAATTTTTTAATTGCAATTTGGTTCATAAATTACTATCAATTTCTTGTTAAATCATATCAACACACACCCAAAAGTTCAATATGTTATGTTCATATTGGTTCTTTTGCATGTAGAAGAGTGGAAATTATATAGCAGGAGGTAGATCGTGTAATGTCATTGTTTAATTTGCATTATATTATACCTATATGTGTGTGTGTGTGTGTGTGTATGTATATTTGAGGAAACCAATAAGATAAATTAGGATAATATATTGAAGGGGGGGAATGGAATTGAATTGAATAATAAGGAAGCAAAACCAAGGAGTGACAAATATTTGGACAAAAATAGTTTGAAAATTTTATGAATTCCGAAGCATTGAATCCACACATTGGTTTCTCGTGATAAAGGCCAATTTGAATTTCCCAATTTCCAACATTCACTGATTAACAATAAATCTACGTGTCTTGAGCATGCACTTGAGAATGTCGAAGTTTTTTTTTTTTTTTTAGTCCCCCCTCTCCAAAAATAAAACACATAGAATAAGAGAAAATTTAAATTAATTAAAGCCCTAACTTGCTACAATACAATAACCTTAGAATTCAATGATAATCACCATAAGTTTTGAACACTACTACTGATGATGAATCTGATGATCTACAGAAAGCTTAAACGAAGATCCAATGGTGGATGATCCATTTTTGTCTCTATTTTGTAGGTGAAAGCTGTTGCATCCTCATACTGCTTCCCATTTACTCTATAATGATGATGATGATGATCCTCTGGCAATCCTTGTGTTTCATCAATGGTAGAATTTAATGGAAAAAGTTGAAGAGTTTTCATCATTCTTTCGGGCTCCAACTGATCCATTATACCTTTATTCGTCGTTGACTGATCTGCAAAATCTGCTCAAACCCAAAAACTAAATCAATGAAACAATTAAAACACTCCTTAGAGCTTTCTCATATAATAGAGTCAGTCGGTTCGAAATGACTTTCTAAATACTTGATGTTTTTAAGCAGTTAGAAAGTGGTTTCAAACAAATTGAGGTATAAAAAGGAGGTGAAAAACAAACATACGTTGAAGGTTAGAAGAAGGTGGAAGAATGAAATGTTGTTGTTGAGGAAGAGAAAGTTTGCGACGCTTTTGTCGCTCACGAGCTTTATGATTCTGAAACCAGTAAAACACATTCTTGCTCTCGATCTTGCCGTAAAAGCTGAGATGATGAGAGATTTTCTGAATCTGATCACTACTGGGAGTTCTAAGCCCTGACCTGAACAGTTCTGTCAGCACTTTTACTTGTTCTGCTGTTGGATTCCATCTTCCACATTTGCTACTCCCACTCCCTTTTCCGCCTCCACCACCGCTCTCTCCACCGCATCCTCCTCCCCCCTTTACATATATTCTAGAACAAACCCCATCCTCCATATTATTATTGTCCTTCAGCAACACCAATGATCTTTCTTCCCCCTGAAACTGAAACTGAAACTTCTCTTCTCAGAAACAAAGCCTTGTGCAAGTCAGAAAAAGTGCACTCTGCTCCCTCTTTAAAACAATACTTTTATATATATATATATATATTTATAGTTCAGTTGGAGATTATAATTTATAATTCTGTGGTCCTTGCTTCTCAATTATGTCCATAATATTTATGAATTATATAATATAAGATCCAATAACATTACATCAATATTTATGAAAATATATATTCTATATACACTACTCTACTTACTTTCTTTAATTTCTTCCTATGTCACTGTTTTTACTATCATGTAGATCTCTTTATAAATTTGCAGCCAACAGAAATGTCATGATGGAATGTAACCAAAAGGTTGGGAGTTGCAAATATAGCAATCGGCCCAAATTACTTGGAGGTATGACACAATGAAATATGTTTTGTAAGTATAGCAAAATTTAGATCCGGCTCTCAAAGTCAATCAATGATATTTCATACCACCTAATAGGAGTCTATCGACGTTCTTTTAAAACGTTGCTATATACTTAATTGTTAGTTTGAAAAGTACTACTTGTTATATTTCGAACACTAAAAGATTGGACTGGTGATATTATCTTGAAGTCGGAAGTTCAAATTTTGAAAACTTAGATGTTGTGGTTGGATTGTAAGTTTATGTTTGTTTGTGTTATGAATAAGGGTGCTTTGATTTTAGGGAAAGAAAAAGATTGGATTGAAGTGTTTGAGTTTGATTTGTTTATGGAAATTAGGGAAAATGGAGAGAGGAGACATGCGCAAAAGCTGCCACTGGTGAAAAACTTAGGTGACCGAGCAGACAAAGATGCAAGTTTCATTGATTGTTACTTAATATTAATTTAATTGGGATTTTGAGTCTCATGGATCAAACTCCTATTTTTCACGTATTTGAATGCAATTTTTTATTACCTTTTGGTGTTTTTCAGTAAGGCATGCACTTATTCTTGTCCTAAAACTATTCCACATAAAAAGAGAATTTCAATTTTTAATTACTCTCTTCATCTATATAATCAATCATATGTATATATTTATAGTCCAATTGGTCAAGATATTTGTACTTTTCTTTTCATGCCTAGTAGCTAGGTGTAATATAATAGTTTCTCTAACATGTTAGGGCTCATTCTCTCACATTCTTTCGCTCTTTCACTCGTAACGTTTCTCAATCTCTTGCAGACTCACAGTTGCACTTGCTTCTCTAAACTCATATGGATAGCGCACAATGGTCGGATAATATGGATAAATAACAGACTTTGACGGTGGTAAGGGTTTATATTTCATTATTTTCAAAATCTATGGCAACCCCTTACTAGAAATGTGAAATTTTTGGGTGATCTTTACAAAGTACTCCATTTAAATGATGGGTATTATTACAAAATGAAATTGAGGAGAGAATTGAGGGAATGTGTAATGAAAAGTCAAAGTTAATTAGAGGATTGTCTGAATATGTGTTGGAGGGTTGTGATTAAAAAGAGACTGACAAAGATACTAAGTTGACCAAAAGTAGAAGGTTTGGCCAAAAGGATATATGAAAATTTGGGTGTGGGATTTTAAATTAATGAGAAAAAAGAGATCAGTGGGAACATAAGCATAGAGACAACAAAAGCCACCAATGTTCTTTTTATTTATTTATTTCTTTCTTTCTTTTATTTATTTTTGGAAAATAAATTAATTAAAACAAAAAAAAAGCCACCAATGTTGAGAAAAAAAGTATATTAATTAATTAATATTTAGTTTGGATTTTACATTGTCATAAGCCTCTTGTCTTTAACTCAAATGACTCTTTGTTCTACAAACCTCAATTTCAATGAACATACCTTTGTCTTCAAGGTCTTGTCATTATTTTGAGCTAATTTATTACAAAATTTGAGCAATTCTATCATAATTAATTAATTATTTGTTTAATTTTGTCTTCTTACTCTAACTATATCTACAACAAGTTGCACATTAAATCTATTATTGTATTCATTATTTACACACCTTCATATTCTAACATGTGATTCAAAAGCTATCATTGTATTTTTTTTTTTAATTTTTAAATTAAAAAATGTATTACAACCATTTTGATTTTGTCTATTTTCTTTTCCAATTTCTATAAATAAATTTCTTTGTAAAACATAAGAAAATGAAATTAATTTATTTGTACTTGAAAGAATCATAAATAATTGTAAATGAATACTCACAAACTCACACATTACAAGAATAATAACATACACACACATCAAAATAACAAAACATATTGTTTGTTAATTTTATTTTTAATTAAACTTACAATGATGATATTTTGAATTTAAATAAAAAAAAGAAAAAAAAAACATTCACAGTCTTCCAGGATTGGATTTATGTTTTTGAAAAGCTACAAAAAGAATGAACAGAAAATGAATTTCCAAATCCATACATCGCTAAAAGTGCCATTAAAATGGTCCTATCTTCTTGTCTACATTACACCATACAAAACCCCAAAAACAAAATTATCTTTTTCTAATTAAATTATTAAATAAATATTATTATTATTATTGAGATTATTATTCCAGTAAAAAAGTAAAAAAGAGATCACGTAAAATATGGAAAGGTGAATTTGTTGCATGCGAGGAGGCATGTTTTTACCTATTTTTCGGTGAGCTTGACTTCGTATTTGATCAACTCCCGTTTCATTCTTTAAAATTAGGCTTATAAACACTACTCTCGTACATATGTTTTTTTTATTTACTTGTTTGGTTACCGACTATTTAGGGATGGATGAAACAGTGTGTGGGAGATACATTATTCATGATTATTATTGTTGAAGTCGAAGAGGAGTATTAGTGTTTTTCGTTTGTCGTCATTTGATTTACAATGAACACGGATGTGAGAATCAAACCTTTGAGCTTAAAAAAAAGATAGTAAACATCTCATGTATGATATTATGTACATGAACGTCAATTTTTACATAAAAAAGAATAATTAGACTTTTTTTTTCTTTTCTGTTTGGGTACAACAATTGCAACGTGGAGCATCAAACTTTTAACCTCTAGACCGAAAGAACGTATCAATGACGGTTGAGTGAACTTCAACAAAAATTAATTATATTTGTTTTAGTACAATAATAACGAGGTGGGGATACCAAACTTTCAACCCGTAAAGAAGAATGTGATGTTAATTACTATTTCATTCCGACAAAATCAATTAGATTTAGAGATAGGTGGTGTTTATTTTATTAGTGTTATGGATGTTAAAATAAGAGAAGTTTGGGAGAGTGGAAATAGTATTAATTAGGGAGTAAAGATTAGGGGATTATGTTAATCAGTGAGATTCGAGAAAGGCTTAAGCTGGAAATTAGGGCACGCCTCAAATTACTTGTCCCCACTACATCCCCTTTTTAGATTACAAGTTATTTAGGGTTTAGGGTTTATAAAATTATAAATCTAGGGTTTAGGGTTTATGAATTTTCTTTACACTATGATGAATAATTCACTTTTAAATGTTAAGTTTATTTCCTCCACTAAGTCTCTAAACTTTCACTTTTGTGAATTTATGGATCATCTAATCTCGAAATCAAATGGTTATGTCAAATTCAGCTCGGGTGGAATTTAAAAATATTTAATAAGTAACTTAGTGTTTAATATTATGCTAAAATTTGACACTTTTTATAGTGATACAATTTTTAAAAAAAAAAAAAAAAAAAGTGATTTAGTTAAGTGGGGGAGTGGAGAAGTGATTTGAGAAACATGGAATTGTAAATTAGGGAGACAAAAAGAAGGCAATAAACCCACTAATGATTTTCAAGACGACAACGTTTAATTAAATCAGGAAAAGCAAACCCATAATCCTAATTATTCTCTTATCTTAATTATTATTATTTACTTTTTGTGTCACAGAGGAACCACAATTATCTAATTAATCATATACCTCCACGTGTCATTTGTCTTCCCACAAACTTTGTAGGGTTAATTTCTATAATAATATAAGCAACATTAAGTCTAATATAATATAATTTTAAAAAATAGACAATAAAATTCTTACCGTTTAATATTAATAAGTGTTGTCAAGTGTGATATATCTTTTCATAATTTAGTCGTCATACCAAGGTAAATAATCATCTAATACACTTGGCTCATCTACTATACTCGACCTCTTTGTTTCCAATTGTAGATATTATATTTTGTCCGACTTATTTTTTTTATTTTATTTATATTCTAAATTCTCCTTTTCTCCTTTATGTCTACCATAACTTCTCCTAATAAAATATAGAAGAAAATTAAAAATAAAATTGAATCGAAGATATTTTTTTAAAAAAAAAAAGTTTAACTAATCTCCCATTTTTTTATTCTCTCCAGACTCTCTCAATCTCACGTATTTTCTTCTTTCTTATTTTTCTCTAATCTCTTTTATCTTCCATACTCAATTTCTCTTCAATTTCTCTCCACAATCTCCTCATTCTCATTTTTCTCTTCATTCCTTCACTCCTTTACATATAAATCATTAGTTAGAAGACAAATATGATTGATACGGGAATTATAGATAGTAATAAAGATCTAAAAGATTTTCATTAATAAAGTCCAGGTCAAATACAATATTCAATAATAAAAAGATGATCTAAGAGATACTAGAATTTATTTGGTAATGACAATATTGTTCCCAAGTCATATATGCTCAAAGTTTTTATTATAATTGTAAGTATGTCATTTGTGAGTCTCAAACATCAGCCCCAATGCTACCAATTGGTGAACACCTTGAATCATACTATGTTCCATCCAAATGAAGAAGCTTGGAAGAATATAGATAATTTAGGGGCTTTGACGTTAAGGTTATTATATGTTTGTTTTTAATTCAATTTAATGAAGGTAAATCTTAAATTAGGTTTAAGGTTATTATATGTTTGTTTTTAATTCAATTTAATGAAGGTAAATCTTAAACTAGAAATTGAGAGAATAATTTGGAATATGTTTTTCAATTTTGGAAATTGAGAGTATGGAATATGTTGATTTTTTAAAAGATTTATTAGGTAATTTGAAATGAAAAATGATTAATTAAAAAAATGGAAATTACAAAATATATATCCATGATATATCGGCAAGATATCAACAAAATCTCACCAAAATTTCTCTATATATCCACATTTATTGAAAATCCTCTAGATAATATCCATGAAAAGATATATCGATGTTTTGTATAGATTGACAATATTTCTCAATTTTTCGAGAAAAAAGAAATTACCACAATATCTCTCCATCAGATGCCTACATTCACAATTTTTTTAACCTTCGTTATATATACACGCATCATTACGTATGAACTTTCAAAAGGATATCTTTATTCCTTACTGCTTTGAATCTATTCCCAACAGGAAGAGGATCATAAGGTAGAAAATTGAAAGTAAACCATACGGTTGCCTTAAACGAAGAACTATACTCAGAAAGTAAAAGATGAGAAAGGTTTGCGGCAAACATAATACTGAGTATGGAGGAAAATTGTTGATGGTAATAATGGTAGTACAGTACAACCCTCGTCCGTTAAAACTAGACAACATATTCCACAAAAACAGGCAGTATAAGTTGAATCTTGACAGTAAGCTCAATCAAAAAAGGGGAGGGGGAGCGTTATGCAGAGGAACTAAGTACCCGAATTCTTAGATTTTGGTCAATCACCAAACAAATAACACAAAGTTCGTCGATGCTGGTTGAAGAAGTTACAGGATCTGAGCAGCCGTATTCAACTTTTCAGCCAAGCTCAACTGTGTCCGGGTAATACTTGACAAATACAGCAAAAGCAAATGATCCTACAAAAGGGTCAAAATAGGAGATAAATGAATGAAACAGTCGGATAGTTTTCATTTTAAAGTTTAGATTTCTTTAGATTTCATCTAAACTATAAACCAGGATCAAGCTCAATAGTTAGCGCCTGTTGAGTCCGTACATTCTAGCTTTTGAGAAAACAGGATTGTTTCCTCATGAACAGCCAAAAACAAAACCATGTTTTTTTAAACACAACTTGCTTTAGTTTTCAAAAGTTAAACTTGGATTTTGAAAATACTCCTAAATATAGATGGCCAAACAAAGAAATCAATTAGTGTAAGGAATGTTTATAAGCTTAAATTTAAAAAACCAAACGGTTATGAAACAGGTGTTAATATTTAATTAACATCACAGCCTCTACAGCTCTTCTGTAGCATCATAATTTATGAGGTATGATAAAATAAACTTACCTGCACGTTGTCATTCATCAGCTTATCAAAAGCAACTGGCGACAGTTTTGGAAGAGATGCTACAGTGTCAGCTAGAAATCTCCCTATCGTATTGTCAGCCTCAACGTGTCCTTCCTGAGAGAGGAATAGCATAAGCAAATGTAAGACAATTCATAACAAAAGTGGAGACCCATATGCCACTCTCTTTTTTATCAGAAACATTTCATTTTTCGTAGGAGAACCCCAGAAGCCAATAGTCAATTGGAGACCCATATGTTACTCACCACAACGTTATCAACATATTTGTAAATGTCGTCAATTAAGGCAAGCAATCTCTCCATTGAAGCTTCCATTCCTTCCAAATCATTTGGCAGTTTATCAACCGAAGTTGTCTTCAGAATATCAACTGCCATCACAAATTGCATTAGTACTGGAGCTTTGCAGGAATATATAAAACTGACTTGAAAAGAGTTTTGAAATGGATTGGATAGGATTAAGAAACAAACACAAGCTAAGTTCACAAAAACAATAATGATGCACTATCGGTCACTATACATTAACAACTACAATATAGATTAAGAAAAGAATTTTCCAAGCTAGCAAAGCTACAAAAATAGAAATGTTAAAAGTTGTATCATACCAAGATAATGCTATTTTCCCATAAGCTGGGGATATTCAAAACAGTTTAAGATCTATTTCATACAGCTGCTCAACCAGGCAACGTTATATCAACTCACCTAAAACTTTGAACATGCATAAATGTCTATGGAAAAGGAGTGTGAATAAGTATCTATGAGATGAGATTGCAGCTTCAAAAATTCAAGAATGAAAGTAAAACATATGCATTGATTAAATCCATACATCCAAGTCTCTCAGCTTCGACCATTCGAAGATCCAAAGGAATTTCTTGAAACTGAGCAGCAAGCTGTCTATCTCCCAGGGACAAATTGACAGAGATATATGCTTTTATCGTCCCTTCGCCATTCTTAAACCCAGTATCAACAGTCAGGTGAATAGGGTTAGCAACTTCTCTTGAATAAAATTCGTGTATCAATGCACTGCCACCCGTTACTCCCGTACCAGTTGAATACCTGTCAGTATTCATCGTGTATAAGACACTCTAAGAATATGTCTAACACATAAATTGTCGAAGAGTATTCAATATCACAAGAACATTGGATGGACTATGTAAGAACCTTACGAGCAAAAAATCAACTTCAAATCTTCAACCAGGTGTAATATACATGAAACTAAATAATATGGGACTTCGTGGTCTTTCAATTGGCATAAAAAAAATTATTAAAAAAAAAACAAACAAATAAACAAAAAAGTTACCAGCCAACTTCTTCCTAGTGAGAAAAAAAAATCATCTGGGAAAGTAAACTAGTGCTAATGGCCAAACCCAAAGAGCAACAAACAGTAGTTGCAAAAACAATCTTTGGAAATGAGCAAAAGCACTTTAACTGTAGATGATAAAGATGAGAAGAATTTCAACGCCCGTTCATTTGTTGGATGATATTGTTTGTTCTCTTGTTGGGCTCTTGTAATTAGTCATTTTTTTGTAACTCTGCAATTTCTGGTCCTCTTTTAGCTTAATGATATCCAACTTCTTATCCAAAAAATGACCTTTAGCTGATAAACAAAGTAAAGGAGGATGGGCTTACCATCCAACGATAACTTCCTTTGGATTAACTTTTTGGTGTGAACTTAACATATTGTGATGATAGTCAATATCCAGCGCAACCTGTTAAGATGAAAAGAATGAAAATTGGGTATGAAAGGGTGGAATTGTGAATTTGGAATATACAAATTTATTGCAAAATTGTAGAACAGATGATAACCATCACTAGCAAGTCCAACATAATATATCATGCAAATTCAATGAAACAAATAATGTAAAACAACCGAATTTTTAAATGTTCACATTCCCACGAATAAGTAAAATTTCATAAATCATTAAGAAATTTTACACAAAGTACAATATAATCGAAGAAACCAAATTGGAATAAAGAACAGAAAGAAGGCAGGGAACCCTAATTTCTTCAATAGAACAGAGTAAGAAATCAATCGTCAATGAAAAGGATAGAAACTAGGGCTTCAATTACGACTAAAAAACGAATAAGAACGCCAAGAATAAGTGATTTCCAAAACAATTACATGAAGTAAACACAAGAGATTAGTTGAACGAAGATAAAGGAGGATACCTGATCCGAGAACTCATTATGAGGAACAGCATAAGAGTTACGAATATCAACAGTTCCATCAGGTAAAACCGAGCCAAGGAGAGTACCAATCACTCGATCGGCCTGGTCGGGGCGCCTGACATAGCAATCACAAATGTTGAAGATAACCAAAGGATGAACCTTGGCAGATAAAGTGTTAGAAGACTGTGAAAATTGCAAAACTGTGGTGTCGGTCGTTGCCATTGCTTGAAGCTTGATTTAACCTAGCTCAGTGAAAATGGATGCCGAGACAGACGATGAAGGAGCAGAAGCGGATGCTAGGGTTTGTGTTTTGCCACCAATTTTTGGAAGAAGACGCCTAACAATTGGGTCGCCAAATCTAATATATTGGGCCTATTGGAATTACCCATTTCATTAAACTATATATTTTTGTTATAATATGTAATATTCGAAATCTAAACAACAAGCCCGTCTAGCTCAGTTGGTAGAGCGCAAGGCTCTTAACCTTGTGGTCGTGGGTTCGAGCCCCACGGTGGGCGTTTTTCTTTTTACTTTACAGTCCCTTTGGTGTCCACCACATACGATGGTCGTTAACAACCAACTTCAGTGGTCAATTTTAATAACTCTGTGTTTTTTTATTTTAAGAAGATTTTATAAAAAATTGTTTAAATAAAAATGAATTTTTGGAGGACCTAGTTTAATTATATTAATATTTTTTAAAATATATTTTCTCATTTTTTTAATTTTTTTTTATTATTTGGTTATTTTTTTAAAACTATCATTTTCTTCTTTTAAACTAATGTTTTTTTCAGTTGGTGGATAATTGAATTTTCTAATAATTGAATTTAAGATTAAAATAGTAGTTTGTTTCAATTTTAAGTTAACATATTATAATATTTTTAAAAAAACCATGGTTTTTTTTTCAAATTTGTTTAAGTGACAAAAGTCTAAGAAATTTTATTTCAAAACCTAGTAAAATCTAAACAAAATAGATATATATAATATTAAATTTTATTAAATGAACATAATTAACTAGATTTAATAAAATCACATATCGATTTTTATAAAAGAGACTGTATTATAAAATTTTATAACATGAACATTCCATATAGTAGTAAACTAGTTTGTATAAATTGGTAGAAGATATAATTTGAAATATGTTCTTAGAAAATGATATTTAATGTACCTAAATATATGTATGACAAAAATAATAGTGCAAAAAAAATAGACATGATCTACGATAACCAATATTTATTTTACAGATTATAATTTAGACTATAATAATCTGCACCTCAAACACATACTATAATAACCCAGACTATAATACTTTGCACCCCAAACACAGATTATTATAACTCAGACTCTACACCCAAACACAGACTATTATAACCCACATACTGTTATAACCACAAACTATAATAACTCACTATGCGCCCCAAACGGCTCCTAAAAGTCACATCTACTTCTTCCAAAAGGCGAAAAGAGTATGTACATTTAAATAACGATATAGTAGAGATGGTCATAATATAGTAGAGATGGTCATAATTAATTAAATAACGATAACTACATTTAAAAAACAAATAAATATTTAAATATTACTTTGGTTCTCATACTTTACAGTTTATTCAATTTTAGTCCATACAATTTCAAATTTTCAATTTTTAGTCCAAAACTTTAACTAAATCTTAAATGTAGTTACTGCTACAACTTTAGTGTAAACTTTTTTTATTACTTTTTATATTTTTTATTAGTATTTTTACTAAAATAAAACATTTAAAAATATATTGAACTCAAATTGAACAAAATTCAAACAACAGAAACTTTAACCATAAATAATAATAACTATAATTTTAGACGATTTAAACTCTTGATTTATTAAGTAATTTTATTTGGCGTTAATCATTATAGCTAGAAAGTTCTCAATTGACATATTAATATTAAATTTCATTATCATTTTAGTATGCTAATCTAATTCCTTCTTCTTTCCTTCTTTCTTTTTATCTTGAGCATTGTTTTAATTAAATTCTGAAATTTATTCCCTTTTCTATTTTCTAAACTGTTGTTATTATCTAATTTCAGCAAATAAATAATTTCAAGAGATTAAATTTAGGAATTTTTTTAAATATAGAAAAAAAAACAAACTATTTACACTTCATAGAAAAAAATCACTAAAATACAAAAATTAATTACACTTGATTTTTCTATGAAGTGTAAATATTTTGTCAATTTTTCTATTTTTGATCATTTTTCTTAAAAAATTTAAATATGATCGACTAGATGCGAATCCTATATCATATGATGTGAAAGCATTTTTTTTCTTTTTAAATTTGATCTTTGAAATTTACTCCAAATAATCTGCTTCACTTTTTAAACTTATCCAACTTTTTTCTTAAATTAGGATACAAAAACTTGAATACGACATGATCAATAGTGGATGAACTAGAAGACAGTTTTACCACAATGTTAACTTCTGGTATTGGTATTCAATCAATTTTTTACACATATATTATATAAAAAACATAAAGTTAAAGGAGCTGAAGCCCTTTAAACCTATACTAAATCTATCGATGTAAACTTACAATTATTTTAAATATTATTCTAATCTTTATATATGTAAATAGTATCATATATGTTCTATTAGGTTTTTATACATTAACTATTATTGTGAACTTCCATGTGTTTTGATGTTTAGGGTATTTTTTTCAGAAAAAAAAAATTAAAAATCCAAAGATTAGAATAAACTTTCCAAAGTTCGTCAGATAAGAAACTCGATTCAAAGTTGAAAGAATATTTTATGGATTTTGGTTAAATAACAAAATTCGATATCTAGATTTTAAAGTTTTGTTTGCATTTGATTCTTGAATTTTTGAAAATGATTAAAAAGGTTTGTAAGTTTACCTAATATATTGATGAAATTTAAATTTGATCCTTATTTTAACTATGAATTAAATTAGATTAATAAAAAAAATGTTTAATTAAAAAAAAGAAAAAGAAAAAGGCAAAACTTTAAACATGTCATTATACAACCAATACAAAGATTTTACATTCCTTTCTATAATAAAACAATTAATTTAATTTGCTGTATTTTTCCATTCCTGTGGGGGATGAGGATGGGGATGCAGACCTAATTTTATAATAAATAAATTAACAACCAAAGTCAACCTTTGTGTATGACTGGGTCAACCCGAGTCACAATCGGAGTCCTAAATTTTCATCCGGGTCCTTCGATCCGACCCGAAAACACCATGTAAATCCCCAAGAAACGTCTTAGCAGCATCCAAACTCGGAAAGTAAGTGGGTTCCAGAAATATTTGACTCAGTGAATCGTCCGAGTTGGAACTCACCACAACTCGGTTCCCCTTCGCCTCTAAGCTTCCCATCACCATAACCAGAACTTGCTTGTATGCGAAGAAGAATTTCTTTATCGCCGATTCAATCGCTTGAAGAGCTTGAAGAAGATGAATCTTTTCGAACTCTTGTTTCTCGCTGTACAATTTCATCGCCGCCTCTTGAATCCTTGGTCCGCCCATTGGATCAACTTCCACATCCAAGATGAACGGCACCCTGTGCTTCAGATCCTTGCATTGCTTTGTAATCTCCACCAACGTCGTCGATCTGAAGCAAAACGCTTCTGATTCTTGCAGCGATTTGATCGCTAATTGATTCTTCAGCTTTAGGAAATCATCCGGATCCATTAGAAGATGAAGATCTTCAATCTCTTGCAGAAGCTTCCAGATCCGTTCCATCAGATAACAATCACTCGCAGCTCCCGCGAAGTTCTTATTCTCGATTCTCTCTGCAATTCGTTTCAGAAGTTCATGCGCGGAGTAAATCCACGACTCGAGGATCTGATGCGTTGTGTAAACCGTTTGATTCTCGTAATTTTCGATTTGTTCATACGGACTCTTCCTCAGAGAATGAAGCTCGTTTGGCTTACAAATTAGGTCGTAATCAAGATTCGGCTTCCCAGCCAAATTCGGCTCCCCTAACCCTAACGTGTACGGACATCTCCTCATCTCACATTCAACAGAGTATTGAATCAACTGCGCGATTTGTTCAGAGCTCTGCCATGACGCAAGTCGAGGAAGAAGACTGGATTCACTCGTTCTGTTCACAACAGTAGCTTCTCCACGAATCTTCCAAACCTCCGCCGAGCTTCCGTCGCGAGTAATCACACCGTCGGATGAACTGAGATCAACAATCGGAACTCTACCGCGTGATTCACCGTCCTCTTCGTCGTCTTGACAAATCATAGCAATGAGTTGGATCTGAGACGTGGTGAGAGACTCAAGCTTCCTCTTCCACTCCCGCCGGTTCGCGTAGGGGCGTGGATCAGACAAAACGGTCGATATGAACCGGAAAGTAATCTCCAAAGCTTGTAAACCCGGCTTCAACACCGACTCATTCCTCCATTCAGGAAACTCCTTGGAACTCCATAACTTCCTGAGATCGTTGAGACGAAGGTACTGTTCGTATGAAGAACAAGAGGAAGGTGAAGCAGTGGAGAGCTCTGAAGAACGGAAGGAAACAGGAAGAGATAGATTGAGCTTGTTGTTGACGATGGGGATAAGCTTAGGGGATTTAGTGGTGGTGGTGGTGGTGGTCGTCTTGTCGGAGGAAACCATGTTTGCCTTCCAACCCAAATCAACCATGTCTGATCGAAGATCGAATTATGAAGTGAATTTTGGGTATTTGTGGAAAAAAATGGTGAATTTAGAATTTTGGAGAAAGAATGAAGGAAGGAGATGGGTATTTATAGGTGGCAGTATAATTTTGAACGACACAAAGGCGTGTTTGGAATGGTAAGAGCGCGTGGAATGGAAAAAACTATATTTGAAAAATATTTTAAAAAAAATGGAATAGTTTCCTTTTATTTTAAATCTTTTGACAAATTAAATGAATATATACCATCATAATCAATGATGTAAATTTAAACTTAAAATTTGAGTAAATTAAACTTTAAAAAAAAAAAAAAAAACAGGATTTGAAATGATATAAAAGGAGTATAAATTGATATATTTTTGGAAAAGATAAAAAATAAAAAAGGAAAAAATGAGAATAGTGGATGAAGTTGCGAAGCTTATCCAGAATCCGAGAAGATGGGGGGAATTTAAAAAAGGAAAAAAGATTATAAATAAAATAAAATAAATAAATAAATAAATGAAGGAAAATTGGAGAGGGTGGGGGGATGGAAATGGTTGGAATTGGAGTGTTTGGGGTTTGGTGTTTGACTGTTTATATAGTTCAATGTCCCGCGTGGAAATGGATATGGAAATGGAACCCCATTCATTCCCACACCCCTCAATTTTCCTTTTGGATTTTTGTAGACCCACCCACTTATCTATTGCCACCTGTCACCTTTCTTTTCTATTTTCATTTTTTTTTTTAATTTTTGGTTTACGGTTTATTCCTCACATTATGCCTCCACGTTCAACTTCAGTTGACCCATCCTATATTTTAATTTTCAAATCTTTCCTTCTTTTTTTTTTTTTCTTTTTTGTAATTGAATTTTAACTATATCTATTTTTAGTTTCAGGAAACTTCTAAGTAATAATATAATATTCAAATCTCTTTTTGCTTCCTTCAAAATATATATATATATATATATATATATATAT
This sequence comes from Cucumis cinereus, assembly GCA_037974625.1. Taxonomy (NCBI): domain Eukaryota; kingdom Viridiplantae; phylum Streptophyta; class Magnoliopsida; order Cucurbitales; family Cucurbitaceae; genus Cucumis; species Cucumis cinereus. The sequence goes on from JBBPDJ010000014.1 coordinate 1,502,879, forward strand.
ATATAATTTCGGTGTAATGAGTAGATTGACTTGCAAAAAATGTAAAAAAAAAAAAAAAAAGGAAAAAAATCATTTTTTATTTAATATTTTCTTTTCAAAATGAATAATTTTTTAAATTAAATACTTGAAAGTATATTCTAAACACATACTGATCAACTGCACTCTAATCTAATAGTCAAAATGAACAAAACTTAATCTAGCTCAATAGTATTAACATGACATTTGTCTCTAAATATTACATGTTCTATCTTCCACCTTACAATTGTTGTACTAAAAAAATTGACATCATATATGTATTATTAACCTTGAAATTTTAGGTTCGGTGCCTCAACTCCACATATTGTTATATAAATTCTTGGATTTGACCATCGTTTGTTTTTTTTTATTAATAAACCAAGCCGAAGTTTTGAACAATAGATTAAAAAGAAACAAACTAAAGAAGCTTATTTTGTGTTTCTTGAATCTAACCGTAAATTCAAACGTTTCCTTATGAAATACAAGAACTATAATAATAAAAATTAAAAGAAAGAAACATAAATTTCAAAAAACAAAAAGACTAAAAACCAACTTGTAAAACTAAATTTTCAAAATATTTATCTTAATTAATAAAACTTTAGATTGATCATGTTTTTTTTTTTTTATATATAGACCTTCTCAAAGTCAATTTGGAATGGATGATTTTTGCTTTGGTCAACTAATGTATTGACATAAGCCTAAAATGAGAGTATTAGGTTTAGTTGATATGAGTAATATTAGGACACAAAATTAATGTTCAAAACAATAGAAATCACTAAACTAACATATAGTCCTTAAATTAATAATAATACTTTCTAAAGTAAACCCCTTTTTTTTTTCTCTTTTTAATCAAAATTGAAATTAAATCTCTATGAATTTTAACAAAATTTATAAGTCAAAACAAAAAGGTCAAAAAGTAAAACACTACTTAGTCGGCAATAAATAAATAAATAAATATATAAATATATATATTGAAAATATTTATAAAATATACCAAAATTTTAGTTTTTATATGTTTCTTACTATTTGATACATCTTTGAAATTTTGTAAATATTGTGTCATTCATTACTATATTTGATAATGTCTCGTTGTTTTAAATGACAAAACTTCTAAAAATATTTACAAATATAACAAAATATCATAAACTATATATGATTGATCATGATATAGATAGACATAGATAGTAATTAGTAGTCTATGACGGTTCATCGTAGATGAAGATGAACCGTAGTATTTTAGTATATATATAAATAATATATGTTTGTTGATTATCTTAGGATGCTTTTTAATGTTCTTTGGGGAAAACGGCCAAAGAAAAAAAAAAGGATCCAAAGCAGGAGCATAGAATGAAATTGGTTGGTCAATTAATTGGCCCTAAGTATTAGAATAAATATATATAATCCTTTAATTTACACTTTAATAAGGTTCCTTTGCTTGGCCGGACTAACTTGTATTCTAAATCTTTTCTCCCTCTTTTTCCCTTTTCTTATCTTTGTAATCCACACTTTTTTCCCTCTCACGGATATTCTTCTTCGATCTTGTCTACTTACAACCAAAAGTAGCTTCGTTTAAAAGATATATAGATAAAGATCAATACGTCAATCGTTTCAATGTCCTACATCTGATATCTAACGTTTTAAACGATCAAGTACTTGAGTCGTTGATCGGTCAGTGAGTCAAAGTCTATAGACAACACCCTAAACATCTAAGTTATATTAATATTTTTCATATTTACGTCACCTACCATTTTGACTCTATAATTTAGAGAAATACGTTATAAAACTCGTTAACGCGATCATGTCGATAAATTAGTTAATTAGTTTATGGAATTTTATATGGACAAGTTGGTGAGGCCTTTTCCTCTTTTGCCGGAATACCTAATGCACATTCCAACAGTTTTTATTTATTTATTTATTTTGTTTTAAAAAAATGTCTTTTCAGAACATAAATCAAAACCAATAAAGCATCCATTTTGAAATTATATGGATAGGATCAAAATAAGTTTGGATTATCACCAACAGACCTTGACTTCTATATATATATATATATATATATTACAAATAATCTAAATTAAATAATTAAAACTTGGTTGACATGGAATTCTCCAACGTAGCTAGGGTAAAGAATATGTGAAATTCTGGAACATTACAATTAAGGATATGGTTTTCATTTGGGTTATAGTGAATCCATGCATGAGCAGTTGATCTTATGTGGTCGAGGGCGACCCGACGTGGACTTACCCATATGTTTGCTTGAACCCAATCTCGCGAGTAGTCTGACTTCCTTGGTCATGATCAATCCAACACGAGGCATTATGTCATACACCTCTGTCTTGTGCCTCAAGCATTATGTTTTGGCCTAATGCTCGAACCCCCTCCCCCAATCAAAAAAATTATAATTTTAAGGTTTATGGTAGGTTTGGTTCAAATTTTTTTTAAGTGTTTAATTTTTATGATTTAACTTTTCAAGTGTTTAATTTTTAAAAAATTATTTTAGAACAAAAAATTGAAGTATATGACAATCACTCAAAATAACTTTTAGAACACTTTCGAAATTTATTGAAAACAATTTTGATTAAATAAAAATCACTTTTTTAGTCAGTCCAAACAGTCTCCTTGGCTTTTTGCATGTTAAGCGCCTCGATGGGTTGTGGCCAAAAATCATTTACCACTTCGATGAATTTGATTAATAATGTAAAATATAACATTTTTTTAAGTCCTTGGACATAATTATTGTAAACTAATGAATAATTTATACAAAGAAAGATTTGTTGTTAAAGAGTATTTTAAGATTAAATTACATCTTTGATTGATATCTGAAATTTTACTTTTTATGTCACATAAGTTTTGGAAAAATTCAACATTTTAAAATTGATTTGATCTATTACATATAAATTCAAATTTTTAATCTTAAACTTAACTCTAATTTTGTATCGGATAGATTGTGTTTTAAAAAAAATATCACAAACTTCATTAACGACTTGTTTGGTAGCTCATTGGTTTTATGTTTTTAAAATTAATTTTTAAAAAATAAGCGTGCTCGATAACTAATTCATTTTTTTTATAACAAGAAGTTTTTTTTTAAAAGTATGAAAGAAAATTTAAAATTTAAAAAAAAAACTTTAAAAAAATATATTTTATTTTTAATTTTTTTAAAAAGCACAAAAAAACAAAAAATTTAAATAGTTTTAAGAATGAGTTTAGATAATTTAGAATTGTAAAAATGAAAAGATGAAATAAATAGAAAGGTGAAGTTTTAATTAGCAAAAGTGTAAATTAGGTTTATTAATTTAAAATGCATGGTCAAATGTAATTAAGAGTTAAATATGATATTAGTTAATTTCTTACTACCACACGTCTATATATTATAATTCGATTCAAATATTGTCTAAAGTTGATCTTTCATTTTAAAATCTTTGACTACCAAAAGTTATTTATAATTTTAAATTCAAATATATATTTCTTTAATTTGATTTTTAAAATTAGTGTAAAAAAAGTTGTTTGATTTGATCCATTCATTCCTTGAAAATGAAAAAAAAAAAAAAAGGAATAATATTTGGATCTAAAAAATGTATTAAATTAACCCAAAGAAGTGGCAAAATTAGATGAACTTTATTAGTCATATCAACATACAAAAAAGGTAGCCACATGATTGAGAATTTCATGTCAATGCCAATAATACTCTTAACCATTGTTTGCCAATTAAGAAAATTAAAAAAGGTCATTTCAATTATTTTTCTTATCAAACAAAAATTCCTTTGGATAACTATAACTAAAAGGATTGGATATGAATTCCAATACAAATCTCATATGGTTATGTCACGAAATATTATACTATATAAAAATATATATAATAATATAAAGCGATTAGAATTTCATAACTGTAGCAAATAGTAAATATCGTAGCAAACGAGGGTTTTGAAGTAGTGGTAAAGGGAGTTAATTCGATAGTACAAAATAGTACTATAGTAAAATGTAGTTATTGTAGTCTTAAAATAGTCCGTTGCTCCAAACATCTTTTTATGGCAAAATTCAAGTTTTTCTTAACCTAGTTATTTTTCGCATATTTTCTTCTTTCAACGTTGTATACTCTTGCAAGCAATTTTTTTTTCTTTTTTTATAATTTCATTCCTTTCTTCGATAAGTGTATATTTAGGATATTAGAGGTCGTGTAAACTTTAGGAACAACCAAGAACCACGATTTAGCTACGACGTTATACATATTTTTTCTTTTAAAGCAACAAATCTTCCGACTCAACAATGATCTACAATACATAAGAATTAACATAATTAAACAACCCAATTTAACAAATACAAGGCCATACATGCTAAGCTTAGACATATATAAAAGATACGAGGATAATTAATTTTAGTACGTAAATTTTAATAATAACAATTTAGTCTATCTCTTAAAAAAAATTGTAATCGTGAAAATTTTCATCAAAATTAATAGTTAATTTTTAGAGATATTTTCAAATATAATAAAATATCACAATTTATACATGATAAACCACGATAAATCAAGATAGACTACTATTTATGTCTATCATGATAGACAAAGATAGATATAAATAACAGTCTATTTTGATCTATCGTAGTCCATCGTAAATAAGTTGTGACATTTTTTTATATTATAAATATTTTAAGAAGTTTTGTCATTTAAAACGATTCTCTTAATTTTTATTAAATAACTTTATTTTTAAAATTTAAAAATAAATACAAGCTTCGTTGTATTTATCAAATTGTACGTGTAGAAATATTCATTAAATTATAATAATATTTTTCACGACTTATAAATTTATTACTAATTTAAAAGTAATTGAAATTTAGAGACTTGACTTTTTATTTTTACAAATATCTAAATTTTAAAAAGGGTATTTTAAAGGGATTAAAAAACAGTGACAAATATCCTCAAACATATCCAATATTTATGAAATAATGGACATTGGTTTCCCATTGGAAATGGATAAGCTTTTTTGCGTTTACTCAAAAATAAAATAAAATAAATAAAAAAGACCGTTCCAAAACGACGTGCCTTTTTGCGTCTCCATCACCCGCGTTTACCGCCCAGTTCCGATAATTAAAATTACATCTATTTCACCGCCCACCAACACCACGTGTCAAACTAGTATTCGTTGTTACTGCTGACTTGGATTCCAGCCAACCCACCAGAAAATTTCTACCCCAATTGATGTCTGACTCGGATCGTAGATCAACACTTTTTCTTTTGTTATTTTTCCGCTCCCTCCCGCCAACTAACTAATCACATTCACAAATCACGCATGTTAGGTTCCCGACACGTGGCATGATAATCACGTGGTCCGCCAACTGAAAATCAAGTCCAGTTGTCGTGTCACACGCGGACACATCAGACAGCAGCGGCGGTGCCAAACGGGTCATGCGGATCACTCCACGTGGCGGCACAGTAGGATTTTTAATTTTTTTTTAATAAAATGGTGTGTTGGCTTCCACGTCTTGTAAAAGAACCAATCAAATTTTAATATTAAAACAGTAACTTTAGCTTTACTTAGCGGCTACTATTAATTACAAGATTAATGTTTTAATTAGTGTCATTATACACACTGTAAAGCTCACCAACCTATCCCATAAATCCTCCTTAATCTATTTTAACTATATAATCACGGAAACCTGATGACGTGTACATTCACAATAATATATATATATATATATATATATATATATATATGTAATCATTTTCATTGACATTTTTATCATAATGATTTTTTTAGGGTATGATTAATTTGTTTAATTATGTATTAGACAAATGTTCATTTTAAAGAGATTTCATGGTTTTTTTTTATATACATTCACTTCCACACACTGATAATACACCATTTAAAAAACAGGATTATAACTTTTTTTAATAGGGAAGACAAAATAAATACAATTACCAAAAATTAAAATTCGTGACTTTGTAATTTGGATTACGTCAAATGAAAATACGCTCCTAAAATTTACCTATAATATTTGTCCAATGCCTTCAAAAAGCTAACTTTATTATAAATCACTTATTAAACAACATTATCCTCTTTTTTTCTTTTTCTTTTTTTTTTTTAAACAGAAAAACAAAAACTTACAACTTCGTTCAACAACCCTATGATTTTTCGTTTTTAAAAATTAACCTACCTAAACACTACTTATGTCTATTGCTTTAAATGTTTTATTATCTAGATTTTAAGAGTATTTTAAATATTAAAATCTCGTTTGAAAGCTAAAAGAAAAAAAAATAGTTTTAAGAAATAGTTTTTGTGTTTTGTTTTTTAAAATCGGTTAAGAATTCGAATGTTTCCACTTTCTATAGATAAAAGTCGTGGATAGAAGATTGGAGAAAATAAACATAATTTTTAAAAACAAAAAAAATCTAAAAAGTGTAAGTATCATCACTATAAGAAAAAGAGGATCTCCAAACGAGTAAAATGGTCGTCAGGAGATTAGATATTGAGAGATATTGTCTCTCTCGAAGGATTACGGACAACGTCAGGAGTAGGCAACAACGCACGACGTCATATACTAGTGTTGGAAATTACACTTCGGACAATGAACTCCCGACACCGGTTAACACCCCATTGGGATTTCAAACTAACTCACGACACTGTATATGGTTTCAGGAGTTTAGTTTGAACTCCCGATGAAGTGTCAACGACGTCAAGAGTTCATCTTCCTACGGAGATTTCCTGACTATACTCATAACGATGCGAATGGCGTCGGGAGAGGATCTCCCGACGATTTTTTTATTATTTTCCTACTATAGTGGGTGTCGGAAGAGTCGTTTTTTCTTGTAGTGCGTTTGTTAACCATTTTGTTTTCTGTTGTTTGATTTTGAAAATTAAGTTTATTTTCACTCATTTTTTATAATGGTTTACACTTTTCTTAACCACAAGAGTTGAATTCTTAACCAAGCTAAAAGAAAAAAAAAATTAAAATTATGTTTTTATAATTTTGAAAATTTGGAACACATATTTTAAAAATATGGGTAAAAAGTATACAACAAGATAAGAAATTTAAAGGTAGAAGGGGTATTTGTGTGATTAATTTTAAAAAATTAAGATCTCATTCGATAACCGTTTAGTTTTTTGTTTTAGTTTTTTAAAATTAAGTCTATGTATACCATTTTCATCTCTAAATTTTTTCATTTATTATATATTTTTACCAATTGTTTTAAAAATAAAGCCAAAAGTCTATTTTTTAAAAGACTTGATTTTGTTTTGTTGTTGTTTTTTTTTTTTGAATTTAGCTAGATTTAATTAAAAAAAACGAAATAAAATAGGAAACGAGACTATATTAAATAGGGGTATATTAGGTTGTTTTTAAGTATACTTCAACGTCATTTGTAAACATAATCCTTCATGATTTAAATATTTAGAACATTTAAATAAGAATGGTATAATAATAAAAACACGAGTCTTTTTATTTTAATTTAATTTAATTTATCTTCACAATCACGTCGGTGTTATAATGTTTTTCAAATTTAATTTAAATAAATAAATAAAATAATAAACAAAATTGTGGAACAGGCGGCGTGTAGTTTTGTTGACTTTTTTTTAGAGCATTGAAACTCCAAAACGGTGGCGTTGCGCCGAATTTGGGTGACAACCAAACCCCATGTTGCGCCCCAAAATGAGGCATTAAATTAAAATTTAAAAAAAAAAAAAACCTTTATTAATTTTTCTTTTTAATTTATCTCCTTTTATCAAATCTTCTTTTTATTTTCCTTTTCAAATTATGTGCATTTTTTATTTTAATATTTTACGATTCATGTGTATGCATGCCACTTTCATATTTTCTCCCTTTCTAATCCAAAATCAATTTTACCATACTCAATTCATCACCCAAAATTCAATTTATTTGTTTTACTTTTAACGAAAATGACTACGATACTTACCATTTATTTTATGTTCATAATTTTTTTTTATTTTTTTTACGATGTTTACTATTTTCTTCTCAAAATAAATAGTTTAATATATACTATTATAACTCAAACTATAATAATTTATCTACACGCCAAACACAAACTATAATAATTCAATTATATTAATTTAAATCTATAATCATCAACTTCTTACCCCAAAACACCTCCATAGTTGTAGTTTGAATATTAAATTATAAATTTGGTCCTAGAGTTAGAGTTTGTTTGGAGTCTATTTAAAATACAATAAGTGATTAAGTTTAAAATACAATATATATATATTTTCTTATAACCAACTAAAATATATTTTGAAAAGATTAGTTTATAAAATAAGTTTGTTAAGGATAAAGAATGGAAAGATACTTTTTTTTTAATTAAAAAAACGAGTTTAGGGTATTTAATGGTCAATTTCTCATTAATTTGTAGGAGAAAAACTTCAACCATCACCTTTGACTATCGTCGTTAACAAACTTCGATGACCACCGTTGTCCATCACTTCTTGTGACCCACCAACCAACCTTCGACCACCACTTATGGCTACTGCATCGGCCAAACCTTCGACCACCATCGCCACCAACTAATTCTTTTGTAGTAATTTGAAGTTAGTATATAAAATTGTTATTAGTATATAACCAATCAAACAAACTTTACATAAATACTTTTTGAAAAAATAGTTATCACACATATGTATGTGTCTATTTTAAAAAGTTCTTATGAAAAATTTAAATGAAAACGATTTTTGAAAAAAAAATTCCCAAGTCATTCAAACAGCTTTTTCATAGAGGGTTAAACATTAGAATTTAATCTTTATAGATATAAATTTGAATATAAGATGGTTTGAATTCTTAACTAGTTTAGGATATGGTAAGTTCGCAGCTTTACAAAATAGTTGTTGAAATAAACAGTATGTGACCATTCGTATAAAGTTGCATTGTTTCATGAATGAACACGTCTTTTCGAAAATAACCAATTTGAAGAAGAGACTCGACTATTCAAATAGCCACAAATAACCTATAAATACACTTTTCATCAAATTTCTTTCGAGAACTTTTTTCCACAATAATTTTCTCTCATATACATTTCTTCCTTTTGTAAAATTTGTTCAAGTTCGGTTTATTTTCAAAAGTTTTCTGAGACAATTACTCATAAAACTTGTCTCATAACACTCAAACACTAAAATAAGTAAAACTGTCTTAAGAAGACAATGTGAATACGTTGAACTCAAATTATATTTATTATATCAGATTCTATATTTTTTAACTTCTTTGATAATATTATTTATATAACAGTATCTGATAGAATTATATATATATATATATATACAAATTTAATTTTGTTAAAGAAACCATTAATGAGGGCAAATTAGAATTTCAATTCCATTTGAACATTGGAAAATGCTAAATTTGCCTGTTGAGCTATCCTTCCCTTTTAACATTTTTCTATTATTTATTTCGATGTTTGATTTTTTTAAAAAAAGAAATAATACTTTAAATTTGTCACATTTTGATTGGACTATTAAACATATGTTAAATTGTTCTAATAGAATATTAAAAAATAAATACTTTCTTATTGAAATTAAAAAAAAAAAAGTATTAATAAAAAAATGAAGATTAATTTCTGATTAAAAAAGAAAAAGAAGAAGAAATAAAACATTAATATGGGGATAAGATCTTAAGAAAATACCGACATACATTCAAGCTTTTTCAAAAGAACAGACAAAAGGAATTTTCTAGTCAACTTGAAGGGGACAAAGACCACAAATAACACAATATAAACCGTTTAGAGGTGTTTCAACCCGATCTATGGAAAATTACTCTTTTAGTCCTTAAATTTTGAAGAATATATGTGTTTGGTCTCTCTAAGTTTTAAAAGTGTACTTTTTTAATCCTCACTTTATAAGCCTAAACTCATTCGGTCTCTGAATTTTCAAAACGTACATTCGTTAGTCATTGTGTTTTAAAAATAGGTTTAAAAAGTCTCTCATGTAAATTTATACTTTTATTTTAAATAATTATATGATATTTTCAATTAGAAGAATAATTTCTAAAAATCATATCCTCGATCTCTAAAACTATTTTTTTTTCTAATTTTAAATTCCATATAATTATGTTTTAAAAAATTAAACAAAAATACTTCTAGAACCTTTTAGATTATTTCAAAAAAATCAGAGGCTAAAGAGGTACATTTTCAAAACTCAATGACCAAATGGGTCTATTTTTATAAAGTTAGGGCTAAGAATGTATATTTTTAAAATTCAGTGACTAAAGACACATATTCATCAAAACTTGTGGACTAAAAAAGTAATTTTACCAACATTTTATATTTATTGTAACCTACAATTTAACTATAATGTTATTATTTAAAATCTCTTAAAGTATTTACTATTTGCTACAATGTTTAATCTTACATGACTTTGCTTATCTTATTGTTGTCTAACCTATAAATCGTAACAAACATTAACCAACTCAACACCTAAAAAATCCCCTAATAGTTATTTCTATTTGAACCATGATTGTAAGTTAATTGTAATTAATATATACATACCTTATCTTATCTTCCATTAACTTTCAAAATCTCAAGTTATTTACGCATAAAACTATCAGTTTATACAAGTGAACACTATCACGATGCCTAAAGTGAATAATATCACATCATTGTGGTGATATGTTGAGGATCGTTGTCTCTAACAAGCAGTATTAGAATCATGTCTTACTTAACCACGTTGGTAGAATCCTCACTTTCTCATGTGGCAAACAAGGATGTCGTAGTACCTAGACAATAGTCGTCACGTGATCCGTGGTTGAACTCTATCGAATAGGCGGCGTCATATACGTTCTGATGACAATGAGTTAGCAACTTAGATAAAAGTTAATCAGATAAATAACTATTTGAAGGGAGACTGTTGGGACATTAGCTAGTTAGATAAAAGGATAATCATTGACATATAAATGAAGATAACGATCTCCATTAGTTTGAGATGTACGTTGTTATGTCTAAACCACAAAAGTTATGTCTAAAATAGACAATATCATACTATTTTGAAGATACGTAAAATGTTGTTAATTTTATCTTATCCGAGATAGTTTTAAAATAAAACTTTTCAAATTATCAAACAGTATCTTAAAAATTGGATAGAATAGACAAAATAGTACCATAATTGACACAACAATATGGATGAAGGAGATATTGTAGAGTGAATTAGAAGGTGAAATTAATTCTTTGAAACCTAAACCATATATTGGGGAGTGGTTGGAATGAAAATAGAATATTTAGGGAATATATACCAATTTCTTACTTATGGGTCATAACAAACTAAAATTAATTGAATTTATACATAATCTTAATCTTCTAGAATAAATGAAAAAAATTAAAAAAAATAATTAGAGGAGGAAAATTGTTGTTGGTAATAAATATTTAGATTTTTGGATAAGATTCTTTGTTATCAAATACTAGATTTTGTGATGATGTCCACTTTTCCAAATTCCAAGCCATAAAGTTGGGTTAATATTCCAAATTTTGCAGTTTGTGGCAAATTTTAGTTTTTTATCCCATCAATATAAAAATATACATTATAACATGTTTATCCATTAATTAATTAATTTAAGTTTAATATATCTTTGAATGTCTTTGGATATTGATCAACCATGTTCACATTATTTTCATATTTTATTCTTATTATCTTAAATTTATGTAAATTTCTTTTTTTTACAAAAATAAAAATAGAAAATTATGGTAGAGAAGACATTCATTTCACTTTAAAATAACATAAATTCAATTATTAGGTAGTATTTAATATTTATTGCACTTTCAATAAATTTAAATGCGAGCCTAATTGTTAGGCAATTAGGTTAGAAAAGAAAATTAAAAACAAATCTCGTCTTGTAGCTTAATTCTAAATTTCACGAATTAATGAACGGGTCAAATCTATGTCGCTATTCACTAATGTTAAAGACATAGTAGGAACAACAATTAAAATAATTCTAAAAGTGCACGTAGATAGAATTTAGAGTTATTTTCGAATTTAGCAAAATATTAATGATAAATGTTGATAGACATTGTTATTGTTTATCATTGTCTATCACTGATAGACTGTGAAACTTTGCTATATTTGTAAATATCTTCAGCAATTTTGTCATTTAAAGCGATTTCCTTAGAACTAAACATAGATTAGTGAATATAGAATTTTAGAAATTTATTCTTAATTCAATAAGAAGTAGGTGATGATTATAATTTCTAACAGTTCGATTGATAGGTTATGATATTTATACTATTCGTGCAACCATGTGATATGTTACGACGATGGTGCATTATTGTTCACATGATACCATTTCATAATTTAAGTGCATTATTTATGTATCAATTAACTAAATCGATATACTTGCAAAAATAGAGTATCATCACTATTCATAAATTATATTTTTTCTAATTATATATACTTTTATTTTCAAAATGAGGATTCTAAATTCCTGTAACATCCCAACTATATATGAAAATAATAAAAGAGTATAAAATCCATTAAACATTAATTATAACATTAGTCTATAAGTCACTCCAAAAGATAAGGTAAAGTGAGAGCATAAATTTTATGTTTCAATAACCACACTTGATAAGTTGATATACTAAACAAACCATCCTTAAAAAAAACAAAAAATTTATAATATATTAAAAATTGGAAAAATATCCGTTAGGTCCCTAAATTTTTAGAAATAGATGTGTTTAGTCCCTAATGTTTCAAATTGATCATTTTAGTTTATGAGCTTTTAAGAATAGGGTTTAAAAGGTACCTCGACTAATAAATATATTAAATTTAAATATAAAAACAATTAAAAATATGATGTGGCAATATGACATGGAAAAAATTTGTGGAGATATATGCATGAAAAGATGATCAATCGATGTATAGAGAGATGAAGAATGGAGATGGAGCCGAATGGACATAGAGACCGAGAAAAGAAAGAAGAAGAAAGAGGAGAGAGAGAAGTGAAAAGTATTAAAAGGATATTTTTTCTATGTCATATTGCCCCATCATGTTTTTCATTGTTGTATATTTACATTTAATATATTTATTAGTTGAATGATCTTTTAAATCTATTCTCAAAAACTCAAAAACTAAAATGACTAATTTGAAATATCATGGACCAAACGTAACTAATCCTAAAGAATGAGAGACGTAAAAGTAATAAAAGTAATAATAATAAGGGGAATTGGAGGAAATAACAAAATTTAGAGAGTCATTTTAATTTATAGCATAAAACGAAAATAATAAAATTTATAGAAAATTCGAAAATAAAGGTTGCTCCAACTTTTCAATAATCCCAAAATACCCTTAAGAAAAACTAATAGATTGTAATTATTTTACTAAATCTCTAATATTTTATTTTTAACATTGAAGATTTAGTAAATCTCTAATATTTTATTTTTAAAAATCTTTTATTTCTTTTAAAAATGAAGATTTAGTAAATCTCTAATATTTTATTTTTATAAATCTTTTCTTTCTTGTTGTGAACTGCCCCTTCAACCTCTTTAAAAGTTCCTCATTCATTCTATTAAGTACTGAACTATTCTCGACAAAACTTCAAGCAAAAGGGAGACCGCTTTGGACCATGTCAATGAAATGTTCAGATGTTAGATTCATCGGGTGTTGGTTCGATGGATTATCTCACTTCATATAATGCAAATCACAACAGTGTTTTGGTAGTCCTTGTGATTGCAGATGATTGTGTGGAAGTAACCCTCTGGTGAAGATAAGAAATTGGTGTAGTACACGAGGAGAGTTCGAGGGAGATTGTCCCATCCCCATATGCAGAAATCCAAAAATGATATTGTGAGAACCACCCATCAAGATAATGGCAATAGATTTTCATATTACTTTCAAGAATAATAAACCATTCGATTAGATCAGTTAAAATTAGTAATATGTGAATATCTAGAATTTTTCATCTCATTGACTTGAGTCGAGCTCGACTTATATCTCGTCAGAATGATAAACTATGAAAAGGGTGCAAAAAAATGTTGCAAATAATTAATTATAGGAACTGCCTTACCAGTAAACAACTTGAATGACGACGGTATTGATCTTCTCTCTTTTGCCCAAAACACTCCCAATTTCTTGGTATGATATAAGCCAGGATCTATTATTATGGTCCTTGCTCTCAAGTCCCTAGATCATTTAAGATGTGGTCGGGTGGTTGACTTGCTTGAGGAGAGGAAGATGTGGTTGGAGATAAGGATGATAGGTTGCTGGACCTTTAGGTTGTTGTCGGTGTGCATGTGAAGAATAACGATTAGGTAAGGTAGATGAGTCAAATAAGGAGTGGGTAACGGGCTGATTGGTGCATTTTGGGCTTCAATGACTAGGTATTTGTATTTTTCTTAATTTCAATTTAAATTTGTTTTTGTTTTGTTTTTTAATTACAGTAACTTACCAAAACATATATTTTGGTGAGGATGTTAAATACGAGTATGTATGTTTTTGTTAATTTCAAATAAGCATATTTTTATCAAAAAAAATATTTTTTGGACTATGAAAAAGTTTCATTCACAGTGTTTTGTCAATATTATACTAATTTTTCCTTCTATACTAAGTTTTGTTTTAATAGTTCAATTGTTTTAATTATAAAATAATTCTAATTATATTTGCGTGAAATCTTGGTGCTTGGATAATAGTAAAAGAATTATTTTTTAAGTCTGTATTTTAAAATCAATCAAATGAGGTAATTTGTCAAACTTACTTTCTTTCAAATATGTACTTTTAATTTGTCAAATTTTATTTTTTTCAAATACAACATGTTTGAATAAGACAATGCTACTTGTGTTTAGTTATTTCTTTCTATTTGTGGGTCTTAAGTCCATCATTAATAGTTCTTTCTATCTTAAGTTTAGGACTAATATTGATATTTGTGGGTCTAAGTATATGAATAATAATTATTTTATATTATGGTTGCAATTTCTATAAAATTTGGACGATTCATGTAATTTAAATTTTATTTTAAAAATATTAGTTTATAAATTTTTTTAATAATAATTTGAGCGATTTACGGTTCTTAGAAGGATGTAATTTAAGTTTTGTTTCGAAAATATTAGTTACTAGATTTTTTAATAATAGTTGTTTAGGAACAAAGTTAAAGATTTGATAGTTATGATTTGAATTTTAGAAATAGGTTAAAGATTTAAATATTAGGTGATTTGAATTAATTAGGAGTATTTGGATCAATCATTAATTCATAACACTAATAATTTTAAAATTTGTTTGTCATTTATTTAATTTTAAATTTTTTTTACTATTTTTCAAAATGAAACTAACGTATTTTACTATTTTTCTTGTTGCTTTGAATAATAATCTATTGTGGCAATAGTAAACTAAACCTTATGACAAAGCCCAAAGAAGGCTGATTGGCCCACAATCTTGCTTAGCAATGAACATGGGTTATTGTCCATCTCTTTTCTTTCATGGGCTTTGAATTATATATATACCTGAATTATGATGGTCTATTATTTGAATTTACTTTTTTATCCCTCATTACTATTTCTCTTCGTTATGAACTTTCCAAAACAGATTCTTTTTTAAACCTACTCAATAAAAATATCTCCAAAAAAAAAAAAAAAAAAAAAAAATTGAGGATCTGAAGCTTTCAAGACTTTGAAGTTCTTATTAATCTCAATATTAAAATCTTCTTAATTCCAAAGACTCTAAAATATATTTAAAAAAAAACATAATTTACTCTTGTTTAAAAGAAAGAAAATAATAATAATAATAATCTTAAACTTTATTACAAGTGTAATTTGTGACGACAAGGGGATATTTGTTGTTGCAGCGTCTTTATGCAGAGTTGGGTCGTTGAATGCTGAAGCTGAAGAGGTGATGTCGAGGCTGTGGTGACAAAGTTGTAGGCTATGGCCTTTTGCTACTTCGATCCATGGCGTCAGTTATGGAGAAGAAGCTCTTACGTTAATGACTAGTACCAACATCTTGGGTCTTAGCTATGTCCCTAGAAGGTGTAACAAGGTTAAGCTCACAATTTAAAGACTAGGAATTAAAAAGAAAAAGAAAAAAAAAAAAAAAAAAAGGAGTAAAAGGCAATAAATACGTTGAAATAAAGAGGGAGCTGATCAGAAGAAGACGATAATAGGGTTTAATATGGAACCAGAGTGGCTGTCTTTTTTGTCTTCCCCAAATCAAACCTTATCCCTTCAATTAACTAATGGAAACCACATTATATTATTTATTTTGAACTCATAATCAGTACCAACGTCGCCCCACTCTCCCCGCCGGTCTGCCCTTTCCGCCGGCCACTACCCATTATTATTATTACTCCATCTTCTTTCTTTCATGCCCATTCAAAATTCAACCTCCTCTTATTATTATTTTTTTAATAAATAAAAACACGTTAGCTTGTTAGTTCTTAATATGTGTTGCACATAAATTTAGGTATTTTAAGTTAATAAAAAAATATAATTAAATAAAAAGGAGAAAATAAATAACTCCATAACCTAATCCAATCCATATTTTAAAGGTTATTTGGGTTGCCAACTTGATCAACCCGAAAATTTAGGATTGGTCTAAAACACCTTTCTAACTCAACCCTAAACTCTAATACTCGTGCTAAAGAATGTCGTCACATCTAAGGTTAATATCTTGCACTTTTCATAAATCTTGCGTGTTTTATTATTGATTTTTTTAAAAAAATAAAAATGGTTATATACTAGCAATCTTCATTCCAAAGTAAAGAAAACATACTAACTAAAACTAAACGAGCTTCAAAGTAAAGACCAAGATGATGTTTTAACTTTCATTTTCTTATAATAATTTAGGGTTATTATCAAAACACATAACCGTGCAATCATTATTCTATTAGGTTAAAGTTAAGTTGTATGAACTATTTTAAATCATTCTTTTTTAATCAATATTCTTTTTTTAAAAAAATAAATTAAATAAAATGAGATATTCGAATCATCCACTTTTTGATCAATAATACACTATATCAAACTCGTTTTGCAATAAATCTACTTTAATCTTTTTTGGAACGAGTCTTAATTTACAATGGTAAAAAAGCTACATGGATTTCTATTCAAAATTGTACGTAAATAAATCTATGACCTCTAAGTTGATAACAAATAGGTAGGAAACAACTTTGGATAATCAATTATTTAATTGTATTATATTATCATCTTTGGCTTAATTAATTTTTTTTTTTTTAAAAAAATCAACTTTGGATTATAAATTATTTTATGTCTTCCAAGAGAGATCCTTAGTATTGTGGGAAGGAGACAAAACAAATCCAATTAATAATACAATATTGTGAGCAATCATTAATCTGATTAAAGAATTAATATAAAATAAATGAAGCAAAATGTATTAGATTGTAATCTAAGAATTTGATGCTACCAAATATACAAAATCCAAAACAAAAGCTTCCTAAACACATAATTATTGATGAAGAGAGCAATAGAGATTGTGAGAGAAGGTGCATATGTTGGAAAAGTTATGAGATATTATAGAATCTTGAACAAAGTGCTTTCCTTTTTGTTTTGATCACTCATGGGATGTTTTGCTTCAAGGCTAAAATGGTAAAATATGACCAAAATAAATATTGGTCTATCACATCCAAATATTATTTTACTTCTCTTGAAATTAGGAGCTTCTTTAGTTGTTGAAAAATAAACAAACAAACAAACACACGTTGTATCTAGATTTGGATTAGAGAAGCAATTTAGTCTTTTATGAGACATTAAGGTTTTTATTGAGACACTATTTAAGCCTTAGGTTGTTTAGTGAAATTACGATAAATTGAGTTTCAACCTTTATGTTTGTTTCAAGTTTAGCCAGAGAGCTTTTTGAATTTGCAATTCATGTTTTGAGTTGCATGCCAGCACATTTAAGTGGAATTGATCATCCTATCTTTTGTTTTTTGTTTAAGATATTTGATCTTACAATCCACATCTAACCCAATCCTTAGGGTCGAAATCATATTGATTTAGAGTTTTAGTGATTGAGAATTAGGGCTTACATATTCAAAGGTTCTTAATTACAAATGCTAAATATTTCATATCAAGTTTACAAATTATTTGATCAATGGTGAATATCTAGTCAAAAAACAACATAGGGCCTAACTAAGCCCGAGGAGAGAGGAGTCAATTCAAACCCTAAACCCTAAACCCTAAACCCTAAACTTTCGGTATTACATAACCAAAACTCACTATACAAATCTCAACCTTTTAGTTCATGCATTGAACTCAAAAAAAATAAGAGGTGAAAGATTCGACCTTCAATCTCGATGAATGTAATGGATAATTTATGGATTAAACTATATCAAAATCAGGGGAAAAAAAGCACTTTTGGTGACTTAAAAAAAGTTAGAGACATTACACATGGATGGATTTAGGGTCTCTCCCACATTGATACAAAGAAAAGAACCCATCACCAAGCAAAACTTATGTCTCCTCTTTTGGTGTATACAATCCCTTACACATCACCATCTCCTTCCAACTTTGTTTCTTTATTACACCAAAAATTTCACTCATAATTTTTGCTTTTTTTTCTCTAAAATCACTTATTCACTCCCTCACCAAACTACAAACCAAACAAACCCCATTTCCCATTCAATTCCTCTTTTTTTTTTTTTTTTGTTGGTGACTCTGTCTCATAATGATCAATAATTTGACATGATTTAAAGCAAAAAAGAACCCTTTTACTGGTAAAATTACTTATCTTATTTCCATGCTTCTTAAAGACTGTCACCTGCTTTTTTTTACACTCTTTGTTGGGTCTTTCTTTTGAAACTGCCAAAACCTGAAGCAGCTTCATTCTTATTTTGAGAGATAAAGCTGAAAAATTAAGACACGGCCGATTGAATTCAAAGGTACTGGTGATTATCTTCAGTGCCTTTAAATTTACTACGGCTTTCTTCATTCTTCAGGTGTCAAACACTCAAAAAACAGAGCCAATAAAACAGAGAGGCCATTGATTTTATGAAACTGTCATACGTTTATTTTATTTAATTTATTGTTTTTACCATAAAAAGTTTTTGCATTTTTATTATTCTTTTACCCTTTTCAGTTGATTATTTGATTCTGTTTTCATTTTCTTTATTTGGGTACTTTAAAGTTTTCTCCTTTTTTCTTAAAAACTCTTTTTTTGTAGATCTGTCAAGGAAAATGGCAACATCCAAACAGGTTGAAGGAGGGATGAGTAACCAAAGTATGAATGAATCAATTGAAAGAGATGAAGAAGAGAAGGGAAATCAATCTCCATTGAGCTTTAAAAACTTGCTCTGGCATGGTGGCTCTGTTTATGATGCTTGGTTTAGTTGTGCATCAAATCAGGTCTTGAAACTTCATAACTCACCAAACCCACAAAACCCCATAATTTTTCGCTTTGTTTTCCATTCTGTGTGTTACAAGTTTGTGTTGGAATGCCTCAAAACTTTTATCTAACGTTTCGAACAAACATCAGAGTATCTGATATTTAACCTGTTACTTACTTCTGGTTATCTTTATTTGTCGATTTGGTAACGAATTCTTTTTGTTTTTTTATTTTTACAGGTAGCTCAAGTTTTGTTGACTCTGCCATACTCATTTTCTCAACTGGGTATGCTCTCAGGGATCATATTTCAAGTGTTTTATGGGATTATTGGGAGCTGGACTGCATATTTGATCAGTATTCTTTACGTCGAGTATCGAAGTCGAAAGGAAAAAGAGAATGTCAGTTTCAAGAACCATGTGATTCAGGTTAGATTGTACAGAAAAAAAAGATCAAAACTTTAGAACAACCCATCGATCATTTTATTGGAAATTATTTACAAAAGTTTTGTTTTTGTTTTTTTGGTGTTGGTTCAGTGGTTTGAAGTGCTGGATGGGTTGTTGGGTCCATATTGGAAGGCTGTTGGATTGGCTTTCAACTGTACTTTCCTCCTCTTTGGATCTGTTATTCAGCTAATTGCTTGTGCAAGGTCTTTATGTCACTCCATATCTCTTCTTCTCTATTTAGCCCTAAAATGTCTTATCCTACCTAACAAATCTAATGTCACAAATCCAGGGTACTTCAAATTTAAAGTTGACAGACTTCAAATTAAAAAAAAAAAAAAAAAAAAAAAAGAGAGATAGTAAAAAAGTTGCAGCAGTAAAGTGATGATATAATATTAGAGTAATGTGTGTTTATTTGTTGGGTTTGATTGATGTGGCAGCAACATATATTACATAAATGACAAATTAGACAAAAGGACATGGACTTATATATTTGGAGCATGCTGTGCTACAACTGTGTTCATACCATCTTTTCACAACTATAGAATATGGTCTTTTCTTGGCCTTGGAATGACCACTTACACTGCTTGGTACTTGACCATTGCTGCTCTTCTTCATGGCCAGGTCTCTTCACTCATCAAAATCATTTCTCATACCCCCATCCTCACAACCCTACAAAATTTAACCTTCTACTTATGTCAAAAAACATACTTATCGCTTTTTATACAGTACCACATTAAAGATAACAATGTCTATCATGATCTTCACTTTTACGAAATCATGTCATAGTGTAAGAAAAATGAAGATCGCGATAGGCATAGTTATCAGTTAGTCCGACTACGATTGACATAGTCATCTCTAGTATGATATGGTATAAAAGCAATAGTGTGTTATGACATAAGAAGAATGTTAGGTTTTGTTGAGATTGAGATTGAGTCATCCGTGCAAAAGCTTAGAAATTATCTGTTATATTTTATTTTGGTTGAAGGTTGAGGGGGTCCAACATTCTGGGCCAACCAAAATGGTGCTGTACTTCACTGGGGCAACCAACATCCTTTACACATTTGGTGGCCATGCTGTCACTGTGTGAGTCTTTTATCCCTCAACAAATTTCAATAAATTACATTATTTATTTACAAATCCCATTTCTCAATCATATTCCTTATAGTATTATTAATGGAGGTTTGAATTTGATTCTAAAAGTCAGTTCTTTTTTTTTCTTTTACTGCCAAAAAGTTATTAAAGTCAAAATTATTGGGGGTGGAAATGTGGAATATATGAGAATGTAGGGTCTTTGGCACATTTTCTTTTAGTAGTGGTTACATATTATATATAATATATAGTATTCTAGGATACTAGGTAACACCATTTATTCTATAGGTTGTAGGTCAATTTCTTATCCTTGATCACGTAACATTTTGAAAAAAGGAAAAAGACAAAACAAAGATAGCTTAATTAAGTGGCATGATTCCAATTTAAATCTATCATACTAAAAATTAAAATTTAAATTTTAGTGTAAAGTATTTTTAAACGGTATTTAAAATGAGAAAATTAAATTACTAACCTTTGAAGTTCATAGTACAAAGTTTGTACCATTTGAAATATACCCATTTTGATGATAAACATACCAAACAAAAATTATTCTAAAATCATTGGGGTAAAATAGTAATCTTCCATTTTATAAAATTTAGGTTAAATTATAAAAAAATATCTCCAAAGTTCCAATCTTTGTCAATCGTTTAAAAAGTACTCATATATTTCTAAAAGTTTCTAATATTTCTTTTAAAAGAAATTGATGGGACGTGAAATTGTAAATCATCCGTCTATTTTAAATCATGGCTGATCATTTCAAGACTTATTTATATATAAAATTATAATAGATAACGACATATTTTGTAGATAGTTATATTTTGTAAATATTTTTGATTTATTTCAATTTTTTTTCTAAATTAGTTTAAAAAAAAAGAGAGAAAATTAAAGTAAAATTTTGGCGCGGCAGGGAAATAATGGACGCGATGTGGAAGCCACGAAAATTTAAATTGATTTATCTGATCGCTACTCTTTACGTCTTCACTTTAACCATCCCCTCCGCCACCGCCGTCTACTGGGCTTTCGGCGACCAACTCCTTAATCACTCCAACGCATTCTCTCTTCTTCCCACCAACGGATGGCGCACCACCGCCGTCGTTTTGATGCTTATTCACCAGGTTTCTTCATTTCTTTCTAAATTTCCATTTCATTTTCGCTTTTTCTTCTCTTACGCATTTCGTCCAACGCTTTGGTGTGCAGTTCATAACTTTTGGGTTTGCTTGTACGCCCTTGTATTTCGTGTGGGAGAAAGTGATTGGAATGCATGAAACAAAGAGCATGTGTCTTAGAGCGCTTGCCCGATTACCTGTTGTGATACCCATTTGGTTTTTGGCCATTATTTTCCCCTTTTTTGGACCCATTAACTCTGCGGTGGGGGCTCTTCTGGTTAGCTTCACCGTCTACATCATCCCTTCTTTAGCCCATATGCTCACTTTCAGATCTGCCTCTGCCCGACAGGTAAATTGCCTTTCCCCTTTCAACTTTCTATTTCATTGCTTCAATTATATTTTACCTAATACGCGTTTATCCAACTGGCATTGTCGAATTCTCGTCCGGAATGCTGAATTTTAATATTATTTGATTGATGCATTCAATCTGCCCTCGTTTCTTGTCCATATCATTGCTGGGTCATGGTTCATTTTTTTTAAATCTCCATTAATTAGGCAATCTAAGCTGCTAGCTGAATCATTGAATATTTAATGCAAACTTGGCTCAGATTTCAGAACATTCCTTGCTCAGTCTTGACTCTTGTGCTGTTTTTATCATATGTTTATTTCTTCCATTTGGCTAAATCGTCTGGTTGAATATTCTGTTTGTTATCCTTTTGAGCCTCCAAGTTTTTTAACCTTCAATTCCTACTACTCTGTATATTATTATCTTATTTGTTCTTGGAATGGATGAAACCATTTATATGATATGAATCAGTACCAAAGATTAAGTATGCTAGAAACATTGAGATATAATAAACTGATCGTACTACCAGGTCCCCAATCTATCTAGTGCACCAAAGTACAAATGTTAACAGTGAAAGTTTCCTAAAGAGAGTTGGTCCTTTCATCTCTTATCATTTTGTGGATGTGGTTCCAGCTGTATGATTTAAGCTGCAAGTGAGTTCCAACAGACAGCCATTTTAGCCCCACTGTTTGCTATAATGACTAGCATTTGAAATTTCATGGACATTTCATTATGGGAGTGGGTAGTGTTTCCTTTTCATTCAGTTATCTGCTTTCGTCACAATTCTTCATGCTTGCTAGCCACATCTTGGACTAAGTTGGGCCAATCAAACACGCCCTTCCTGTAGTATGTTGTACCATATTTCACAATCCAAATATTGCACCTTTTTCCTTTGTACGGCCGAAGGATAGGACCAATGTGTTGGTTAATTGAGCGAAGTTTTCGGCTTTTTAGATTACTTTCAAATCAAAGTATCTTGGTTTTAATGCTACTTTTGCCAACTAGTTTACAGCTTTTTAATCCTATTTACTCCTGTTGTTAGGAATGCTAAACGAAACTGAATACAACTGAAGAATGATTAGCCAATTTAGTTTGAATAAGTTCTGTCGTTTTTAAATTGATTTTGCTAGTATGAGTCAATTTGGAGTCAATAATTTAATGTAGGTTTGGCTTTAGAAATATGGTTTCAATATTGGTACTATTTATATATATATATATATATATATATTTTTGATATAATGTTTTATTAAATTAAGTGTATAAGTTTGACGTCAATTTTTTGGTCAAAAGTCGACTTCGACATGCCTGCACTTATAGCCCTACTTCTAGATTAATGCCACAGGATGTGTATAATAAGTATGGAGTTCAATGGGATGAGAAATTATCAAATGAAAAGTTGGAGGCTCATACTTTAGTGTTTGTAACATGCATATTAGTGGATTTTGTTGAAACAATAAGTTAATTTAATCACTCTAGCTTGGAGCACCCAAGTACAAGCATATTGTACTAGCTCTATGGTACATTAATCCCATTGAATAATTTATTACTTATCCAATGGGACCCTTCTAATGTTGTCCCTTGATATGCCACCAATTTTGTTCATTAAAATTTAGTGATAAATGTAGAGCTATAGAAGTTACCATAATTGTGCAACAGTTGGAACTGAAAGCCCCTGTACATTTAGATTAGATGAATGAAGATGATGAATAGTACACACTGTTTTTTTTGCAAGTATGACATGTTAGGCAAATGTATGTTTTGGCTGCAGAATGCTGTTGAGAAACTTCCAATTTTCCTACCTAGTTGGGCAGCCATGTATGTGGTGAACAGTTTTATAGTGATCTGGGTCCTGGTCATTGGGTTTGGATTTGGAGGGTGGGCTAGCATGGCCAATTTCATCAAGCAAGTTGACACTTTTGGGCTTTTTGCAAAGTGCTACCAGTGTCCACCTCAGGGCCCAGCAATGCCCCATCATTGAATTTTCTCCATCTACCATATGAATATACAATGAATACACAGAGGGCATCAAATTTCCCTTCCTCCACCACCCTTCAGATATGGAAATTAATCACTCAAATCTTGTCTGGTCAGTCTCTTTATATTTCTCAAAATGAAGTTTGTTTGTTTCATTGTCATTATGATTATTATTTTTTAATGCAAATATGTGGCATTGGATAGAGTCCATTCTTAGATGCATATAAACCATCTTCTCCCACTCTTCCACTCTAATGTTATGTACTTCTTTGAGAAACTGAATACCAATTGCTATTCTCTGACTAATTTTAGAAAGTATTTCAAGGATGTTTCTGTATTAGGAAACATAAATGGAACTGTCCATTTTGAGCTTTGCATTTCTTTGTTTTTTATTTCATTTAGTTGTACCCAAACACAAACCATTTGAATTATATTCTTAAAAAATCATTGATCAGTGATACAATACCCATTAGTATTAACAATTAAAAATAAATATCTAACTTTTTCGAGAAAAATCTTACCATAAATCTCATCGTATGTAAAAATTTTAAATGTCGATGATAACAAATTTCAATGTTATAGATGTATCAAATAATATATTAAGTATTGATCATATGTTTGGCTTTGTTATTTTTTATTCGTTGAGTTTCATATTTTGGTGGAAAATTACAACGTACAGAGAAACCCTCGATTTGATATTTTGAAAAATGCTAATTAAAAATCTATATTACTATTTAAAATGGACTAAGTGAGAGAAACATTGGTTTCTCCCATTTGTCCCGTGATTTAGTGTAATGTAATTTTACATTAAAAGTAAAAAAATTAATAGATTATAGAAATATGGTGTAAGGAACAATTTTTTTTATAAAAAAATTATAGTTTCACATTGAAAAAATATTCACGTGTAAATATATTTTCAAATTTGATTTAATTTTTTTTTTCAAATATTCACCTAGGAACCAGATTTAAAAATATTTATAATAAATTTATATTATCTTGATTTTATTAGTTTTCTCTTTTACCCCTTCTAGCGATGGCTATAGGGGAGAAACATTTTTTTGTCGATGGATGGTTTCATGATATATCAATTAATTTAGTTATTAAATTTTCATCAATTAATCTTTTTTTTTTCCTCATAATTTTTTTCTCTTTTTCTATTTTTTTTACACATTTTATGACTCCAACTACAATTATTCTTCCATCTTAAAGTATTAAATATTTATGAGTTTCATCGGTGAAAAATAATCCCAATCCTCCACCCACCTCTAACTTCCTTTTTTTCTCTTCATATTTTTATAAATTGGGTGTGAAATTAAATTTGATTAATAAATTACTAATTTTCCAAAAAAAAAAGCGTGTTAATCAAATTATCCAATAAAACACGATTAATATTTGTTTGAATAAAGTTTAAAGTTGAAGTGTATTTCAAATAAGTGTTTATCATAATATATATTAGAATATGTTTATCTAATAGATTAGAATCCATGTTCAAGTGACTGGAATGATAATAGATTTTATTAAAAAAATTGATTTTTATCTAAAATAATTAATTTTTAAAAAAATATTATTAAAAAAAATAAATTTAGATTTTATCTTATCTAAAAAATGAGGGATGAAAATCTCATTTATATAAAAAAAAATAATTGATATCAAAGATTTTTGTCAAAAAAATAATTTTTGTATCCTTTTATCTAAGAAATATTTTTTTAATAGTTTTATAAGTTGCAAGTATATTTGTTTTGAAAGAAAATAAAATATCATCATGATTTGAAATCTAAAATTCTTTAAATAGCTTAAATTAAATATTTTAAATTCTAACTCCTCTCAATTTTATTTCTTTTTTTTAATTAACTTTTTTTGGAATATTTTAAGAACAAGAAAACAAACTATTTGCGTTTCAAGGCAAAAAAAACTGTTAAAAGACAAGTGAAAAAGATTCAAGAAATTTGTTAAAATTTTTGTTTAAAGAACGGTAAAGTAATAGAGTGATAAAGACAGAGTGATTGGCTATTTTATGTTTTTAATTTTTATAAATCTACACCAACGAATGAGTTTATAACAATTTATTAATTTTACATTCTCCTGTATTTATTTTTTCGTTTTTAAATTTGTTGTAAATATACAACAATTTATGTATAATTTTGAAATAAATATAATAGAAACATGTTATTTATTTATTTATTTTGAGTAATGTAGATTTTTTTTTTTTTTTTAAATATAAAAAACGAGTTTTATGAAACACTTGCAACTTAAAAACGAGTTTTATGAAAAAAGAAACGGTTCAATAAAATGACTCGTTCTCCGTTGGCGCGTAATTCGCCAACGGTTCATGTTCCCAAATCGAAGGGGTGAAATGAACCGGACTGAACTGAGAAAAAAAAGTCGGTTCGGTCTCACTTATTGACCGACCGACTCAAATGTAGTTTGTTTCAGCCTCGAGGGTTTATTCTTTTCATTTTCCTCGGACACAGTAGCACTCGTCTCTTTTCGACTCACTCACACTCTGCCACCGCGTCGTCGACATCGGAGAAGCTGGGAGCTTCTGCCTCTCATTTGCTAACATCGGCACTAACTGCGTCGACTTCGGAAAAGTGACGATCTTCGGAACGGTGAGTGATCCCGTCGGACTCTCTCTGTTGGAAAGTTTTCTGGTTCCATCATCGGTCCCCATTGTTGTTTTGTTTGCTGATATTTCAATTTTCAGGTAATAACATTCACTTACGAAGGACTTTAAACTGATTTTATTTAATTGACCCAATAGTGAATTTGTTGTTTTTGTGATGGGGAAATGTTGGCTGGCTTTAAACTGAGTTTCTTGTTGTTAGGCCATTGACTGTTTTTTATGGGGTAGGAAAAATCAAGAATTTGGTAAGTTTATTTGTTTATGTGTATAATTATATTTGAGAAGCCAGCTACAATTTGAAAAAAAAAAGAAAGAGAGTAAAATATGGTAGGAGAGAGACAAGGGAAAGGACAGAACGTTACTTTTTATTATTATTATTTTTTTCTTTTTTGTGCGGATGACCTTCATTTTGGATGGTTAATGCCGTTTTCCTTATAAGAGTGTAGAGTGAGAAGTAGTGTGAGCATGAGGGAGGAAGAGCCCTAGTTTATGAGAGCGTTGTTGGATTAGATTAGTTGAACACAACCAGGACGCAATGGAGGGATGGGGATGGAAGAAGGAAGATTTCTAGCTTGTGAGAGCACTATTGTACAAAAAACTCAAGAAGGAAAACTCATAAAAAATCTGTGAGTTACGGTTCTTTGGTTGCAAGAAGATTATTTGGCTGGTTATTCTTCGAGCTTTCTTTTGGACTTTATATGGCGAGCGTAATAGGCATCTCTTTCAAGATTATGTTTCCTCTTTTACTTTTTTTTTTTTGACATTGTGTTGTCCATGGCTTTTTATTGGTGCAAAATTGGGCACCCTTTTAAGAATTTTAGCCTATCTGTCCTAGTTTCCAATTGACGCTCTTTTTTGTAATCACCTATAGGTGCTTGGAGTTTCACTTTATTTCATTTTATCAATGAAGTGTTTCTTATAAAAAATAAAAAATAAAAAACCGTATGAGTTTTCACTGTCTTTCTTCTATTTGTTGACATGAGGTTCCATCATCTATCTTATAAAGACGGGTCCCTTGAATTTTCCAATTTGGGATTCTCATCGTGACTCCAAGATGGTTCTTCTTTTGGGTTCACTATTTTTTATCGGAACAAAATTTCTTTTTATTAGACCAAATACCGTTTGGGATTTATAGGCTTAATACCATGTAACATGGGGTTTCAGCTTAAAACCAATTGACAAGGAGAAGAGTTGCTCATCTATCTTATAAGGAGTGTGAAGCCCCTTGAATTTTTCAATGTGGGATCCTCATCATCTCTTTCCTTTCTCATTTTGATAAAAAATCACTCCCCTTTCTTCATATTGATTCTCACGTCTTCCCAGTCTGCTTCTCAAGGTATGTTTATTCTCCAAGCTTATGATCTTCAGATTTCTTTTGAACCCATATTCCTTTTATTATTTCTCTTCTCTATGTCTATTGGCGATTTTAGTGGTGCAGATGGAGTAATGTGATTCTTAGTAACCTGACTGCTTCATCATAGGTTTTCAGTCAAATGAGAAAGCCTTCTTTTTGAGTTGCAGCTTGTTCAACGATACTTTGTTGGGTTCTGAGGTCCAGAAATGGCTCCTAGAGTGCGAAGCAAAAAGGCATTTTCTTTTGTCTATTTGACCTTTTTGTTGATTCCTTTTTCCCTCTAAAAGAGCTTTCTGCATATTGCTCTCTTCTAGATGGTAATAGTATTTTTTATTTTTTTTAAAATTTTATCCTGATTGGCTCGCTTCATTTTAAATTTTAGAGGCCTAACTTACGAATTGATGCTGCGCTGGATGCTATGAAGCAGTTTGGATTTCCTCCAAAGTTGGTGCGTGACACGGTCAAGGAGCTCCTCGATGTAGGTTTTTCAGATTTCCTCTCTGTTATTGCTATTGTTTTGTTTTTGTGTGCTACTTCTGTGGCTGTTATTTTCAGAAATGTGGGTGGATTGGTTTTTCAAGTCATTAACAAGAAAGAATGATTATTAATTTATCCTTTTTTTATATTCAGTTTGGGGTTGTCATTATTTATGGGTGTTGCCTGTAAATATTATATTTGTTTCATTACTCCAATTTGATTTTCATGCAATCACTGCGACATATACATTATGTGTAGAATCTTCTTTAGGTATATGGTGGAGACGACGGATGGGTATTCATTGAAGAAGGCTCTTATACTCTCTTGATCGATACCCTTCTCGAGAAGCAGAATGAGGGTGCAATCGAAGTGGTTAGTTTTTCCAACCACTTTTGTTGCATTTGGTTCTTGACATGCGCACGTTCTTTACCTTTGCATACGGTTTATGGGTGACTAACGATCCCAATGGAGAACCATTGACGTTTGTTGTGTTGGGTATAAGAAACTGCTTGTTCTGCTAGTTTTTAGTAAACGATTAGTATTAGGCATCCTTCTTAAATGGAAAGGTACTCACTTTTATATAAATAAGAATCGAAATATTGAGCTCCAAAAGAAACTCGAATTCAAAATTTCAAAGGAGGTGTTTAGCCCATGGAGTTGGACTTGGGGAGTGAAGTTCAACATCAACTCCAGGAGTTTGTGGCCCCATGACTCAAAGCCATCAGTTTTATGCTTTATTGACTTCTTATATAGTGGACACACGACTTCCCAACTCCCCAGAGTGCACAACTCCACTCCTTTTGCTAGTTCTTGTCAAATTGTTGACAGTTAGCACAACATTTGCTCATGCATATAGTTTTTATTACTCTTTTACTTGGAGTACTTTAAGCTGAACTTCTAATCACAATATTTCTACCGTTTGTGCCAGTTGGGAATTGTGTTTGTAGTTCAATTGGCCACTTTAAATTCAAAATGTTAATGAAAATGGCTGTTGTTATGTTGAACTGTTTAAGAGAATTAGTTTTTCTCCCACGAGCCCGTTGATCCTATTTTTAAAATCACGAGTGTTCGTTTTAGACTCTATCCCCTCTGGTAGCGACATGATTGACTTGATTAATTATCAGAATAATGCACACCTCGTATTTTTTTCCAATGTTTTTATTTCTTCAGTTTTTCCACGTTTGAATGTCCATTTTCTGAAGGTTCATGATAATGAAAGAGTAGATCATCAGTACACCTCAGTAGCTGGCTGTTCATTGAGTGCTATCGATGAAACTCCCCCAAATGAAGCTATAATGGCCACAGCCACATTGCCTGCAAATGATTTAGGTAACTAGTTTCCCATACCTTACCAAAGTTTACATCGTTGTAGTTCTATAACTACTTTTGTTAATTCCTTCACATGTAATTTGGCGAGTTTAGTCGTAAACTTGATGATTGGTGCTGCCTTAAACTCGTAACCTTACCGTGTTTTAGATTCATTATTTCCTGGAGATGAAAGTTATTGGAACGATAAAGCTTCTGTAGATGATGACCATTTTAGGAGGAGTACTTTTAATCAGTCTTTACCTGCACATACCCACAAAATAGGAAGGCGAAAAGCTTATCATGGCTGGATTGGTAAGTGCGACAAGGAGGAGGATCTCGTGTACTTAACCCCAGATCATTTGCCTGAAGAGCTTGCCAAGTTACTCAAGCCTGGTGCACTGAAAAAAAGAAAGAAGCGTTGGGATGTGGAACCTGCAGAATCGTGAGTTTTTTCTTTTTTTATTTGGGTGGTTAGGGGAGAAGATAGGTGAAAGTGTAAATATGGTAGTTTCACTCTCTTTTGTCTGTTAGGGTAACATTTGAAGTAGCTTCTAAGCCTTTTAGTTGAATTGGCAACAAAAGCAAGTGTTTTGTTTTTGGTAGTGATGGATTATTATGAGCATTATGTAAATGTAGCTCACTCATATCTCAATTTTGAAAAGTGAATTTGTAACTCTTTCAACAACTTCCTTCCATACGACCTTTGTGTGAAAGGTGTTAGACTGTGATTTGAACTGGCTGCTGATCTCGACGTAACCTTGGCTACACTCATCTCCATGCGCACCTGACCAAAGTTTTCTTTTTTCTTAAAACATTAATTTATTAGTTTCTTTTCATGTAATAAATGATGCTTACACACAAGTATTGCTTTATTTATTTAGAGACAATTACACATATTTCAATTTCAATTACAACCGTTTAAAAAAAATGCAAATATAGTGTACTAATGATAAAAGTCCATCATTGATAGATCATATAACGAATATTTGTAATCTTTTAAAAATGTTGTTATACACTTGATTATCATCCCTTAAATTGATATCATTGTAATTAAAAGTATGAACTTTTAGTTGTTATACACTTGATTATTATTACTGAACTTACAACCCATTATAATTAAAAGTATGAATCTTTCTTATACCTAAGTCTTATTTATAGATGGATTGTCCACCCCAACCCAAAGGTCAGTTGGGATATTTGTTTTGTTTTTTTATGAATAAATTGGAGGTTCAATAACAAATTTGAGCTTTATAGTTCCAGACAAAAAATAGTATTTAGTTCTTATAGTTTCAGAAAATAGAATTTTTTCTAAATTTAGTTTTTATGGTTCGTTAAAACTTCTAAAAAAACTACAAAGATTAAATTCTTAGTTTTTCAGAATTAAATTTACAATTTAACCTTAGTTTAATAATTTAGTAAACTATTTTGAAAAAATAATCTTACTTAAAATAATTACTTTTATCACAAAATTAAAACATGTATTAAAATTAAATCTGTTCAAACTAATTTGTAATTATTATTATTATTTTTATTATTATTATTATTATTTGTGGGTGTATAGAAAACCTTCCTACATAAAGGAATCTTTCCATATTCCCAAAATTGCCCCAAAAAAAATACAAACTTAGAAATTAGCCTACAAGATTTTTTTTGTGAAAAGCCCCCACAATCTTTAATCCACTCAATAATAACACGTGCGAAGGGATAATTCGTAGTTCAGATTCGCTATATTTCAAATTTCATCTATTCCTTAATTCCTCAATATATCCATTTTCATTTTCAATCCCGAAACAAATATATAATTAATCAAAAGGCACCTCCATTTCCGCCATTTTACAAATTTGCCCCTTTTCCATTTCGGTTTTCGTTTTTCCGGATAATTCATTCTGATTCTACAATCCATCTCCTCGAGAGCTTCAATTCATATCAATGGAGTTCTTTAATCTACTGAGTTAGCTTCAACAATTTCGCATCTACTTTCTTCAATGGATTTACCTGCAACTTTTCGCGGGAATTTTTTCCCCTTGTCTCAGTGCAGCTCTTGCTGTTACATTCGTTTCAATCCTTGTTTTGCTTCGTTTACTAGCTTGAGGGAGCAACGAGGGATTCGTCATAGCAGTCTCAAGCTCTGTCAAGTTTCCAGGCAATTTTCTTACTTTCTAATTTGAGGCTTGTAATGCAGGGATGTAAGTGTATTGAATTCGGTTTGTTTTGTGTTGTTATGTTACTGGTAGCCGTGGGAAGCGAGGGATTGCTTGTAGAGTTACTGAAACACAGACTGAACCGGATGGGAATAATGATGAGGTATTCGCTACTTTGTAGCCGAATCCTTTTTTTTTTTTTTTTTCTCTTTCTTTTCTGTTGTGGGTGTTCGTGTAGTTTTATCAGGTTTTGTACAGGTTCTTCTCTTAGGCTTACGATTACAATTGCTTCGTAATCCATAATGTAGTTTTCCTGTTGGACTGGAGGTGCTCTAGAATCAAGGGTTTCTACTAATTTTGTGTAACTTCACCTCAAAGTTTAGGTTTTCCTCCTGTTTCTGATGAGGTCCCTTTATTCTACTTAGGGCATTAAAATTTATGGTATGACATGAGTTCTAGATTACACAGTAGTTGGTGTCATGGTTAATATTAGTACCCATTGTCATCTTTTTGAAAGCATAACTTGTAGAAATCACTTCAAAAGTTTGGATCAGATTATGGTAAATTTAACTCAAAAGCTTAAAGTCGATGGTTTCAATAAATTTAATAATATCATTGCTCTAACACTTCCCTCACTTGTAGGTTTGAGATTTTGTAGTAGGTCTAACAAGTGGAAATTAATATTAATTGGGGAGAAAATGTCATTACAGGCGTATCAACATAGGATTGATGCATGTTAAATCACTAATGAACTCAAAAGCTTAAGCAAATGTGTTATTGTTAATTTGACTACACCAATCATTACTTTAATTCAAGGGAGTGTGTATTTTCATTGTCTAGTGACACAATTAGATTAATATTTCACGTCATTCTTGTGAATGGTTAGACGGGTGAAAGAAACTATACCTCAATTTGTAGGAAGAAGATGGCTCCAAAGGTGGAGATCAGCCATCTTTCTCTGACTCCGTGGCAGAAGATAAATTTCAGCTTGATTCTCAGGCTGTCGATGAAGCCAATACTGTAGAAAAAAAGGACCAAGGTGACATCCAGGTATCTATCTCTAGCTACTTGCAAACCTTATACATAAAGAAACTAGTATGGAAATCAGTTTCTCGTTAGAAAGTGCTCTTGAGTCTTGAGTAGCCACAGCCGACTGAAATAGACGTTCATGCTTTTACCTGGTGATGAGCTCTAAATGATGTTTGTGTAAAAAGTCAAAATTTGGCCTTTTCCAACAGAAGCCTGCAGAGCTTTATTGCATGGTGCACCTGAGTGTATACGGAGTCCTCTATACAGTAGAATTACCAACACTGAAAGGGCATATAATTCACTTGTCGTAATTAATATAACATAGAAGGTTTTATCCTGATCTCTCTATCAAAAGCCGGCATAGAACGCTTCATTTTGAAGACCAAATCTTCTTTTGGGTGCCATTTTTGCTCCAACATTCTTCATTCCTCGTTTGATTTTTTCTTTTAAAAATTCAGCCCTGCAAAGAAGGGGTGGTTACAAAATTAGTTTGTGCCTCAGTGTATTTGAAGTGTTTTTAAACTTTGAAACAGGATATTGATAATGTAGAAGTTGCTAGTGGATCTCCACTTCCAGGACTAAAGGTACTTATAGTTTATTGCTGTATTTTTCTTGTAACAGAGTAAAAGGAAAATTTTCGTGCTCCATACCTCATCTGTTATTTATTTGATAACATTTCAAGCAGCCACAACAACTGGATGAATCATTCAGAATTCCACGAGAAACAATTGAAATTCTTAAGAACCAAGTGTTTGGATTCGATACTTTCTTTGTGACAAGTCAGGATCCATATGAGGTGATTTGATTCTATTCATGCTTCGCAGGTTTCTACTTTTCTTTGAAGTTTTATAATTAGTATGAGAGTGGGGGTTGTGCTGGAATGGAGCTAGTTGGACGAACTTTGATGAATAGCTTATTAACTACTATTAGAATTATTAATTAGTCCAAGTGTAAATTCCTATCTTAGTAATTATACAATCGTTATATGTTAACCACCAACATAATTTTAGTACCAGTTTAACTACTCTCTTTTATTTATTATACATCATTTTTTTTACAAGAAACGAACTTGAATTATATACACTACGTCAGTATTTATCTTACTCTAGTTCTGGATATTGTTTTAATTTTTATCTTTCCCATTAGTTAGTTTTATCCGAAAAAGAAAAGAAACTTTAAGTTCAAAAAATAAGTATTTGCTTATTTCAGATGTTTTTATTAAAACCTAATAGTTTATTCATTGATATAATAATAAAGTCTTTTAACATTTGAAAATTACGGCTGTAACCTCTAATAAAACTTGTAGCTAATATCTTGTTATGAATATAATATGTGAATAACTAAAAGAAGAGATGTATATCAAAATCAATTATCATATAAACATGGGCTCTATCTCAAAGCCAATTGACACGGGGAGGAGTAACCAAATATTTTATAAAGATTGTGTGGTCTCTCCATCTTTCCAATGTGGGATCTTCAGCACGCCTCCTTAAGATAGTGCATTTTTTGGGTAAATCATATTTGGGTCAACTTTTAATGTTTTGGACTAAATACCCATTTGGACTTCATGAACTTTGATACCATATAAGATAAACATACGATTTTATCTCAAAACCAATTGACAATAAGAGAAGTTATAAAGATTGGGAGATATCTCTATTTTTTCATTGTGAGATCCTCACCAATGTATAAAACTACTTAATACAAAGCGGACCAAATGACTCAGATGTCCAGATATGATTATCCTAGCCTTTTGCCGTATAAACTTTGTGATTCTTTTTTCTTTTCTATTTTTGCTACTTCTACTAGGGTGGAGTATTGTTTAAAGGAAATTTGCGAGGAGAGGCTGCTAAGAGCTATGAAAAGATAACAAGGAGAATGCAGGTATCTCTATGCCTGCATTTGTTATTATTTACTGATTTTTAAATGTTCCTAAGTAATTGATTGCTTACTTGATATTTCGGTAACTATACAGGATACGTTCGGGGATGTGTATAAGCTTTTTCTTTTAATTAATCCAGAGGATGATAAACCTGTGGCTGTTGTTGTTCCACGAAAGACCTTGCAACCAGAGACGACAGGTAAACTTTTAGTTTTTGATTGATGTATTTTACCCTTGTGGGAGTTGAAAGGTAGAAAGAATAATGACATTCACATTAAGGTTAAAAATTTGCAGCTGTCCCAGAATGGTTTGCTGCTGCCGCTTTTGGCCTGGTTACTGTATTTACGCTACTTCTCCGAAATGTTCCTGCATTGCAATCCAACTTACTGTATGAAAGTTTTCCTTTATGTGTGTTATCATTCTCCCTCGGTTCAATAAACCCTTGCACTTTTTGTATTTTCTTCTTTTAAATGATTAAAAATTTTCAGTTTTAATTTTTTTCCATTTCTCTTTAAGCAAACCTGCTGCTTCTATTTTACATATTGTCTTCTAGAGAACCTTTTATCTAGTCAGGAGCGACTTTATTGCTGCTTCTTGACCTATTGACTTATTGTACTCGTTTGAATTTTTAGATCTATCATCTTTGTGGCAGATCGACTTTTGACAATCTTGAGTTGCTTAAAGATGGACTACCTGGTGCTTTTGTAACTGCACTTGTTCTAGGAGTGCATGAACTCGGCCATATATTAGTTGCAAGAGATGCAGGAGTTAAGTTTGGAATTCCATACTTTGTTCCTAGTTGGCAGGTGATATATAGTTTTCCCTTGAGAATTTTTTTAATCATCAAACGATTCATCAATATTTTGCTGTATACGTTATGCTTTTTTACCATCCAGCAAATCAGTCTTCTTGCACAAGGAAATCTTGTCGGAGACTGGCTTATTGTAGTATTGATATTATCTAGCTTTTGTTTGCAAAATCTTTGTTCAGCTAAAACCAAACTACTACTTCTATCAGAATACTGCCTAGTACCAATACGCTGTAAAGTTAGAGTTACAAGAAAATATGCTAAATCTTGGGTCTGGCTTAGACGAGATTTCTGTATTTTCCCTTATAGCTCTCAGCCTAAGCTTCTCCACTATTTATATCTCCTCAACCATAATGTCCAACGTATGTTCCTAGCAGATTTTAGTTGTTTTTTCTCCGATCAATGCCTATCAAGTTGTGTAGAAGGCTGACCAAATATATCTACGAATCTAATGAACTGTTTTGGTGGCAGATAGGCTCTTTTGGTGCAATCACACGGATCCTAAATATTGTACCCAAGCGTGAAGATCTGCTCAAGGTGGCATTAGCAGGACCGTTAGCTGGGTTTTCCGTGGGCTTCCTTCTTTACATTCTAGGTTTCATCTTGCCACCTAGTGATGGCATTGGAGTTATCGTTGATGCTTCTGTGTTTCACGAGTCATTTCTTGCCGGTGGTATTGGTAATCATGATTTCTCTTATGCGTTGGATCTTTACCAAGATAATTATTTTACATCTTCAAATTTGAAATTTTGGGTGGAAAGTCTAGCTAAACAGATCATGTGGCTTCTCCAGTTTCTCAAAAACCAATAACAAAATTGTATGAGCATCATCCACATCAACAATTTAGGTCCCATTTGATAGCTATTTGATTTTTAAACCCTTTTTACTAAGGACAGCGAGTTTTTCTATTTTGTTATCTGTTTTTAAGAAATATTTTCAAAATTCAAACTAAGTTTTGAAAACTAAAAAAAATAGGTTTTCTCTAAGCTTGTTTTTGTTTTTGAACATTCATTACAAATTCAAATCTTTTATCAGGAAAGATTAAAACCATTGTAAAGAAATTGTGACCAAATGTTATCAAATAGACATAATTACTACTTTTTTCCCCCTCTGCTCTCTGGTTGTGTACAGACATTTAACATCTATGCTATCCTTACATTTCTCAGCAAAGCTACTTTTGGGCGATGCCCTCAAGGAAGGAACTCCCATATCCCTGAACCCTCTTGTGATATGGGCTTGGGCGGGACTTCTCATAAATGCCATCAACAGCATCCCTGCTGGAGAGCTTGATGGTGGGAGAATTGCCTTCTCAATATGGGGAAGAAAGGTACATAGTTTGAAGTTCACTTGCTGCCCGCTATCTTCCTCTATTATGGCTAACTTTTCGATCTGAAATCAAATGCCCTAATGATCTCCATTGATATTTGTAGTAATGATGAAGAAGTACATAAAATATGACTCTTGCTGACCAAGTTCTCATTTTAAACAGGCATCATCTCGAATCACTGGCGTCTCGATTGTTCTTCTAGGACTAGCCTCTCTGTTTAGTGATGTAGCATTTTATTGGGTGGCTTTGATATTCTTCTTACAAAGGGGTCCAATTGCTCCACTTTCTGAGGAAATCACTGATCCTGATGAGAAGTATGTTGGTCTTGGAATTCTAGTTTTGATTTTAGGATTACTGGTTTGCTTACCATTCCCCTTCCCCTTTACAGAAGAAGCCATCTCAAATTTTTGATGTTAGAGCCCCTCCTTTTTTTATTTTAACTACTTCAAATGTGCATTGGTAGCTACTCAAAACTTAGAAGAATCCCCCAATTCCATTCCATTTCCATATTAGTTAACTTCATTTCTGATACACGAAATTCACAATGCATCATAATTCAAATCAATAGTCAATATTGAAAAACTTTGTCAGGTTGTGCGTACCTCACTCAAGGGAGAATTACCTAACCCAACAACATCTAAATGTAAAAACAACTCATATGATATTGAATTCTAGTAGGTGGCTATTAGGAATTGGACTCATTTTTTCGAAGTCCTTTATTATTTCTTTATTGCCGCTAAATCTATTCGTGATGGTTCCACCATTTTTTTAGTTGATAAATAATTTACCTACATAGAGAATAGGAAGAGTCAAAATGAATTCTATCAATGTTTGGTAGACCATTGGAAGTGAGGGTGACGTTTTTTCCCTCCTAAAGATGATTTGTTCATTGAATGGGGGTATGTGGATGGACCATTGTTATGACTTTATTATTTATGAAAGGTAGTTTTTCTAAATCTTCAGGCTATGTGGATCCTAATTTCAACAGTTTTTCCCCTCTTTGCAAATCAATCCATTATGTTAAATTAAATTCATTATAAAATAACATGTTTCAACCAAGTATCTTATGCTGCGTCACAAACTGAAGTTGAAAATAATGCGTTGAAATGATAGAAAAGAATTAAGGACATTTAAGTTAAAGAATTAAGAGTATATGCAAGAGTAAGTTTTGTTCGGCAGTAATCATCCTTGCAACTATTGTACTAAAAGAAGAATAAAAAGGTATCGTTAGGATCTATAGATATCTTTTAACATTTCGATAGACAAGGTCTGTGCAATTATCTTTTGTTTTACAGCTATTAAATTGTTAAGCATGTCTTTGCCAAAAAAAAATGTTATAATTTAATAGTGGATATCTTTTCAAATTTCATAGACAAGGTGTGTGCAATCATCTTTTGTTTTCTAGCTATTAAATCATTAGACATGCTTTTGCCTAATGATACAATAGACATGTTAGACATGCGGATATCGATCTTTATACTATAGAAATAAATAGCACTTTATACATTTTCCGATGAAAAGTATTCTTTAAAATTTTTCATTTCATGTCTTAGTTTACTAAATGAAAAATGAGAAGTGAATTTTAACTTCGTGGACATGTCCAATTTATAAACCTTAATAAAAATCACTGAATATTTAGTGAGTATGATTCAATCGACGTAACAATAAATTATTGATAAAAAAAGTAAATTATCCTAGAGGTTAATTCAGTCATTTTGTTAATTTAAACCTAACAAAAAAAACTTTGAAAGAAAAACGATTTAAATAGCAACTCATTTGCTTAGATTTATTTTAATTAAGATTTTGTTTTTCCTTTTTTGGAGAAAGAGAGAAGAGAGGATAGGCATCCTTTGGGCCATTGCTGACTTCACTGGTTCGAGAGATCCTTAACAACGACGATGGCTTCAACCCCCATTTTTTCTCAACACTTCACAGTCAGCGCCCCTCCGTCCGCCGTCCTCCATCTGCCGCCGACAGCAGTCAGCTCCATAGAGTTCACTTCATAAATGGTCTTACTAACGATGACGATAGCTTTCCTGTGATAGTTGGAAAATCGGTGTGTATCTCTCGATGAAATGGAATGAAGACGATTGAGTAGAGTTTAGAAATGAACCCAAAAACCCAAATGAGAAAAATAATATAAAATTTCAAGTGGAATAATGAAGTTGAAAAGTTGATTGCATTAGCATCCACGTCGTATCGCGTTAAAGGTACCGTCTTTTCCAGAGAAAGTGGTATTTATAATTTGCGAGACGTGACCAAACTTCTCTGTCCACATTTCTTGTAACTTGCGACTAACCCACAAGAAGATAGGTAAAGTTCTCTTTTGATTCTCTTCATTTTCCTTCATTTCCCTCTCTTTTTTTTTTTCTTCCTTGTTTCCCACTTGATTCTTCCTCTTCCTCTTCTATTTCTTCTTTCTAATTTCTTTAGCAACTCAATTTCTGGTTACCCATTTCCCCCTTTTCAATTTTTGATGAGATTTCAAAGTCATGGGGAGGTTGTTCGTTGTGAACCTTGAAGGAAGGATCTATAGCTGCAAACACTGCCGAACCCATCTTGCTCTTTATGAGGACATCGTTTCCAAGGTTTTGATATAGAATAACTGTTCATTTCTTATTTTTGATCTGATTTCTTCTATGGATTTTTCATTGATGTCCTTATACTCTTTTCTGTTGTGTTGATAATATCGATTGACCCTTTAATATGGTAAAAACAATATGATGTTTGACTGTTTTGGTTTGTGGTTGTTATCAGATGGATCACCCCCAATTCCCAAGCCTCTTCTTGGGGGTTGAGAACAACTTGATGATCTATAATTTTAATGAGAAATTTGATTGAGTATTGATATTGGTTCTGTTGTGTTAATGCTCTTTGTTGGCTCTACCCTTTGAATATTCGTTTTCAGATTTAATGATTATAGGAATGTCGTTGGACTATTGGAGGCAAGTGTTCTGACTTAATGTTTTGTTGTGTTTCTATTATTCAGTCTTTCCAAAGCAGACATGGGAAAGCTTATCTCTTCAATAAAGTGTAAGTTTTCCTGGATGATAATAGTTCTTTGGCCAAATGTTTCCTTTATAGTAATCCTAAATCTCCTTTGTTTCTTCCCAGTGATAAACTAAGAGAATGGGGGATAAAGGTCAAATCCTGACTTGTTCAGTCCCCCATTTTATTTCATTTTATCTGACTGTTCTTTCCTTTTAAGTAGTTTTGGAATTCATTACTTTCTGTTTTATGCTGCTCTTCCCTTGCTATTGTTTTTTGTTTTTGTACAACTCAAGTGAATGTGTTGGTCATTTTAGAAGTGAACGTTCGTCATCCTTCATATGCATAAAATTGAATGAAGTTTATACTTTAAAGAATTGAGACTAATCTTCATTTTCCCCCCTTTTAACAGAGTGAATGTTTCTGTTGGTGTGAAAGAAACGAGAATGATGATGACGGGAATGCATACTGTTGCTGATATCTTTTGTGTTGGCTGTGGATCAATTGTGGGATGGACATATGTAAGATATCATAAGTCAGAAAAGCTTAGAAGCTGTATGCTGTTATGTTCTTATTAATGATGTCTTCTTTTGGTGACCTTTGATCATTCCCTTCAGGAAACTGCCTTTGAGAAGAATCAGAAGTACAAAGAAGGGAAATCGGTACTGGAGCGGTAAGTAAAAATACATAATGAACAATTGTAGATCAAATGAGTCTTAATATATTCCAGTAAGTTGCTTTGAAATTTTACTTTAAGACTTGAAGCTGCTTTAAAATGTCCATTTCTGGGAAGACCATCTTTCTTGATCATAATTAAGAAAATGATCTTATCCGATCTATAGTTAATCCTTGAAATATGATTCTACAAAAAACACTTACATGGTTCTCTGAATCAGTTAATCATATAATCATTTGGACTAAATATTACACGACAGATCATGAGACAATTGTAATAGCTAACAGGTTACGTTTTAGTATAAAAATTGTAGGATGAGGGATTGAACCTCCAATTTCAAAAAAAAAAAAAAAAAAAAAAAGGAGTGCATACCAATTACTTTGTAGCGAATCTCACTTTGGCAATAGCTTATATCCTATTTATTTTATAGACATGGTAGAAAAGAGTTTTGCTATCTCATTTTGTGTTTATCCTTCAACTTTTGGTTAACCTGTCATATCATATCATTGCCAAAGGACTACTTAGAACAACTTTCAAAATTTTAGATCTTAAATTATTGAAGTTTAAGCTTCAAGGAGGACTAATTAAAATCATATCTCGGACTAAAGAGACTAGAAATTACCTTTTGTCCTCAAATAGATACATATATCTTCATTAGAGCACTTTAAATTTTCAATTTTAAGCATAATGTAGTTTCAACCATATAAGAATTCCATATTGGCATCTTCAGAAAGATCTCTTCAAGTATAACCATCCCAAGATTGTTGATAAGCAGTTCCTTCTAGTGAGGTTTGCTTTCATGTTTGCTATGATGTCTTTTGGGGCTTCGATTTTAAATATCTTTTATAACTATTCTACAAGCAGTATTTCAGATAGTTGGTGTCCCTTCTCGTAAAGGGATGTCTCTTTTTGTAGGCTTGGTTTTTTGTAATGTTCATACGTTCTTTCTCAATGAAAATTGTTTCTATAAAAAAACAAGTAGCGTTTGTAAGCATTGAAGTTTAGATTAATTACACCAGCACTCGAGAATTTGTCCAACATAACCAAAGAAGGGGCAATGAAGTAGTATTTGTAGCACAAGTTATATAAAGAAGTAAGGTGAAAATGGAAGTAGGGATTTATGGATTTGTTTGTTTGATGAACAGGTTCAAGGTTTCAGGGCCTGGTGGAACCAGTTATTGGGTTAGTCATACTCATAGTCATGAAACAGCCCATGGTGGAGGAAGTGATGCAGATGATGCTTAATGATGATGTGATGATGATATTATTATTCCAACTGTATATACTACACCCCCAATGTTCATATTCTGCAACTCATTGTTCTTCGTCATCTGTCATTCCTCATTTCAGCAGCTAACTTGGTTGCTGTTTGTAACAGAACTCAAAACATTTCACTGTCATTCTTCTTTAACTTGATATTCATTATCGCTTTGCAATACCATGATATGTTTTATTTTTTAATCAAATTTGTGTTCTTTTGGTTGTATGTATCAGTTTGCCTCTAATGTTTGTCATTTTTCAATTTGATATTTCTATTCATATATTAGAATGTAATAAAAACAAAAAAAAAACTCATGGAAATCTCTTTTTTGTCAAATATATAGTTAACCTATCAACGGGAAAAATTGTTTAACAAACCAACTAAAGTTTTCTCAGATAAATATTTAATCACCATTTTCCTCCAACAAAATTCATAAGAAACAAAATTCACATAAAAACATTCATCCTGAAGGTTAACACATCCCAAAATCATCCGGCTTCACCTCTTTGATATCTATCTGAATACATACATACATATATATATAACTAACGCATAACTCTAAAAAAAATTCCTCATTTGACATGGAAAAATGAAACTGGAAGGACTCAAATGCCTCAACTGTCTGAAATGTAATTTCAAATATAGTTGACAGAGCAAATATATAAACAATCAACAGAAAGAGCCCACAGAGAACTTCAAGAATCGAAGTTTACAGTGTTGCATTTACAGCTCATCGAAGTTTGTAAACTATCCTTTCCGAAAGCTCTTTACCAACCACTCTCTTGTATCTAACCAGCTGCTTTTCTAAGTAACTCCTTCCAGAGGGGGAGACGGCTTGTTGAATATCCTTTCATGTAAGAAAGAGACAAAAATAAGGATTAAAAAACAGTAGAGATTATAACATCAATGAATCAAGGGTTCTCAGTTCAGATGGAATACATCTGTTGTGTAAAAGTGGTTTTGAATAATTTTTCAAGACCAGAACCTAGTTCAATTGAATATGTTTCTTCATAAGGAATTTAATTGCATTAGTATACTAGAAGCAACTATTATTTCAAAAAGGGGAAAAAATCAACCAAGCGAATACAATTTTAGACACAAGCACACAGGACAGATCAACATCCAAACCAACATGAGGATGGTATGAAATGTTTTTGTTTTACCATATGAAGTTGTAGGTGAAGAATTAAGCACAGCACATCTTAATAACAAAATGACAGTATATACCTTATATCTCATACGGGAGTCGCCTATGCCGATTAAAATATTTGTGACATCTTCATCTTTCATGTCAGAGGAGGCCAGGCCACTGCTTTCTGAGTCCAAACCCTC
Source organism: Cucumis cinereus (assembly GCA_037974625.1). Classification (NCBI taxonomy): domain Eukaryota; kingdom Viridiplantae; phylum Streptophyta; class Magnoliopsida; order Cucurbitales; family Cucurbitaceae; genus Cucumis; species Cucumis cinereus. Next base: position 1,546,287 of record JBBPDJ010000014.1, read on the forward strand.
ATCATAACTATCCGAGTAAGCCTCAGCCATTTCCCCATCCTCATCCATATTAACATCATCTGGTTCTTTCAGGAAATCAGCATTGTGTTCAAGTTCCATTTCATTAGGTACCTTGGGAAGTGGTGATGATTCCCCATTTTGTTGGAGTGAAAAGTCTGATAAGACTACATAAGACTTTTGATCGAGCAATGGCTTCACAGCATCAAATGGAACCCACCTGAGGAGATACAGAACTCATGGGTCAAATTTGAAGCGACTCATCAGTCATCATTGGTTCGAACAAGTTATTTATGGTTGAATAACTTCTAGTTCCCTAACAGCTCCTAGTTCTAAACCTCATTTATTGCGCTTAGGTTCTGTTACTCTTGGTTTTCTCTAATGTCAATTTCCATAGAAATTAAGGTATTACTAAATAAAACCCCTAAACTGACTCATGGTACTGGGGAAAACTAGACATTAATTTCATCCCTACCCTTTTTAAGTAAAGAAATCAGACTCAAATAATCCCCCACCTACAGAGAAACTTACGTGTAACGAAGTGGACAAAGAAGCTCTGATGGGCGATATGTTGCCTTATATCTCATCTTTCCGCAGTTGTGAATATAATAACCAAGATAATAATACTCAAGATTGGCACAATGCATTTGATTTTGTTTTACCCATTCTATTTCTTGTAAGGCTGAATACTTGCCCAGAGATAGGAAAGCATAGTCAGGGTCCCAGAATAGATATTTACTCGATAAACATCTTGGAAGGATGTCTACAACACCAACTGCAACTAACTTTCCATCAATCAAATATTGCTGGTGAAAAGAACCAAAACCGCAGGGAGGAACTGTACCATCACCAGTTGACGGAACAAAGTTGAGAGGGGTGTCGACCAGAAAATTCCTATATGAGGCTTCTGATATGTGATCTGGAGTATCATTGTGCACAACAAGCTGATAACGTCTATACAAAGCGTATTCTACAGGATCAAAACTGGACCTTTTCAGGTGTAGCTCAAACTTTCGTCTCTTCGGTAATGAACATTTAGGGTTCTTGTCCGTAATGGAATCTTTACTTCTGGCTTTAGCAGTTTCCTGAGAAATGTTAGCCTTTTCATCACTCTTCTGGAAGGAAGCTTCTCCTTTATCTGAATAAAAATTAATATGTCCATTGCATGGCTTGATTGAAAAACCAGATAGCTCATCGACCTGGCTCAAATGATTTATCAACTTTTCAGCAATTATTTTAGGTGTGAACCCAGTTTCTGCTGCATTACTCTCTGATGATGATAACTTATCATTTTTCATCTCACCCACTTGAGCACGCCTTATGCTGGCAGACAATTGGAATGCAACATTGCAGGAGTATACGACATCCTTTGATCCTTGAACCAGCAGTTTCTTCTTTGCATGGGAAACCCTTTTGACAGAAGCTCTTGGGAACTGTATGTTTCGGGGAAGAACACTGCTTTTGGTGTATAACCTTACAGCATCATTGACCTTATCAGACAGATGAAGCATAAAGCGGTCTTCCTCATTTTCTTCATTTTTAAAGGACATTGAGTTCTTTTCTACAGAGTGAGATTCACCATTAAGTGCATGGCTGCCACCCTCTGAAGTACTTGAAACTTCTGTGTGCTCCGCTGGTTTACCATGCTCCAGGGCACCATCTAAAAACCTAAAGACATATAAAACTTCATCAGATGTTAAATAGGAACACATCCAATCAGAACCGAGAACTAACATTGAAAAAGAGCACAAATTTAGCAATCCAAACTGAGACAGAGTTTACAAACAAACTATAGATAACTTAACTGCTAAAATGGAACAAGAAGCAATTCATAATCTAGCATTCTAGAAATGTTGGCCAACGTATATACTTCCTAGTCTAATTTTAAAAATGACTGGGATAAGGTAAAGAAGATGTTTTCCCTCACTAAAGGTCGATTCCAACAAAAGGTAAAAAACGCACTTTCAT
>JBBPDJ010000014.1:1549813-1601765 GCA_037974625.1 Cucumis cinereus
TAACCACACGAGGATTTTCGTCTTCTACAGTCATACACAACGCTTTCCCCTCTCTCTGCACCACCAATAGTACTACTGCTCGCGCCCCTCATCGTCTTTCCGGCCATTTCCGATTCCCTTCACAACGTCAATATCCCCTATCGTTTCTATGACGCTTTCCTCATCAATTTAAGGTCTGAAACAGTAGACTTCCATACAATGAGACACCGAATTCCTAAAAAGAATCGTTTTAAACTAATGAAATTAGAATTTAAAAACTAATATCGTGACGGCTACATCCCGGTTGGTCAACAAAGGAAAAAAAAAAAATTAGGGGTTTGTTTGATTCGTAGTTATTCAATTGATCTATATACTTTTGTGAGGGTTCGGGTAGATATATGTTGTTTGGAACGATCCTGAAAGTGGAATTTTCCTATGAAATTACTTCAGCGAAGATAATCAATCATCGTCATCTTTGCGACTTAATTTGCAGTCTCAAAACTTCATTGAAAAAGAAAAATGGTTACCTCGAAGTAAACAGACGATTGAGCTTCAAATGGTTCAGAAATAACCTACAATTCTCTAGTGCAAAGCCTCCAATGGCGATCGTGGAGTGTACATCCATCTTATCCACTACTAGGTTGTTTGTAAGAACATTGTAACGTTAAAATTAGACCTCTTAAAAACAAATCAAAATTTAATGAACTTATTAAACAATTTCTTTTATGTTTAAAAATACATAAGTGATGTGACGCTTTCGATTTTTCTTCTTCGCAATTGTTAGTTATATATATTGCATTGTCGTTCTTATTTTAGTGAATGCGAAATTAAATTTATCCATAGAATTAGACTCCACACTCTTCCTCCATTTCTTGTTTAACTAATCTAATACGATAGTGTTCTTATAAGTATGATGCATTCTCCTTTACTCTCTCGCACTCATGTTCCTCCTAACTTTATCACTTACGCTCTACTCCTCCTCCTCAATCTCTCACTTGTGGTGTGGTCGCTATTGTGAATCCTCATCGATGGCAAGTGAGGGTTTGTATATGAACAATTCACACCTTTTATATGTTTTTGACAATGACGAAAGGTTTTATTATTTTCAAAATATGGGGTATACGTCGTTGTAATATGAAATTTGGGTCATAAGGAAAAAATGGGTTTTTTTACACGAGCATGAAAGTTCAAAAACTAAATGTGTAATTGAATCTAATCACTATTACAATTTTGGCATTTGTTGATGGAGAAATATGTCAAAAAAAAATGTCTATTTTGATAGCCAAAAAACATCAAGAAAGTCTGTTTAATCATCAAAAAACTTATGACAAAACAACATCACCAAAAAATCCTTTCTTGGCGTTCTTGGCCATCAAGAAATGATACTCTGACGTTTTATGACCCTCATCTATATGAAAAAAAAATAGTAAAGAAAAATTCTTTTCTTGATATTATAGTCAATATTACACTTTTATTGATGTTTTTTACCCATTAACTATACCAAAAAAATGTGGGTTGTTGGGACCCCTAATATATGCCGTCTATAATCGGTCCCAAACAAGTATTTTAACGTGAAATTTAATAATTTATTTTACGACATGGTATCTAATCTTGTAAGAACGACAAAATGCATCAAATCACTTACCTAAAGTTTTCCTTTCTTTCTAAAAGCAAGTGAATTATAAATAATTTTCCTTACTAAATCTATCATTAAACGAAAAAAATGGAAAATACAAAAAAAAAAAAAAGGGAATAACGTAAATCAGTAATTAAAAAAATTACATTCCTTTCCTATGAATTTGTTTTTATTGTAAAAACATTATTTTGGACTAAAATTCGTTTTTAAGAAAAGCAAAATTTTGGGAAATAAGACAAGAAGTTATAGTCCGGTGACTAAGTGGTTGGGCTAATTTGCCTTTCTCACTTCCATTTTTGTGAAAATAAATTAAAATAATGACAAAAGCTTTATATATTTTGGATTTTTACAATAAAATCTCACTCACTTATTATCATTATATAAACACCAAATTATCTCGTACCTTTCAGAGAAATTCTTATTAATAACTAAAAATAATTGAAACTATTTATAAAATATTAAAAAAAAAATTAGACAACAGTAGAAAATTAGATAATTTTATTTTATTTTATAAATAGTTCCAACCTTTTTTTTGCTACATCTGTTCTATTTGGTAACTCTTTTGTTTTTTGTTTTTTATTTTTTAAAATTATTTTTTTAAAAATACATGTGTGTTTGGTAACTAAATCACTCTTTTTTAAAGCTTTTTTTAGTTCCTGGAAATTTGGTTTGGCTTTTTGAACAATTGGTAAAAGGTAGATAACAAAAAAAGAAGTTAAAGTTGGAGGAAAAAATAGTGTTCATAGACTTAATTTTTAAAAACAAAAAACAAAATGGTTACCAAATAAAACCTAAAATATTTATAAATATAGCAAAAATTTACCGTCTGCAATAGACTACTATCTATGCATTGGTAGACAAATATCGTAGTTTACTACTGATAAACTATGAAATTTTGCTATATTTGTAAATATTTTTCAACAGTTGTGTCGTTTAAAACAATTTTCTATTTAAAAACTACCATATCAATAAATATAAATTTGGTCGATTTAGAACTTAGGTCATTGCCACACCAATTTAGGGTTTTACTTTTCTAAAAACACTCTAGAAAATATCTAATTCAATAATAATTTCGAAATGTTTACGATAAATGAAGAATAATATTAGGTACGAGAATATTATAACGACTTTAATTGATTTTTTATTTTTTATTTTTTGACAAAATTTAGGTGTCGATTATTCCTAGAAGTAGAACCACACATATATTAAGTAAAAGTAACGGATTAAACTCAAAGTGTTTTTATTTCTTTTTTGGGGAAAATAACTTTGGTCATTTTGGATATATGTCACATCTATGCCTAATGTATAGGCAACATCAAATAAAATGCTATTGTTCTTCACCTTTTCGTTTGTTTATAAATAAAGTGTTAATATATGGATAATTCTTGTAAATATTATATTATATTTTCACCCCTTTTTTATTTTTTAATTAAAAATTCATTAATGAATCACAAATTGTCACAATACCAATGACAAAATCATATGCCATTTAATTTAAGACAAATTAAAAGTTTCACTAAGGTTTCCTTTTTCCTTTTTTATTTTCTTGTTGAAGATTTCACTAAATTAATTTTTCAATATTAAATCAAAATGCATAAAAAATAGTAAAAAATTAAATCAAAATTTGACTAATTAAATAAATATAATATATTTGTCTTACAACGGTCCAAGTCAATTAACATAAAATATATACCTTCGATTAAAGAGAGGCATGAGATAGAGATATTTGAATCACAAACTTGATATTGATCGGTAACAAAGCGATACCATAGTTAACCATTAATCGAGGAGTGGTAAGATATTGTAAAATAAATCATTTACAAAAAAAAAGAGAAAAACTATTTGATTGAAATACCATTTCAATTTTGAATATTTAAAATATATAAATTAAATTGGAACAAGAATCAAAATACATAGTCAAAATGACATTTTTAACACAACTACACATGTTTATTATAATAACCACCGACTATAATAATTACTCGGATAACAAATTCTTAAAATACAATAGTGAAAAATTCAATTTACTCGTTCACACATATTTTATAACAGTGAGTTAAAAGATATTTTATATTTTGCCCATATAATAATTATCTTTCAACGGTAAACTAGAGAGAGAACATTTTAAAATATAATACAAATTAGGTGAACAAATTAGCTATATCTTATTTGATGTGCCTAAAATTATTAATATCTTATTACATAATATATGAAAAATAAATAAATAAATATAAAAAAGGTGAGACTTAAAAGGGCGGTTAATGGAGTAGGGTCTAATTTTAAAACCCTTCCTTTTCAAAAGATGAGATGTTAGAAGGACTCATGAGCAAAAACAAATCATTACTCCACCACCCCCAAACCCAACACACAAAATGCCCTAACTAACAATCTTGGCATTTTAGTCCTTAAATTTAAATAGAATGTGTGTGTTTGGTCCTTGATTTTAAAAAACGTACATTTTTAGTCCTTAAATTTATAAAAATTGACCTATTTAATTCATGAGTTTTCAAAATGTACCTGTTTAGTTATTGAATTTTTAAAAACATGTTTATAAGGTCTTGGAAGTATTTTTTTTGTTTGATTTTTTAAAAATAAATGTATGATATTTAATATTAGAAAAAGATAATTTTAGAGAGGATATGATTTTTAGAAATTATTATTTTACTTTAAAATGTTGTGTAATTATTTAAAATAAAATTTTAAAGTTGTTTGAAGGACCTTTTAAACTTAATTTTTTAAAATTTAGAGATTAAAAAGGTTTATTTTGAAAACTCGGAGCCAAATTAGTGTTCTTATAAACCTGAAGACTAAAAAAGTATATCGTATTCTTCAAAACTTAGGAACTAAAAATGTAACTTTTCCAAGAATCTTAGTTTCATTTTCAAACACGAGAAGAAAACAAAATTCCCAAAATACAAGGGGCATATTGGCAAAACATAGAGAAATAAGGTCCTTTTCTGCAATAAAATAGAAGGGCAAAATCGTGATTATCCAGTATAATATTGACCCACCTAAAAGGCCCAACACGAAAACGTAGACTTCAAGTGAGAGGAAACACAGCAACACACACACACAAAAGAAAAAAAAGCCATGGCTGTTCTTAAACACACCGGTATTTTTCCCCGTTTCGCACTCCATACGGCATCCTTCTCTCGATTTTTTGAGCTCGATCGATCAACAATGGCGGATTCTACGACCATTTCCTCTTGATTATTGCTCTCTATTTTGTCTCCTCCTCCCTCTTTTGCTGCTTCTTTGAGTTCCACGCCTCTTTGTTTCTTTCTGAAACTACTGAGTTTAGCGTCTTCCAGTGGGAGAAGGTGATTTGGGTGTGGATTACTCAACTACTCGGTTGTGTTTTCAAGTGTTGTGGTTTGGGAGCTTTGTTGCAGATCTAATTGGTTTTGCATTTAGGTGTTGTGTTGCACTGTCGAGCGCGATGTTTTGGTATGGGTTTTGTTCTAGGAGGTGAAGACGTGAATGAACTGTGGGGTTTGTTTTTGGCTTTGGAGTATTGTTGGTGTTACAGCTTGTAATTTTTGAAATTTTTGGAGAACGAAACTTGGGGGGATTTTAGAGATGAATCGTAGTTTTAGGGCTTTGGAATCGCAAATGCAAGCGCCGGTAAAGCAACGGCAGCAGCAAGTTGGGGGATTGAGGGCGTCGGTGATGAAAGATAAGGATGAGGAGCTTGCGTTGTTCTTGGAAATGAGAAAGCGTGAGAAGGAGAGGAATGATCTTTTATCTAACAACGGGGAAGAGTTTGATGCGCCTTTAGGTATGGACTTGCAGTTCACAACTGCTCTGAGGTTTTACTTTATGGATTCTGTCTTAAATCGAGAGTTAAAAATGTTTTTGTAGCATTCTTTTGTCTATCAAATGAATTCTGATCCTGAAAGAAAAGGAGTAATCTGCTGTTTTATTTGACGTCTATTTATGGTTATTCTACTGGAATTACGATTTATGGAATTCGATTTTCTGTTTTTTTGCAGGAACAAAACCAGGAACTTCTCCAATATTTAACATATCGTCAGCGACCCCAGCTCCTACTCGCAAGACTGGTGCTGATGATTTTCTTAATTCTGACAATGATAAAAATGATTATGATTGGTAAAGTTATCACCTTTCACCTTTCACTTTTCATTTTTGTTTCTTGAATAAAATTTCCTATGGAAGATTGCTGTTTTTATCCTGAATTAATCAATCACTAATAGTGTTGAGAATAACTGAATAGGGTGTAATTAACTATCAATCAGACCAAGTAGTTTTTCTTTCTTAACAAAGTCAATTAAACCAATTAAATTGACAGAACAGTTATGTCATTGTGTCCGTATGTTAAAACCAGTGTATTAGCTTTGTTTATTTCATTCTTCCGTAAAACTTGTTTCTCTTCTTGAATAAGCGAGAATAGAGTTAGATCTTATCCTTCCATATGTCATTGTTTCTTGTGTGGGATGGTAGCAGTATGCAAATGTGGAGCAGTTCAAACCACTTGTCTGGTTTAATTTGTCAAATTGCCTATTGGTCCATTATGTTTGATTGAAATGACACATATGGTTCGTTGTTTGTGTGTCATGTATACTAATATCATTAAGAACAAATTACATGATTTAAGAGTACTTAAAACCACTTTAAAGATGTAAAGGGTATGATTCGTAAATTGTACAAACCACAATGTTGTAATTTACAACCCTTTCTTATGCTATAATGTATTTAGAAGCCTGAGAGAAATGAATGGACCGAGTTTTTGAACCATGGTGGGTTATTTTAGTGCTCTGAAAAAGATATGAATGGACGAATTTGTGAAATGTTTATATTACGCAGATGGATGAGGTCCATTCCCTGAGCTATAGCTTTATTGATGAGGAGGACAATAATATAACTAGGATAGGTGGGAAAGGATGGAAAAAGAGGCTCTTCCCTCTCAAGTTGTGAATTTTAGTGAGGTCTCAATTTTCAATGTGATACATTACTGCATGATCTCGACCCTTGATGACATAGAATTCCTATAATTTATGATCAGTTTCTCTCCTGGAACAAGTAACGTTGATTGGTGGTGGAAGTCTCAATCTCTGGATTTATATGCTTTTGAGGTCATAGCCACAGGTTCATATTATGATTACCATTTATCTAGCCAATTCAATAGTATTTGAATTTCATTAAATCAAATGCTGTAAGATTAGACAGTTCCCAAATAGGATTGGTCAAAGAGTGTGAGTTAGTCTAGTCAACCACATGCTTAAAATTAAGTCAGTAAACAACGAATATTTTAACCATTTGTTGGCCTAGTGGTAAAAAAAAGGAGTCTATCTCAATAAATGGCTAAAAGGTCATGGGTTCAATCCATGGTGGTCACCTACCTAGGAATTACTTTCCTTGACAACCATATGTTGTAGGGTTAGGCGGGTTGTCCTGTGAGATTAATCGAGATGTTTGTAAGCTGACCCAGATAATCATGGATATTAAAAAACAACTAATATTTTGCCAAAATGTTGATTTCGTGATCCAAATATTGGACATGAGAAAATAATATTTATGTTGGTACCACTTGCCATAGATTATGAGGTTTTGGGTAATTGAAACCTTATAATCAAGGGGATCCCAAAGAGACTCTTTCCAGTAAGCGTGATTGCTTATTATTTGGAACTTTATGTTCGCATGTGGGAAAAGGAATAGGGTTGGTGTGGAGTTGCAAACAAGATTATGAGGAAGTACCTTTTGCTTCTGTCTGGAAACAACTGTTTTCATTCACATGTCAATAGTGAAAAGTATCTTTTCCAGGAATGGAATGCCTACTACAATTATTTACATGGGTTGAAAATGCTTCATGCATATTTACTGGTTGTTTTATGATTGGTTATGACTTTTACTTTGTGACAATTGGACCAGTTAAATTAACCAGAGCTCGATCTGTTTTCAGGCTTCTAACTCCTCCTGGAACTCCTCTTTTTCCATCTTTGGAAACTGAGTCAGAAAGGGTCTTAATGAGCCATGCTACTCCAATGGGTCGTCCCAATGTGTTGAAATCTAGAGTAAGTTCTTTCTCAAGTCTCAAGTTCAATTAGTTGTTTATATTGAAATTTGACATCTTTGGTTCTTAGAAACGTAGATGTAGTTGTGTAGAATCTGTAGATGTTAAATAGTTATTATCAACGTTCCTGCTGCTTGCCTTTGAAAAGTTTGTTTCTTGGGAAGTCCAGTAGGACAAAGCTGGAGTTCGGCACTTTCCCTCATCATGAAATTAAATGACTCAAAGAATAAGCAACAAAGTGCTTTTCCTTTTTTTTTCTTCCAATAGGAAGATTTGCTCCCAGTTGTGTCTATGCCAATGTCATAGTTTGTTCACAGTTGGAGCAAAGTTGGATAGACTCGTCATTTGTAGGCCAGCGGAAAATCTACTGGACTAAAATTTTTAATTGCTTGGCATTTGACACAGAATGTCACCAAGTGATTTTCGATTGGTTTTTTACTCGTAACTGATAATTTTGTGAACATTCTTCACGCAATCAATAGCAGTTGAATGTTGTGTTGTTAATTTTTCTTTCTATGATTAAGTTGTTAAGTTATTTCACCTTTTTGGGTTCAGCTTGCAAATCTCCAACAAGAACCTACTACGAGGAGCAACTTGGTCTCGAAACAACCAGCTTCTTCTCCAGGATTGACCTCTTCAAGTGTAGGGATACGTCGACCGTCGTCATCTGGAGGTCCTGGATCAAGACCTGCAACCCCAACTGGGCGCCCTACATTAACCACCACATCTAGACCTTCCAGATCCTCAACACCTACTTCTCGGGCGACTTTACCTTCAAATAAACCTGTAGTTTCCTCAGCTAAGATTGGAGCAGCTTCAAATAAGCTGTCAACTGCGTCAGCCAAGCCTACAGTTACCTTGACTAAGCCCACTGTTTCCTCTACTAAGTCCTCAGTTCCTACAAGATCTTCTACTCCAACAAGATCAACAGCAAGATCATCAACACCGACTTCCAGACCTACCATACCTCCACCTAAGCCCACATCAAGGGCCTCGACTCCTACTCGCCGGCCATCTACACCATCTAGTGCATCAAGTGCACCTGTTTCCTTAGTCAAGTCTTCATCATCAATTTCAAAGCCATCTCCAACTGTGTCAAGGAATCAAGCACCATCGAGAGGAGCTTCCCCAACAGTAAAATCCAGACCATGGAATCCGTCAGAGATGCCTGGTTTCTCTCTCGATGCTCCACCAAATTTAAGGACATCACTTCCTGAAAGGCCACTTTCAGTTACAAGAGGCCGGCCTGGAGCACCTAGTGCACGATCTTCTTCTGTAGAACCTGTTCCAAATGGTAGGCCAAGACGACAATCGTGCTCTCCGTCTCGAGGACGTGCACCTAATGGCAATATTCATCTCAGTGGGGGTTCTGTCCCTGCAATAAACCGTATGCACTCCAAAGCTAATGACAACATAAGTCCAGTATTAATAGGGACGAAAATGGTTGAAAGGGTAATAAACATGCGCAAATTGGTCCCTCCCAAGCAAGATGACAAACATTCACCTCATGGGAATCTGTCTGGAAAGTCTTCGTCGCCAGATAGCTCGGGCTTTGGAAGAACATTATCTAAGAAGTCTCTGGATATGGCAATAAGACACATGGTATGTTACCTATCTTGTTTTCAAACAATTTTTAAACAACGATATTATATTAAATTTGCATTTGCCTATTAACTTAAGTTTTTTTTATTAATCAGTGATTTAAGATGGTGTAGGAGCAAGCTATCTAGAAAGTCTTGTTTTCAAACTTTATTTCCTTCTCAATCAGTATTTGATTTCTATTTGTAACTTTCACCTATTAGCTAAAGTTTTTTAGTCATTCGGTGATTTAAGAATTGTTAGTAGAAAGTGAAAAGACAATGTCAGGGCATATTATCGTTTAACACTATGCTCTCTTTTGTTGATCAGGATATAAGGAGAAGCATTCCAGGTAATTTACGACCATTAATGACAAACATTCCAGCTTCTTCAATGTATAGTGTAAGATCCGGGCCATCTAGAAGCCGAACTGTCAGTGTTTCAGACTCACCTCTTGCCACGAGTAGCAACGCTAGTTCTGAAATGAGTGTCAACAACAATGGTCTGTGTTTAGATACACATGAAATTGACGACGAAATTGGGAGCGAGCGAGGAGGACGATCACCTCGCAGCATGTGCGCTAGGTGAAGGTGATGGTTCATTTGAAATGAATTTAAACTGCCGCCATTGTGATAAATCAAATGGTTGGTTTTGGTCTTATCAACTTTCATGATGATGGAAAGATGATAGTTGTGGAAGTGATAACCAAAATGATGTGTTTAGGACTACTAATGTAAAGTTGATTGAGTGTTGTATTTATGTAATTTCAAAGCTTTGTATGGGTAGAAGAACAAAGTTATATGCTGAACTTTTACGCATTTTCTACACTCTCATTTTCTAGTTCTTTAAGTTGACACTCCTCAGATCCTTTAACTATTCTCGATGTATTCAATTTCCAACTCATCATATATAAATTTAAAGCCACCATTTTAGGAATTTTTAAAAAATCAAATAAATTATTACAAAATTTTGTATTTAGCAGCTGTGTTTTGTAAAAATTGTTAGTAGTTTTGTAAAAAATTTTAGTAGTTTTGTAAAGATTCTTAATTTTTAGTTTTTTTTTTCTTTGGGCAAATAATTTTTAGCTGTATTTATGTTTCTAAATGGGTATTTATTGATTAACATATTTCTAAATTTTATTTAATTTTTTTCCCTAACCAAGAATAGTCTTGAAAAATATAATAAAAATCTAAGTTCCACTATTTTGTTTTTTATTTTTGGTTTTTAACTTTTTTTTTTTTTTTTAATTAAAGGAAAATTTGGAAAAATGACAAATTTTAAGGAGATGAGTAAAAAAATGGCAAAAAAATTTTAAAATAAGAAAAATAGCAAATCATGATATAAAAATAAAAAGAAGTAATCTTAATTTTTTTAGAAAAAGAAACGAAATAGTTGGCCACAGTTTTAGTTTTTAGCCAAATTTAAAAAACAAACAAGCTACTTTTTTTAGTTTTTAAAATTTGATTTGGTTTTATAAACTATCGGTAAAAAGTAGACAATAATGTTTACCGGCTTAATTTTCAAAATGAAAAAAAAATTAAAAAAATGATTTAATACCAAACGGGACGTAAATAAATCAATGTTCCTGTTTATCTTCTTTCCACACACTAGCATGCTGTCACTGGCTCGCATCATATATTTATATATATATATATAGATAGATATAACTCATACATTATAGAAATTAATCCATATACATAGAATCAGAATGAGAGGGCAATAAATTAAACAATATTTGACCAATATAAAATCACTAAATTAACATACTCTAGATTGCATTACGTTCATAAATCTTTTATTTTTTTCCCTAAATAATTCTCTGGAATGTTTGATTTTTTAAAAAAAGGGAATTATAAAACTATGGTAGTTAAAGAATCTTAAGATCAAAAGTCAATGCATATATAAAACAAAAAATAAAATAAAATAAATAAATAAATAATAAATAAAATAATAAGTTGGCCAAATAATTTCTTTAGTTAACCATGGTTAGAAAAGAAACCCAACGATTTCTTAAGTTAACCATGGTTAGAAAAGAAACCCAATGATATATATTATTTTCATGAAATAAATTTTCTTGTATTTTAGATTTCGTTCAATTTTAGTATACATATTTCTAAATATAAAAAATTTTATGTACTCTCAATATTAACAATTATACTATTTCTTGATGTCATATAGATTTTGATTTTTTGTAGTATAACAACGGAAGTCATGCCAATACCACTGAACTATGCTCACTTTGACATACTGATTTTGAATCTAAATCTAAGAGCTAATAAGGAAAAGTTAGATTGTATTTGTGAGGATCCCATTATTGGCCAAACGAGTCCAATAGTTAAAAAAGGTTGTTAGAAGTGCAAACAAAGTCTCACATTGGTTAGAGAAGGTAATAATCATAGATATATACAACCATGAGTGGTTCCAAAAATACAACTATGAGAGCTTGTGTCTAAAATAGACAATATCATACCATTGTGAAATAGACAATATCATACCATTGCGAAGATAGGTGGAAGTTCCGTTGTCCTTATCAATTGTTATCAAAGTATGGTCTAAAACTAGTTGGGTAAGTGAAATACTCAAATTCTAAACAAAGAAATCTAGTGAATCTCATTCATGCTCTACACAGGGACCCAAATGAACTAGATGTACCTTAACTTGCAGCAAGCTCTCATGGTTGGAAGTGGACGGATTTGTTCGAGAGGAGGCTCAAAACTGGAGGATTGTTAGGAGTCAAAGGTTGACGTCAGATGGTTCCAAAGTAAATAATATCATACCAATATGAAAATAAGTGAAGATTTTGTTGTTGTTGTCAAGGTAATGTGAACAAATACATTTACAGTGAAGAGGATTAAACTTAACATTTTTGTTTTGTTTTATTTTTTTCAATCTTTTGGAAGTCATCAGATCCAAAAATGTTCCTTTCACAAATCATAGGGCTGAATTCAACATATTATTAAGTATTCAATATCTCTGGTTTTGTTTGTTGCTATAAAGGATTCCAATCAAATCAATCAATGTCTTTTGTACCCAATCTTTTCGTTCTCAACATATCATTAAGTTTTCACTGTGATCTGTTTGCCTACATCATAAAAAATTCCAAACTTTTGGCTTCAATTCAACACTAATCTCAAGTTGTTCTCTCTTGTTAATAAATGGGGAGCAGGACCAGACATTCAAAGCAAGAAAAATCCAAACAAACCCCACACAAAGAATACCAAAATCCCTCATATTGTTACTAGTTCTTCTGCAATTCTCTTATGAACTCCTTAAGTTCCTATCTAAACTTTCAAAGCACCAAATTTGTTGCTCTCTCTATAGTAAACTCCCATCATGCTCTTGCACTTCATTCATAGAAGCTTAATCCTTACTATGAAGTGTGGAAGCAGTCCCCATTGTATGAAATGTTGCAAATTTGAGCTCTTTGTAATGTGTTTTCTTCTATTCAGCCTTCCTTTACCCTCAGCAGCTCTTGGGAGAAATGAAACAGACAAGCTTGCATTGCTTTCTTTCAAATCTGAAATAACTGTTGATCCATTTGGTTTGTTCATATCTTGGAATGAATCTGTTCATTTCTGCAAATGGGTTGGTGTTAAATGCAGTCCACAAGAGAGAGTTACTGAGTTAAATCTTCCCTCATATCAATTCATTGGTGAATTATCACCATCTATAGGGAACTTGAGTTTCCTTACAACATTAAACCTCCAAAACAATAGCTTTGGTGGGGAAATTCCACAAGAGATTGGTTGCTTGAGCAAGCTGCAAATATTGGCCTTGGACTATAACTACTTTGTAGGGGAGATTCCCATCACCATATCAAACTGCTCTGAGCTTCATTACATTGGATTCTTTAGGAACAATCTCACTGGCTTACTTCCAAAAGAAATTGGATTGTTAACCAAACTTGAAGAACTTGAGTTGTCTTCCAACAAACTATTTGGAGAAATACCTGAATCACTTGGAAATCTTTCATCACTCTGGGGTTTCTGGGCCACCTTGAACAATTTCCATGGCAGTATTCCTACTAGCTTTGGGCAGTTGAAAAACTTAACAGTTCTTTCTATTGGAGCAAACAATTTGATTGGTACTATTCCTTCCTCAATCTACAACCTTTCATCCATAAGAACCTTTTCACTTCCTGTAAATCAGCTTGAGGGTAGCCTTCCAGGCGATTTAGGTCTTCTCTTTCCAGATCTTCAGATCCTTAGAATTCATACCAATCAATTCAGTGGATCAATTCCTTTTACACTATCCAATGCTACAAAACTTGTGGTGTATTCCATCTCAAAAAATAGGTTTACTGGGAAAGTGCCTAGCCTGGCAAATATGAGGGATCTTGAGGAACTTGGACTTTTTGCAAACAATCTTGGATTTAGGGATGTTGATGACTTAAATTTTCTATCTTCTCTTGTCAATTGCACCAATTTGAGTTCGGTGGTCATTAGTGACAACAATTTTGGTGGGATTCTACCAGAATATATAAGCAACTTCTCTACAAAGCTGAGGATTATTGGATTTGGAAGAAACTATATTCATGGAACCATTCCAACTGATATTGGGAATCTCATTGGATTGGAGGGATTAGGTCTGGAGAGCAACCAACTGACTGGTCTTATACCAAGTTCATTAGGGAAACTAAAAAAACTGGGTGATTTGTTCTTGAATATGAACAAACTCTCAGGGGCAATCCCCCAGTCTTTTGGAAATTTATCTGCATTAGGGAGATGTAATCTGAGGTTAAACAACTTGACAGGAGCCATTCCATCAAATGTTGGAGAGAATCAAAATTTGCTGATGCTAGCACTTTCTCAAAACCATCTAACTGGTACAATACCAAAAGAGTTGATGAGTATTTTATCTTTATCAATTGGTCTTGATCTGTCTGAGAATTTTTTGACTGGCTCCATTCCCTTTGAAGTAGGCAAGTTGATCAACCTTGGCTATTTGCATATTTCTGACAACATGTTAACTGGGGTCATTCCCTCTACTCTCAGTGGTTGCACAAGCTTAGTAGATCTAAACTTGGGTGGAAATTTTCTTCAGGGTCATATACCTCAGTCTTTGAGTTCTTTGAAAGGTATCGAAGAACTGGACCTCTCTCGCAACAATCTGTCAGGCCAAATCCCATCTTATTTTCAAGATTTCAACTTCTTGAACTACTTGAACTTATCTTTCAACAATCTGGAAGGTGAAGTTCCCACACAAGGGGTGTTCAAAAATGCAACTGCCTTCTCCATTATTGGAAACAAGAAACTTTGTGGTGGTATACATGAATTGAATCTATCAAGATGCAGTTTTCAAAGCCCCACAAAGCAGAAACCAACTATGACAGTGAAAATAATCATCTCTGTTGTTGGTGGATTGGTGGGAAGTATTCTGGTCTTCTTTGTTGTGATTTTTTTCTGGTCAAGAAAGAGAAAGAATAAGCTGGATCCTAATCCATTACCAAGTGTTTCATGTCTTGTTGTATCTTATAATGATCTTCTAAAAGCCACCAATGAGTTTTCTCCCAACAATCTAATTGGAGTTGGTGGTTATGGATCTGTCTATAAAGGAACTCTCAGTCAGGATGAAAGTGTTGTTGCAGTTAAAGTGTTCAACATTCATCATAGAAGGGCATCAAAAAGTTTTCTGGCAGAATGTGAAGCTCTTAGAAACCTTAGACATCGAAACCTAGTCAAAATTCTTTCAGCGTGTTCGGGTTTCGATTTTCAAGGAAATGATTTTCTGGCATTGGTTTATGATTTCATGGTGAATGGGAACGTAGAGAATTGGCTACATCCAGATGGCAGTTTAAATCAGGAAGAGAGCCAACGACGTTTAAATATCAAGCAAAGGCTAAATATTGCCATTGATGTGGTTAGTGCTCTAGATTATCTGCATAATGGTAGCCACATACCAATAGTTCACTGTGACTTGAAGCCTAGCAATGTTCTTTTGGATGCTAACATGACTGCTCACCTTGGAGATTTTGGACTAGCAAAAGTTATGGCTGAAACTTCCCTCCAAAACAGATCAACCGAAACCGGGTCCATCGGTATCAGAGGCACCATTGGATATGCACCTCCAGGTAACTTTGGTTTTTTTCCCATATGATAATGCACTTTTGAGTCAGTATAAAATTTAAATCCAAATCCATGTGCTTCTCTTCTTGTTCATGTGAATACTTTGGTTAGAGTACTTCAAACCAATCTAACCTATTTAAATATTTTCTGCTTGCTTTCGCGGTTCCGTGAACTGCTCAACAACCGGGCTAAAGTAGTAGAGAATGCTCAAAACTCTTTTTGAGGACTAGACCAGATTAAAATCTATTATTTTTAGCAAAGATGTGTACATTTATGAAGAACTTGTTTAAAATACTCACTCTTTCTTCAACTGTTCATGACAAATGTAGAGTATGCAATGGGAAACAAGGTTTCTACATATGGAGATGTGTATAGTTATGGCATTCTATTATTGGAGATGTTCACTGGAAAGAGGCCAACTGATGATATGTTCAATGATGGCTTAACCTTGAACAACTACGTTCTTGCCGCTTTACCAGACCGGGTAGAACAAATAGCAGATCCAACAATGAGCCTTCAAGAACTAGAGGAAACAAGTAACAATGATGCTATGATGGAGGCTAATCAATCTCTTAGAATTAGAGAGTGCTTGTTTTCCATTTTCAGCATTGGAGTTGCCTGTTCTGCTGAAGCACCTACTCAGAGAATGGATATCAGTGATGCTGCTGCCAATCTTCGCCTGGCAAGAGGAAAATTTTCTAGAGGCTTGAATGTGGGAACATAATATATATTGGAAAAATATTAGCAGGCTGAGAAGCCTCACTGATCACTATCTTGTGCAAAACTGTGTCGTGAGATTGTACTTTGTTTGCGTCGTCTTGTTTAAATCTAGGATTGTTTTTAGATAAATCAATACATAGATGATAGATATGTGATACTATAGACTGAAAATCATACAAAAACTTATAGTCCTTTTCCTGTTCTATTATGAAGTTTTGTCATATCAATAGACCAACAAAGTTTATTTCCTTTGCTGCTGAGAAAGAGTTGCAGATAGAATATACTCAAACTTGTTTAATTTACACTTCAAATACTTTACTCTTTTGACCAATCTTCTTAAAACTGATATTGTTCTCTCTTCTCTCTCATGGTCATGGTAGAAACAATTACATCAATTACAATACCCTTAATCACATTTTTCTCGTTTTCTTCTTTATGACGTGATTACGAATATTGCACCATCCTACATAGATATAGAGAGTCTATTTGAAATGACTTTTCGAATACTTAATATCATCCCAAACGGACCTTAATACGAGGATTCAAATCTAAATTATCACCTAGTCTAAAATTTTTAATTGACATGAATATGTCACCTAATGTTTTGAGTTTCTTTCAAGGTTGAATACTATTTGTACAAACTTATATGAGTTTTTTTTGACAAGAGTTAAATCATTTGAATATATAGCAAATCAAAGATGATCAAGAATAGCATGAGAACATTCCAATTATGGCACACAAAGCCACTTTATTTACATCCATTACACCAAAATTCATAAGTGTGGGGCCTAACATTCATGTTCTTCCTATTGAACAATAGAGGACAAACAAACACTTGTAACTAAAGTCAATTGCTTGCCGCCTAGGGATCTTTGTCTGAAAATTTGCTATCAAACTCAATGGCGGGTCAATTTAGGCACCTAAGAGTCTTCATGGTTGTTAAATATTTGTGCATAAATATATTTAAGTTTATAATCTATGACCCAGCTTTGCTACAGAAACTTTGTTCTTATCCCAAAATGCTAAACTTTATTTCATGCCATCATAGGTATCTGGAGTGGTAATGGAATGAGTTTATAATGCAATGTTATTCAAAGCTCATGTTTGGATTGACTGTTTTGGGTCCAAATTGTGGTACCAAACTTATTATGTTCCCATATTTTTCAATCCAAACCTCTTTTGAATAGTTTTCATGCTTCACGATCTAATTTTCATTACGCCCTTGATTCCTTTCTAATTCCAACTCCTCTAATCTTGATTACATTCTAGTTCTCCCAAACAACCCCTAATAGGTTGAATACCCTTAGCCTCTCTCCTACTTATGTAGATGGAAAAGTTCTTATTACGGGAATTTCAAAACTTGGTCCTTAGATTTTAAAAGGTTAAAATGCAAATTTGGTCACTATAGTTTAGAGAAAGTTAAAATTTGTTCCATATGGTTTATAATTAGAATTAGACACTAAATTCTAACTTTCATCAAACTATAAAAATTAAGTTTCCAATTTGACCAAAATTTAATTGTCATCCTATAGTTTGCCTAAAATTTTATTTTACATGTACTAGAGACAAAACAGTTTTTTAAATACTTTGTATTATTACAAGTGCTTATAACTAAACTAAACACTTTATGTATTAACTTAGGTATTGTTGTGTGTTCGATTTGACACCACATTGAAACGAGTTCTCATACAAGTCGTCCAAAATGCAATCACAAGCACAAACATATCCTGTCTATGAGCCACAGACCTAAACAACATCTGTGAACCAACAAATAAATCTATAGAATGTTTAAAGAATTTTGAGATATGATAAACCAGCAAGCTTAGCTGGAGAAAGAAAAAGAAAATAATATAAAAACAATACTGATAATAATAATAATAGTACTTTTTATTTTATTATTTTTATTTAAAAAAAAAATAATTGCATGGAATTGTAATAATGCATCATGTATTGACTTTTTTTCCAGACAAATAATGTCTTGACTTTTGGAAGATCAAGCCTCTTGTCTCTTGATGTTATCTTTAAATACAAAAATTATCCAATTTATCCTTGGAGTCAATATATATATTAAAATACCATTGTAGTACATACTTCTTCCATTGTAGTAATTCGTATTTATTTTAATTTAACTACGCTCATATTGGCAGTGGAATTGATAAAGTTTTTTATATTCTAATGAGACAAAATATCCATTTGTTGGTCATTATCTGTCATTCCACCGTGAGGGGCACTTCATATAGCTGTTCCACTTCCCTCACAACTCAAAGCAATGTGGTTTATGGCAGCGGCTCTTGTTTGTTGCTATTATTTATTGCAATCCTCCAATCCAACCATGTCAAGTAATATCTTTTTTCTCAACACTTCAGCAGTGTTTTTTTTGTTTTTTTTTTAGTCTTCAGCCTAATCCTTTGACCTACATCATCATAAATTCCAATTTTTCGGCTTCAACTCAACATGATTCTCAAGCCCACTGGTTCTTGTTTTCTGTTCTTGAGAAATGGGAGAAACACGATCACACTTCTCAATGCAACACAAAGAATGTCAAAATCCCTCATTTTTTGAATTTCCATCACTCTCTTGAATTTCATTCACAAAAGCTTAATCCTTTCCTTATTATGGAGTGTGGAAGGAATCACCATTGTATGAAATGCTGCAAATTTGAGCTGTTTGTAATGTGTTTTCTTCTATTCAGCCTTCCTTTACCTTCAGCAGCTCTTGGAGGAAATGAAACAGACAGGTTTGCATTGCTTTCTTTCAAATCTGAGGTAACTGTTGATCCATTTGGTTTGTTCATCTCTTGGAATGAATCTGTTCATTTCTGCAACTGGGTAGGTGTTAAATGCAATCCACGACAGAGAGTTACTGAGTTAAATCTTCCCTCTTATCAATTGAATGGTAAATTATCACCTTCTATAGGGAACTTGAATTTCCTTACAACATTAAACCTCCCTGACAATAGCTTTGGTGGGGAAATTCCACAAGAGATAGGCAGCTTGAGCAAGCTACAAGAATTGGACTTCAAAAACAATCACTTTGTTGGGGAAATTCCCATTACCATATCAAATTGCTCAGAGCTTCAATACATTGGATTGTTAAACAACAATCTAACTGGCATGCTGCCAATGGAACTTGGGTTGTTAACCAAGCTCGAAGTATTTCAGTGTTCTTCCAATGAACTGTTTGGAGAAATACCTGAAACATTTGGAAATCTGTCATCTCTCAGGGGTTTTTGGGGTACCTTGAATAACTTCCATGGCAATATTCCAAGTAGTTTTGGGCAGCTGAGGAATTTGACAGCTCTTGTTATTGGGGCAAACAAGTTGTCAGGTACTATTCCTTCCTCAATCTACAATATTTCATCTATGAGAATCTTTTCATTACCTGTGAATCAACTTGAGGGTAGGCTTCCCATAGATTTAGGCTTCATATTCCCAAACCTTCAGATTTTAAAAATCCACACCAATCAATTCAGTGGACCAATTCCTTTTACACTGTCCAATGCTTCAAAGCTAGTGGAGTTCATGGTCTCAAATAACATGTTTTCTGGGAAGGTGCCTAGCTTAGCAAGCACAACGCATTTAGAGGCTTTTGGAATAGATAGCAACAATCTTGGATATGGGAATGTTGATGACTTGAATTTTCTGTTTCCTCTTGTTAACTGTACCAATTTGAGTTCTGTAGCCATCAGTGACAACAATTTTGGTGGGGCACTACCAGAGTATATAAGCAACTTCTCTACAAAGCTCAGGATTATGGGATTTGGTCGGAATCAGATTCATGGAACAATTCCAACTGAGATTGGTAATCTCTTTCAGTTAGAGGCATTAGGAATGGAGACAAACCAATTGACTGGATCTATACCAAGCTCATTAGGCAAACTAAATAAACTGAATGATTTGTTTTTGAATATGAACAAACTCTCGGGGACAATCCCCCAATCTCTTGGAAACTTGTCTGCACTTGGGAGATGCAATCTGAGGTTAAACAACTTAACTGGAGCAATACCACCAAGTCTAGGAGAAAGCCAAAATTTGCTAATGCTGGCACTTTCTCAGAACCAATTATCTGGTGCCATACCAAAAGAATTGTTGAGTATATCATCTTTATCAATTGCTCTAGATCTGTCTGAGAATTATTTGACTGGCTCCATTCCATTGGAAGTGGGCAAATTGGTAAACCTTGGTTATTTGCATATTTCTGATAACATGTTAACTGGGGTCATTCCCTCAACTCTCGGTGCTTGTACGAGCTTAGAGGATCTATACTTGGATGGAAATTTCCTTGAGGGCCCTATACCTGAGTCTTTGAGTTCTTTGAGAGGCATTGAAAAACTGGACCTTTCTCGCAACAATTTGTCAGGGAAAATTCCGGCTTATTTGCAGGAGTTTAAAGTTCTGAGCTATTTAAATTTATCTTTCAACAATTTGGAAGGTGAAGTTCCTATTCAAGGAGTGTTCAAAAATACAACTGCCTTTTCAATTCTTGGAAATAAGCAACTTTGCAACGGTATAAATAAATTAAATCTACCCAGATGCAGTTTGGATTATCCCAGAAAGCAGAAGTTAACTACCAAATTGAAAGTAATTATCTCAGTTTTTGGTGGATTGGTGGGAACCCTTTTGATCATTTGTTGTATGCTCTTTTTCTGGTCAAGGAAGAAAAGAAATAAGTCTGATTTGAGTCCATCACTGAAGGCTTCTTATTTTGTTGTGTCTTATAATGACCTCCTTAAGGCCACCGATGAGTTTTCTCCCAACAATCTAATTGGAGTTGGCGGTTATGGGTCTGTCTATAAAGGAATCCTTAGTCAAGACGAAAGCGCTGTTGCGGTTAAAGTGTTCAACCTTCAACATAGGGGAGCTTCAAAGAGTTTTCTGGCGGAATGTGAAGCCCTTAAGAACATTAGACATCGGAATCTTGTCCGAATTCTTTCTGCTTGCTCGGGAGTCGATTTTCAAGGAAATGATTTTATGGCATTGGTTTTTGATTTCATGGTTAATGGCAGCCTAGAGAGGTGGCTGCATCCAGTTGATAATTTGAACCATGAAGCGGAGAAGAGGTATTTAAATATCATGCAAAGGCTAGATATTGCCATCGATGTGGCCAGTGCTCTGGATTATCTGCATAATGGTAGCCCCATGCCAATAGCTCACTGTGACTTAAAGCCAAGCAATGTTCTTTTGGATGCTAACATGACTGCTCATGTTGGAGATTTTGGATTGGCAAAATTTATGGCTGAAACTTCCTTTCAGAACAGATCAACCGAAAGCGGATCCATTGGCATACGAGGCACGGTTGGATATGCTCCTCCAGGTAACTTGGATCATTTTTTTTTCCAGCTGATCATATATTATCTTTATGTATGGTTTGGCTCTGCTTGCTCATGGTTCCTTGCTCTACTTCATCAACTCTACTAAACCCACAAATTTGAAGTCCATACTCAAAACTATTTTTAACATTCAATTCCTTGGGTCCAAATAAGATTCAAACTTATTTTCTTTCAGAAAGATCTGCATGACTTATCTGAAAGACTAGTTTTTAATGCTAACTCTTTCTTCAACTGTCCCTGAACAAATGTAGAGTATGCCATGGGAAGCAAGGTTTCGACATATGGTGATGTGTACAGTTACGGCATCCTATTGTTGGAGATGTTCACTGGAAAGAGTCCAACTGATAATATGTTCAAAGATGGATTAACGTTGAACAACTATGTTCTTACAGCCTTACCTGAAAGGGTACAAGAAATAGCAGATCCAACAATGGGACTTCAAGAACTGAAGGGAATAGGCAACCGTAATGGCATCCTTAAGAACAACCAGGTTCTCGAGGCTTTACCCACCCGGGTAGAACAAATTGCGGATCCAACACTGAGCCTTCACGAACTGGAGGGAACAGAAAACAAAAATCTTATGTTTGAGGCTAATCAAACGCTCAGAATTAAAGAGTGCTTGTTTTCCATTTTCAGCATAGGAGTTGCATGTTCTGCACAAATGCCTAATCAGAGAATGAATATCAGTGATGTTGTTTCCCAACTATGCCTTGCAAGAGAAATTTTTTCATAGGGCTTATGAGCACAACACCTTGTCAAAAATGAGCAATATGTTCTGAGATCGTATTTTGTTAATGGTTTTTAGTAGACTCATGTTGCTATCTCAGACGACATTCAATTTTTCTTAGATAAATCAGGTATAGAGGAGAGAGATATGAAATGCCATATATTTGTATCCCTTTTTATGCAAAAAAGATTGAAAGTTATGCAAAAACGTAAAATGCTTTTACATTTCTGTTCTGAAGTTTGGTCACATCAGCAAACTAACAAACTTACATTAGCTTTGGTGCAGAGAAACAAATAAAGATATAATGAACTGAAGGTTTGATGTTCCTTACATTTGTTGGAAGGCTAAGCTAGCTTGTTTATAACAGTTTGAGTGTACAGAGTTTGAGATTGCTAGTTTAAAAAAGTTTAGAATCACGTCAAATTCTGTTTTAGAACGTAAGAATGATTATGTCTTTGTCATAAAGAACACTTTAATTAATATCTCTTATACCAAATTCTTCCGGTAATGAGTAGAGATCAAGCTCAAGAGTGATCACTTATTAACAAAAGCGGACTCTGCCAAGGCAATGGCACGAGCAAGAGCAGCAGCTTTGTTTTGGCATTCTTGGTGTTCATCATCAGGACTACTATCAGCCACTATCCCAGCACCAGCTTGAAGATGAGCAATCCATTCCCGACGCTGGTTCACATCCTTGTACGAGTACATTGTGTCGTAATGAGCTGATGTTGGAAATACAATAGTTCGAAGAGCGAGTGCTATGTCCATATCACCATTAAAAGACACGGTACCAAATCCACCACTATATGGGCCTCGCCTTGTTGTCTCCAATTCATCGATCAACTCCATGGCCTTTACCTGTATAACAACAATAGGTAAGGTGATAAAAGTAAGCAAGGATCTAGTCAAGATGTTCTTATAACTTAGCTGTCAAGAAAACTTGTGAAATATTAAATTCTACTATAGTTTAAACTCATTCTCTCCCAACTCTTTGCCCTTTTTCTAACTCAATGACACCACTAGGCAAAAACATTATGGTTTCTAAGGCAACTTAGAAAACAAACAGTAACGAAAAAGAATAATTGAGAAACCTTGGGTGCTCCGCTAACGGTTCCGACAGGTAATGCAGCTTGCAAGGCATCCCAGCTTGTTAGATGGTCATGTAACTCTCCTGTTACCTACACAAAGGAATCATAGTTGCATCACTTTATGTGCAATTTGTTGTTCCCTTCTTTCATCTACATGGGAAGGTACCATATTCTTACCGTGGAGCTTATGTGCATTACGTGCGAATATCGTTCGATATTCATAAGTTTTTCTACCTTCACCGAGCTATTTTTCGACACCTGCATCACCATCACTGATTTATGTTACTAACACCGAAATTCATGTGATGAAGCTTTCATAATTATATATGAACTTTGAAGACAATTTTTTCTTCTTCCTTGTTTCATATCATCTCATGTCATAAAAGTTAACTTTAAATGATAAAATGAGACCTTGCCGACATCATTCCGAGCTAAATCAACCAGCATGATGTGTTCTGCACACTGTTTTGCATCATCCAGTAACTGCTTCTCCAACATTTCATCTTCTTTTTCTGTCTTCCCCCGTCGAACCGTTCCAGCCAATGGGCGATTTACAATCTTATTCTATTGAAAACAAGATTGTTATAATGTTTCATACTAAACAGCTTGGTAAAAGAAAAAACAACTACAATTTGTTACCTTTTTGACACGAGTAAGAATTTCAGGACTCGAACCAACCAATGTGCAACCTCTAGCCTGAACAAGAATATATAGCATGAACAACATGAAGAAGAAGAATAGCTTGGTAAGAACATGTTAGAATTAAAAATTTGTAAACTAAGATAGAACATTACTTGCAAGTAAGCCATATATGGACTCGGATTGACAATTCTCAAAGCTCTATAAATTTCAAAAGGATTGGCAAAAGTCCGATACTCGAAACGCTGACTTAGAACTATCTGGAAGATATCTCCTGCAAGAATATGTTCTTTTGCCCGAAGCACGGCCTCTTTGTACGAGTCACTAGTCATGTTTGATTTCTTCAAGGACGGACCGAATTGTCGAGTATTCAAGTTGACAATACCTGAACTCAGCCTTGGACTGACAATGAAAAATCAAATTAATTGATATTAAATGTTTCAACAGTCATCTAAAATGAAAGCACAATTATACTCACTGGTCACCATCTTGAAATTTCTTGGCTAGAATGTCCAAACGTTTTACTCCATCTTCATAAGCATTCTCCACTGACAAATATCCATCAAGCTCCATCCAAAGTATTATATACACTTTCTGAGTTTCAAAACTTTATATCAGCATTAGCGTAGAGCAACTTCATTCACATCAATAAGAAGACATACATTTATGGATAGACATTAAGTAGATGCAAATTTCTATAAACATAGACTCATAGTGAGCAGTAAATGAGAATTGTTATATGTGTTTAGAAGAAAGAAATTAAATATGCACCTTTTCAACATGATCAAACACAACAACCTCATCATAGAGACCTAGATGAAAGTCAGCAAGATTTCTGTCATCCTTTGGAGCTCCTGAGAATGGTAGTTTTTTGCTCTCCACGTATCGCATTGTATCGTACGAGAAATAACCTACCCATCCACCTATTCATACACCAACGCCACAAGTGTTAAATTATAACCGTAGCCCAACAACTTAAGTGTCTTAAGTTCAAGTTGATTGATGATTTAACACGATAGAATAACAAAATATCTGAAGTTCAAACCCCTCTCATTTACTCCTTAACAAATATTTATTCACTTGTTAGGCTCCAGTGATAGTCACAATTTCATACAGAGTTTTTTTACCCCAAGCAAAATCTAGGAGCAGACAAACGCTTCAAACCATACTTAAAATATGAGTAATGTTCTTAATGCAATCAAAGTTCCATATTGGCTAGATAAAAGGATGATCATGGATTTATTGATGAGGACAACTATCTCTTATAGTATAAGGCCTTTTGAGTAAAATCAAAAGTAAAACCACGAAGGTCTATGCCTAAAGCAAACAATATCATATCATAATCTAGATATCTAAAGGTCTGTTGTCCCTAACAAATGTGTTATATCAACGGAAAGACAGTTTTAGCCAAAATTTTCTTCTGTATACTAAACAAGACATCGTTGAACTAAAAATAAAAAGAACATAGACAAATTTTACCACAAAATGTGTCTGGAAGTCCACCAATTGATTTAGGTTTCCATTTCTCTGAAATTTTGATTGGAACCATGAATGGATCATCCACAAATTCCTCACTTAATCTCCCTTTCTTGTGATCTAAAATAGTGATTTTATTCTCCTTTGCCACTATTTCCATAGTTGGTTGAGCTCCCACTACACTATAACGACCCTGTGATAAAGAAAATGGTATGAAAATCTAGAGAATGAGAATGGAAGTTATAAAATATATTGGAATGTCCTGAATCTGATATCTTGTGCTCACAACGGTCAAGTACAGAATCTCGTTGAACTCGTATTTGCTATATTTATGTTATTTACAACTTTGTCCCTAGAGTTTAGGGACATGAACTGTATAAACTCTCTAAGTCCAACTCTAGAGGCATATCTTATCTATCTATACAATGAAAAGCATTGTAAAGTAGAAACGAACCTGAGAATTAGACTCGACGGACTCGAAAAGAAAGCTTGGAGAATCCCAATCATTTTCTTTGACTAGACAACGATATGCTAGAATTGGGTCAAGTTGATCGCCAAAAATGCATCGAGAAAGGGGAACCAAATTTCCATGTTTTGATGCTTCTATAAACTCTGCTGCTTCAACACCTAAAACAACACAAGAAACTCCTACGATGACTTGTCATTTAATGAAATTACACTCTTTTCCGTCGAAAATATGAATTACTAACTTCTCGAACAATAATATATATTATTTAAAAAAAACGATGCATTGACTTTTAATAGTTAGTTATGCTTGTGTTGACTTTAATTTCTTTTCGTACTTTTAAAAGTTCAATTTATTTTTTCATGTTTTTATTTTTTTTAATAAAGTCAAAAATTGTATATAAATTGTTTATAAAGTCAAAATTGGCTCATTCTATATGACTTAGTATTTGATAATTAAGTTAACTCTGTTTTTGTAAAATAGGATTAAAATTAAGTAAACCCAAAATTATGTTTCTATTAAAATATTGCCAATGACAACTTCATAAAGATACCATATTTAAAAGTTAAAAAAAATACAAATTTTAAATACTTTTTATTATAACAGTTTGAGAGACTTGAACAAGGTCAGATGAGGATGTCTGATTCCAATTTATGTTTTTAAAATGACAAAATAATTGAATAATTTATAAATTCATAACAATTATAATCTTCACATTTTATTTAGCTTAATTATAATTAGTAGTCATTTTAAAAATAATAATTAAGTGTATAACAACATTTTAAAAAAAATTGTAAATATAGTAAAGTCTATCCGTGTTAGACCAATATTTTTAACATGGTCTAACAGTGTGATAGACTTCTATCATCGATAGACTTTGACAGATTTTACTATATTTGTAATTTTTTTAAAATGTTGTTATATATGCTAATATTTTGAATCTAATTGCTATATTTGCAATTATATCTTTTATTTATTGTAAGCATTAAATCGTTATTTCTAACATCATTTGAATCTAATAAGTTTTTTAGCAGTTAATTTATATTTTTACTAGAAGAAAATGTTTCAATTTGTATTCAATAGGTCCTAAACTTTAAAAGAATATCAAATTGGCCTCTACTTTCTTTTTTTTTATTCTTGTGTGTAACAAATTTCTCAACTTTCAATAGATTTGTTGAATAAATCAACCCACAAGTCAAAATTAAAAGTTTAAACTTCCATTAAACACAAAGTCTAACTTAATTTCTTTTTCAAAAAAAGAAACTTATTAATTTTTAAAAGCACTAAATTGTTATAATCTCATTAGACATTTACATGGTTTAAGAATTAATAAAACAAAAAGAGAAAAAATTCAATTAAACATTATTTTAAAAGTAAAAAAAAAAAAAAAAAAAACCTAAGACAAAATACATTTTTGATCTCTGAATTTTGGATCTAGTTTCTATTTACTTCGTAGGTTTCGAAATGTTGCACATTTTGTCCTTAGATTTTGAGTTTGATTTCAATTTAGTCCCTAGACTTTAAAATGTTATAATTTTACCCTTGATATTTGAGTTTTGCTTTCAATGAATATTTAATGACATATTGAGGTTAAAAATGTAAAATCATGAAATCAAAGTGTAAAACTATAACATTTTGTTTCTTAGAACTAAATTAAAACCAAAATCAAAACTTAAGAATTAAATATATAACATTTTAAAATCTAGTAACTAAATAGAAACTAAACTCTAAGTGTACGGACCAAAAATATATATTTTTTTCAAATATTTAGGTAAAAGAAAACTTTATTTTAGGAACAAATTAATTTATAAGAAATAAAATAAAGAAATAAAAGGGAAAAAATAGCAAAAAGCAACTAACCCAAAGAGTTGGAACTGGAAGTTGCGGTGGGGAGAGCAGAACAAACAAAGGTTGGGAAACTCTTGACCGACGTTGACCGGCAACCCGACGACAATGGAGATTCACGACGACATCGAAAAAACTCGCCGCTGCCACTCTGGGCGTAACTACTGTGGACAGAACTAATAGACGGTTGGCGGTGGCCGGAGGGGAGGAGAAAGCAGCCGTGAGAGACGCTGCTAATAAGAGATTGCATTTTATTTTCCGACAATGAAAGTGGGATATGGAGGTTCCTAATTATATATATGAATTTATTCACCTTCCACGTCAGACATTGCATGTAACGGTCCAGACTATAATGAAATTTCATGACCGTTTTCTATTTGTTTTTAGAGTTTTGTTGATGATGAATGAACCATATAAAATTATTCAGTTAATCAGTTCATCTCTCTTGATTTATTATTATTCTTTTTTTGTTATTTCATTCCTTTTTCTTTTTTAGTTTTTTTTTTATTAAGATATCATTCTTTTAAGTTTAGCTCGGCCCATTTTCATCAATTTGGGGTTCCATCTCGAGTCAAATTATAAAAATCACTCTTGAAGTATGGTGATAGTTGTAAATTATACCCGGTTCATAGTTTTGATTCTAAAATTAGACCCTTAAAGTTGTATAATAGTTTAATTTGATCATTAAACTTATAATAGTTGTAAAAATTGAATTGGCAAACTATAAAAATGAAACCTTCAAACTTATACGAATGTTACGATCTCTACAGTTATGTTTACTTTTTAGGGTTCAATTTTAACATTTTGTATTGTTATAAAATTTTTGGACCCGTTTGAATTGGCTTATGAAAAAAAAAAGTGTCAAAAACTCATTTTTATTTAGAGTTATTATCAAATGTAGCAAAATGAACCAAAAGAATAAAATATAGTAAAATATCAAGATAGACTACTATTTCTACCATTTGTGTTGATAGTGGTCTATTTTCGTCTAACATATATGTTGTAATTTTTTGCTATATTTGTAAATTTTTCAAGAAAATTTGTTATTTAAATTTAAACTTTTTTTTTTTTATGAAAACGATTTAAAATACACTTCAAAAGTTATTTGAGTCGTTGTCAAATATTTCAATTTTTTCCAAAATGACTTGTTTTTTAAATTAAACACTTAAAAATGTATTCCAAACACATCTTATATTTTATCAATACATGTGATGATATATTCTACTCTTTCTTTTAATATCATGGAGTTGTGTGGTTTAAATTCAGAATCTTTTAATCACTATCACATTCATACGTCAGTTGAGTTAGGTCCATTTTGACCACATAGTTACACTTGTTGTTAATAGTAACATTTATTATAGGACCTAAAATAATATCTATATTTCATTATTTGATATAATTAATGAAATGATATCCCCTATTTACTTTTCCTTTTTTTGGAACTACCCTATTTACTTTAATTGATATGGAGATTGAAATAAATTCCAACTTTTTCAATATCGACCCCTCCCTAACTAAAAATTGAGCAAAGACTTTAGTTACATTTATTGAATGTATAAATGTATAGCTTAGCATACCATTCATAATCCCTATTATGGCCACCTAAGGGCGAATGAATATAAATAGTTATAGAAATTTCACCGAAATTAGTTCAAAATTCGTTGGCAACCTTCTATTCGTATTAAAATCATATGCAATCTCAACCAACCAAAAACATAGTAGGATCAAATAGTTGTGTTATCGTACTTAAAAAGAACAGTTAACTTGTCAACGTGCACATAAATATTAATATAGCGTCACGATCCAATAGATGTGGGTCAATTTTAATCATATATTGACATTTTTGGATGGTAAAGGAAGATGTGAAGCGTTACATTTTTAAGTATAAGGAGAAATGGCACGGCCGTTTAAGAGTACACTTTAATGTGGGGGTGAAAACAACCCTACAAAAGAATTAATTAAAGTGATTATCTCTTTATGGTTACTTATATTGCAATTATTTACTAGCTTTATTAAAAGAATAATGACTCCCAATTTATGGTTGTGGGATGAGATTCACAAATGAAAATAAGGAAATTCTTCTAAAGATTATTAATTTACTTTAGTGTATCAAATGATCAATTATGTATTTATTACCATGTTCTTGAGGTAGTTTTTTTTGTTGGCTATAATAATAGACGTTCGATCAATTGTTTGTTTCGTTTCACTGTCAAAACGGGCCTTAAAATGTATTTCTTTTTAGCAATGATTTGGGTTTTTCTTTAGAGTTGGAAATATTTTTCAAATAATGAATTACTGCTTTCTATCCAAAACTAAAAATGACGGGATTTCTTAACCTTTGAAACAAAAGTGTTTAAGAGGATTATATTAAAAAAAAAAAAAAAATTAAAATCGAAAGTTAAAAATTCATTGGTGTTTTACTATTTTCCATAATTCAATCCCACGTATATATGTAATGCAAATTACAAATTTAGTTGGATATTTTGTGCACCTTATCTTTTGCCAATTATTTTAGTTTCATTTGCGTAAAGTAATTTATCCAACTTAAGTTATATTATTTAAATTGTATTCCTAAAAAAATATTATTTGAATCTATCATTTCTTAAAATTATTTTAAATAACAAAATTTTTGAAAATATTTATAAATATACTAAAATGTTACCGTCTATCGTTTGAAAATAATAATATATTATTAAAGTTATTTTGAGAATATAAAATAGTATATATACATAGTTGACTATATCGTAAATTTCTGCTGGTTGTCAACATTTGAGTTGGTCTTGGTTGTTTTCCGACATGTCATCAGTAACATAACATGCGTTACATTGAATCTACACTATAGTTTTTCCTTGCAAAGCAATGTTTTTGTAGTGTAGGAGACCTTTATGGCATGCCCAAACCTGCAGATAAGGCAAGAACATCATTACTCAAGTTTCATACTCAATT
Source organism: Cucumis cinereus (assembly GCA_037974625.1). Classification (NCBI taxonomy): domain Eukaryota; kingdom Viridiplantae; phylum Streptophyta; class Magnoliopsida; order Cucurbitales; family Cucurbitaceae; genus Cucumis; species Cucumis cinereus. Next base: position 1,580,339 of record JBBPDJ010000014.1, read on the forward strand.
TCTTTAAGGAGTAAAAGAAAAGAAAGGCTGAAATAGAATTTGTATAGTTTGTTAATTTTAAATCCTATATTTTTAAATATTTAATTTTAATTTATGAACTCTTGTTGAACCGAGGACAAGTAAATGCATTTTCTATCTCGTTTTCATTGACTTTCGTTATTTTTTAAATATATATGTGCACATGCAAACAAACATATTTATATATTTGAATGATTTTTAACTTTTCTTGTCTTCAATTGTGGAAGAGTAAATATATTTTCTTAATTCCCGGATTTAAAACATAGACTCATTTAGTCCCTGAATTTTTTAAATGCACATTTTTAGTCCTCAAGTTTTAAAAATGGGTTTATAGAAAGTCTCTCAAGTAGCTTTATACTTTTATTTTAAATGATTATATGACATTTTAAATTAGAAAAATAATTTCTAGAAATCATATCTTTCTAAGACTATTTTCTTCAAATTGAAATATTAATTATTTCTAAAACATCAAACAAAGTATACTTCAGAAACCTTCTGAACTTATTTTAAAAAACTCGAGTCCAAAAATGAACATTTTTAGAAATTCATAGACCAAGTAAACTTAGAAACTAAAAAAGTATATTTTGAAAACTTAATATATTCTTCAAAACTTATGACAAGAAAAAAAAAAAAAAAAGTAATTTTCAATTTTTCGTAATTATCTTTTTCACTGTATAATGTTATTTCCTCTCAAATTACAAAATAATTTTCAAAAAAATCTTATTTATCATAACTCATCTACTTGAGTTTTTTATTTTCCATTCAAATTGGATCAAACTTAAATCCTCATTATCAGCTTAATCCCAACAATACTTCACATTATGAATTAGAAAGTGAGAAAAAAGTAAAAATATTAAACAAACTAACATAATCTCCAAATTAGACTCAAATTGGAAGCAAAAGATAGAAATTCTTACAGCTTCAATGTCGATTTCATAAACCCTAAGCTTCCTTCTTTCTCTGCAACTACCTCTGTACGCCACAACAATATGAGCAACACCCAAAAACAGAGAACAACCAAACAGAGCCATTTCCATGGCACCTTCTCCATTAATCCTCATCATCTCACCAAACACAAACCAAGCTTTCGCCGCAACAAAAACCACCGATATCAAAGAACAAGCCATCACCGCCGCTAAATATGGCCCTCGAGATAGCTTAGGACCATTGCATAAGCTGTAAAAACCTACACAAAAAACAGAACCCTGTTAAAACGAAAACCATACTGATTTCAATTGCTCTGTTTTTTCTTTAATCTCTTACAGATGAGAATGGCGGATCTGAAAATGGAGATGAGGGGAATGTCAACAAGAGAGGAGGAAAAATGGTAGTTTTGAAGATGGGAAGTGAGAGATTTGAAGGAAAGGGAATCGGGATGAAGGAGGGTGGAGAGTAGAGCTGTAGGAAGAAGGGCATCGGCAATGGCGAGAAGAATTGGAGCAGAGAAGAAAAGGAGAGATATGAAGATGGTGAGTAAGAAGAAGAAGGTCTTCAAAGCTCTCAAAATCTTTGTTGATTTGTCTTCCTTTTGAAAACCCATCTCTGATTTTGAGATTGTCATGTGGGTGTTTGATGAGAGATGGAATTTTGCAGTGAGGGTTTGAAATTGAGTAAGGAACAGAGAAGACGACTTTGAAATTTGGTGAATTGGGGAAAATTCAACGGTCATCAAATGGCAATGCTCCATATAAAAATGAGTTAACGGCTAGACTCAAACGCCCAAGTGAAAACGTCGTCGTTTATATGACATAAAATTATAATTTACATATAACAAGTCAATTAATTTTAGGTTAAAATATGGCTTAATTGCATAAATAACATTTCAGTATAAAATAATTGCATATATAGTATAGAAAAGCTGATAAAAGACTAATATCACCGATAGTTGCTATTATCGTAGAAAATTAATTCCTAGGTAGATGGCCACCATGGATTGAATCCATGACCTCTTAGTTAGTTATTTATATTTTTACCACTAGGTCAATCCATGATGGTTATCAATAATTGCTATTAGTGATGACTTCAATTTGAGAAATGTGTTATCAAATACTATCACTAGTAGCTACTGCCATAATGAAAAGACGTGCACTAAAGGGTAAACTTGAAATTCTAAAAAAATTTACAAGTTGACTAGTCAACATTTGATATATTTGCAAATATATTAAAGTTGTGTCATATCTTCAGATTATTTGTCTCATTGTGCTTTTTGCTATAATTTTTTCTTAAAATATCATTTTGGTCTCCTATTTTGAAATTGTTCACTTAGTTCTTATATTTTAATTATTCAATTTTACTCCATGCACTCTTAACAAATCTTAAAATTAGTTTTTCTTATTGAATATTAATTAAATGATAATAATAATTTCCGTGTCATGAAATAAAATATGTGAATATGTTTTCAAAATTTATAGTAAAATTATTGTAGACTACAAAAGTATTTTTTATAAGTAATAATAAACTAGTATTGATGACTAATTTTAATTTTTTTTAAAAAATACATGAACTAAAATTGGACGACAAACATTGAAACATCGTGGCCAAAATAAAACCTTAATTTTTTTATAAAAAAATATTTTATCAAATGAGACACTTGTGAAAGACCCTAGTTTAAATAATTATAACCTCATCGTTCAAGGACAAAACTAGAGGGAAACAAAAAGATGAAAATGAAAATAATGACATATCCTTGCCACCATTCTTTATAAACTTTAAGATTGTGTCAATTTAATTTTAAATATTTAAAATGTATTTGTTGCTAGAGATGTCCACGGAGCAGGGTGGGATCGGGATGCCATTTTCCATCCCCATCCCTGCTCCCCATTTCATTTTCCATTCTTGTGAACTTCTCCACGAGGATCGGGTTTCCCGCCGAAAATTTTATCCGTTAATTTTTTAAAAAAAAACAAGAACCAATTAACTCAAATCATTAATGTAAGAAAAATCTAAATAAACAATTAAATCTACTGCTAAATTGTTTATTACAGTTAGTTTTCTATAACAATTGAATTTAAAAATAAATTAGTCAAATTTTGACCTATAAATTTAACCAACTTTTAAAAATAAATAAACATAAATCAAATTATTAACATATATAATCTATATTTAAATATTGAATTTAAACATATTCATTATCTTGACCAATAAATAATCAAACTTGAGATTTAAATGTATTATTTAGACAATAATAATAACATAAACTTACATAACTATATTAAAAAAAAAAAGTATAATCAGGGCGGGATGAGGAACGGGACAGGGTTGGGGTCGGATAATGCATTGTCTGTCCCCGTCCCCATTTAGCTCACGAAGAAATTTTTTTCCCACTTCCTCCCTCATTCTCCGCCTAATCGGGGAATCTCCACCCAGTTCAGAACGGGTCCCCACGGGTCCCGTCCTCATGAAAAAATTGGACATCTCTATTTGTTGTTGTTAACAAGAACAATTATGGTCATTAATAAAGATGTCCAGGGGGTGGGGTGGGGGCGGGGTGGCTTCCCTATTCGACATCCCCGCTACCCATTTCATTCTCCATTTTCGCGAATTCTTCACACAGATCAAAGATGAGAATTTCGCAGGAAATTTTTTGGGGATCGGATTTCACGCGATAAATTTTTCTCCGGTCAGATTTTTTACAAAAAAAAAAAAACTTAAATATTTAAATATCTCACTACAAGTATATGATTAAAATGTTTGATTTTCCTCATTTCTATAAATTAAAATACAACATATTCTAGTCTTTAATTAATAAATAAATGTGTACACTAAATAAAAAGTTGTATATATTATTAAATCGATGACCATTATGTTTAGTGTTAAGATGTTATGTATCGCTTCCTCCACATCTATCTACATTGTCATATGTCTTGAAGATACTAACCTTTAGGCCCCGTTTGTTTCACAGGTTTTTCCATGAAATTTTATACAGTGTTTCAATATTCGTGTTTGTTTCATATAATTTCACTTGTTAAAACCTAGGATATTATTATCCAAGAAACTTTAAAATCCACCTAAACTGGATTTTTTAATGCCTGTAAAAGTATGAAATTTTCATGTCTGAAACTTTAACTAAAATGGGTTTTTTAATACCCTAAAATGGGTTTTATTTCTTACATTTTTAAAATTATTTTTACTAAATTATAAAGTCTTCGTCAACAAAAATTTATCAATCGACGCTGGTTTTGGTCTTTGTACTTTTATTTTTGTGTTTGCCCTTAAACTTATCATCGTATGTCAATGACTCTAGATATAAAACACTATATGTATATATAATAAGGCTATAAATTATAAAAAGTGTCATTGAATTTTGTAGTTTGTGTAAAAAATACTCATAAACTTTCATAAGTTTCAAAAATATCCTTAAACTTTCAAATAGGGTTCAAAAATACCTGTACAGTCAGTTTTGGATAGAAACCGTTAAAATTTTGTTTAAAAAATACCCTTGAACTATTGAAAATTTTCATAAATACTCTTAAACTTTTAAAAAGAGTTAAAAAAATACTCCCATTAATTCATTTTTTACACCAAATTTCTCAATGCCCAAAATAAAAACCAAAATCTTAAGTTAAAACATAAAAATCCACAAAATCTCACAAAAATTCGAAATAAAAATTTCTTCTTAAAACATACTAAAACAACAATTAGTCAAATATAAAAAAATGTATTTGAATATTTCAACACTAAACTATTAACATACAACTTCGTTAAAACATTTAAATCATAAAATTTATTGATGTTTCCATTATTTTTTTGTATTATTATTGGAGTCAATATATCTTATTACGAAAGTGTGTATCTTATTACTAAAGAGTGAACTTTTGTTTATTTATTATTTGTATTGAATAAAAGAGTGAAAAATATAAGTAAGATAATATTAACGACTTGTGCTATATAACAACAAGAGTATTTTTAAATTTTCTTTTTAAATTTAAGAGTATTTTTAAAACTTTTGAAGGTGTGAGTGTATTTTCAAAAGTTTAGTTGTTAACAGTCAAATACATTTGTTTTATTTGGCTAGTTATTGTTTTAGTATATTTTAAGGAAATTTTTTTATTTTAGAATTTTGTGAGATTTTGTGGAAGCTTATGTTCTAATTTAAAATTTTGGTTTCTATTATGTTTGGTGAGAAAATTGATATAAAATTTGAATCAATGAGAGTATTCTTTTTTTTTTTTTAACATTTTTAAAGTTCCACGGTATTTATGAAAATTTTCAAGTGTTAGTGGACATTCTTAAAGTTCAAAATATTTACAAATATAGTAAAATATCTTTGTTTATCAGCAATAGACTTTTATATGTGTTTGTCATAAACTGTGATATTTTTCTATATTTATAAATATTTTCAACAATTTTATTGTTTAAAATATTTTTTCTAATAGCAATGATAACCCTTTGTAATTGAAAAAAATAAAAACAAAAGAAAACTCTTCTAAATGAAAGTTTTTAGTACACATCACTCGAAACCGATAGTAATCTCAAATATAAATTTATATTCACACATATTTTGAATTAAAATATATAGTTTGTGTTTGACGGTCACAAATTAAATATTAAAATGTTAAAATAATACATATGTGTATAATATGCCTCTAAGTAAGCTTAATTTCAATGGATCTAAGGTTTGGTCCTCATTCCATAATTATAACAACAATAAAAGGTTAAAACGACTTATTTTTTTGTCATAAGATTATAAATAATAGATTCATTTAATTCTTTACGTTTTAAATTAGTTATTTTGATCCATTTTTTAAGAAACACATTTACTTCAAGCTAAGTGTCACTCGACGACGTATGATTGAATTTTTATTTATATTAACAAAGTGATGTAGGTCAATTTGGCCTAGTGGTTGTCCATTCCACATAAGTTGAGGCCAGCCACAAACATTTTTTCCCTTTTTTTCTTTTTTTATTTTTTTGAAATTTTTTATCTATCACTTTGCAATAAAAGAATATTATAACTAGTACAATATTAAATAATTGATTAATTAAATAACAGTGTAATTCCAATATTTCTATTTATAGATCATGATATATTTATTTTTTTAAACAACAAACATGTTTTATTAATGGTAACATCGTTTATCTAAACATTATGTGAATTTAGTTTATAAAGTTGAAATTAAAAATGATTGATTATTTTTTTTTCTAAAAAAAAAATTGATATTTACCATTTGAATTATATTTTATTTAATTCGACTATGTGATTGTTTAGTATTACTCATCGTAAGATCACATGTTAAGACTTTTTTTAAAAGTTATTATAGCGAAATTAGATATTAAATTATATTTTTATTATAATGATTTTTTCAAATATAGCAAGATAAACCAAAATATTTACAAAATATTAAAAAAATTTAGTTTCTATCAATGTCTATTAGTGTCTCTAGTATCAATTTGGACGCTAAGAACTCGTTAGATAACATTTTTCAGTTTTTTATTCTTGTTATCGTTTCTTATTTTTTGAAAAATAGACTTGTTTGATAATCGATCTAGTTTGTTGTTTCCAAAATTTAAGAAACATTTATAATATCGGGGTTAAAATTAAGAAATTACAAAAAATAGTTTCTTCTTGTTCTTCTACAAGTTTCTTTTTGTATCTAAATACTCTATTTGGTTAGTTGGTCAATTGTTGTGATTTACTTTTATTTTATTGAAAAAAATGTAAAATTTGAGGACTCAATTTTTATAATTAAGAGTTTAATGGTGTAATTGTAACTGTCACTTTATTTTAGGGTATCTTTTGCAATTTACATTATTTGTTTGTTTTTTTAAAATATTCAATATATACATTTATATATTGTTTTAAATTTTGAATTTAATAATTTTCAATATAATTCGTAAGGAGTGATTTTGGACAAAAGGACATGTTGGACGTCTAGCAAATATAGAAATAGCGGTAAGTCCTAAGATCAAAGTAAGTACAGAGAAAAGGGGAGGACTTGGGTGAAGATTGAAGTTGAGCCTCATGAAACATCCAATGAGGCATGCTTCACACACACTATGATCCAAGAGATCATCTTAATTAGGCTCGAGATATGACTAAGAGAAGGTGTTCAAATTCAGGCTTGCTCGATCCTAGCAAAATAGCTAATAGGACATGTTCCACGCATGCTCGACACAAATATAAATTGTATAATTTTTTTAAAAAAATAATGACGCGACAACTTATTGATTGAGATGGTAACACTTAGATTTAGAATTAATATTCCAAACGCTTATTTTAAGATTTAGTTACAACTTGATATAATTGATATAAATTATCAAGTGTATGAGTTAATTGTTGTCTAAATTAATTAAAAGAAATTAAGTGAATTTATTTAAATGAATAGATTGCTAATTTATTATAATTGTTTGGAATGGAATGGAATAAATAATTACGCTAATTTAAACATTTAAAAAGTTAAAAAATAGTAATAAACATATCAATATATATATATATAATCAATGGCATCAAATACTCCGTTGACATGGATATAAAAAATTATAAAAGTAACTTTTATTTATTTATCATTTATTACTATTGTTTTTTTAGAACAATACACCCTTAAATTTATCGACAGGAACTTGTAAAACCCTTAGAAAAATAAATAACAATTAATACAATTTCCTATATATATATATTTAAAATGGCCTAAAATTCGTTTCGGTATAATTTTGGCCAAAGTGAATTACCGAATTTCATTCATTCGCCCAAACGGAGGGCGTTAAAGTATGGTCGCGAGGTCTCTGTGGCGCGCCGGAGCGAAGGTCGCGATGGCAGCCACCGCCATAGGCGGTGGGGCCGCAGCGGCCTCCATAGCCACCTCTGACGACCCCTCTATGGCTCTTAAGCTATGCACCACCGTCCCAGTCCGCCTCGTTCGCCTTTCATTCACAGTCGCTACCATTGCCGTCGGTAAGCATCCCTACGTTTTCACTTGTTCGTAATTTTATATTCCGTTGGCTTTACTGGAATTGATTGCATGCTTAGCGCAACTTCACTACGTTTTTATGTAACTTTGAGGCTTAATTGTATGCTAACTGCTAAGAATAATTGCTGGTTTTGGTAAGCTGGTATAGGAATTGAGCTTGTTATGCTTGTTTACTGGTGCTGGAATGCGAATGTATGTCAATTATTTGTATTGATTTCATGAGATTTGAGTAGTTTGTTCAAGGGTTGAATTCCATTGTGTTCGGAGATGTAAGGTTTAGATTTATACGAATGACCAAATCCCTGAATCCGTTTTTTGAATCGGTATCACTTTTCTTTTTCTAGATTACGAATATTCATTGTGGAGGTTGCCTGAAGGGAGTAGTGAGAGGGAAAAAGTTAAGCATGAAGTTCACCTTAGATCTGCACGTAGAATTCAAGAGTTATGCTTCAAAAATGGAGGAATATATATCAAGCTTGGTCAACATATTGGTCAGTTGGTATGTCTTCTATCCACATCCCTGAGTATGTGATGAAAAAGAAGATGCGACTGCAGTCCTTAATTTACCTTTCCTCGACTATGCAGGAGTACTTGGTGCCCCAAGAATATGTCCAGATAATGAGAGAATATATGTTGAACAAATGTCCAGTATCCCCGTACAATCAAGTGTGTGAAGTGTTCAAGAGAGAGCTTGGTGTCACACCGGAGAAGGTATATTTCCTTGGCTAAACCTGTTTGATATCATCAGATAGCATTCATTCTGTTGAATGGAGATTAGTTTTTGAAAGCTGACAGAAGCTGGTTATCGTGATTGTGTTACATATGAGTTAGGACTTCTATTTTTTAAATCATGTTTCGCATAATCTCCTTTATTTGTTATGAACAACATGTTGTCTCATGATGCAAGCCTTCTCTTGTGCAGATCTTTTCGGAATTTAATCCTGATCCAATAGCTAGTGCTTCCCTTGCACAAGTGCATGTTGCTCGCACCCATGATGGGCAAAAAGTTGCTGTGAAGGTCTTGTCGTATTCAATAAATTTGAACTTGAATTCACATGTTTTTTTAATTTATTTATTTGACTTTTGAGAGTCAATTTTGTTTAATGATAACCCCTTTATATTCAGGTGCAGCACACTCATATGACTGATACTGCAGCTGCAGATCATGCTAGTGTTGCATTAATTGTGAACACCCTATATCGACTTTTTCCTTCTGTTGATTATAGGTAATGTTCTATACATCTGATGAACTTTTTAAGGGTTTGTTGAGAATTGCATCCTGTCCACTGTCCATAAAAAAACACATGTAAATCATGCATCTATATACTCTGAATGAAGAAAAGTTCTGCATCTATCTTGAAGACTGTTCTGCAACAATTGTCAATAATATTGTTCTAGAGACTTTTGGTGATAATATGATCTCTTACGGTAAAAAATGCTTTTTGTATCGATTTAGGTGGTTGATTGATGAGATCAGTGAAAGTTTGCCAAAGGTAGGTTTTCCTTTCTTTGTCTCCTACACTCCCTTGTGTTGTATTCCCATCTTCTATACTCCTTTTGCTTTGGTTATGTATACTTTCTTTTATGTCATGAGAAATTCTTGCCCAGAATTCTTCAGTTTTTACATTGATGTGAACAAACTTTCCTCCTTTTTTTCCCCCAATTGTTTAATTGCTGACTTTACAACAATTAACTTTATAGCTAAAAAGCTAAGGGATTATTAATGTCCATATTTTATTACTTTCCATCTCTGTGAGTACCAACACAGTTTTTTAATCTCATCCTCAGGAACTTGATTTCTTAAACGAGGCCAGGAACAGTGAGAGATGTTTGGAAAATTTTCGGAAGCTGTCTCCTCATATTGCAGACTATGTGTATGCTCCAAAGGTGTATTGGAATTTAAGTACCTCAAAGTTATTGACCATGGAGTTTATGGATGGTGCTCAAATAAATGATGTTAAGGCCATTCAGAAGCTTGGAGTTCAACCGTCAGAAGTTGCAAAATTAGTAAGACCACAAATTTCACTATTCTGTTTGTTTGGGAAAATTAGGTTTATTTATATTTTGCCTTCGTTCACTGAGTGTTCCTTTCTTTACCCACTTGAGAGTCCTATATGCTCACGTGGTTTAAACTGCATGTATTTAAACATGTTGCAGCTCAAAGTATTTAAGTGTAACCCTGCAAAATTTATCTACTGTTTGGATATGGAATGTAATTAGAGTTGGGTTGTACTTTTATTTATTTATTTATATAGTTGTAGATTGACTAGCTAGAAGATGTATTGCAGGTTTTGGAATTCAGACCATTTATTGAGACGTTCTTTTAAAATCTTTTAGAATGCTTCCTTGACCTTATTATGAATCAATGATATAAGTTTTCCATCCCTTGCTGATTAAATTACCTTCAACATATTGTATAGGTAAGTCATGTATTTGCTGAGATGATATATAAACATGGATTTGTGCACTGTGACCCTCATGCTGCAAACTTGCTCGTCCGTCCCTTACCTTCTAATAAAAGGAACATCTTTGGTGAGCTGTTACTAAATGAACGATTGATTGTGAAAACCATTGATAACTTCTTGGGATATCAATATGTAGCCTAGCCTGTTCTTTATGAGATAAAAGGAATGCTAATGTTGATTTGTCAATTCTTGTTCTGTCGGCACACAGGCAAGAGGAAGCCACAGTTAGTACTGTTGGACCATGGGCTTTATAAAGATCTTGACTTCAACATAAGATTTAACTATGCTTCCCTTTGGAAGGTATTTCCTTCATAATTCATCAAAGTGTTGTCTTAATGTATTCTTGTTGCTAGCATGTCTCTGTCTTTCGCTTGTCATCTGATGTTATTTCTTTCCTTTCCCTTACTGTTAGGCTTTAATATTTTCTGATGCTGAAGCAATAAAGGAAAACAGTAAGAAATTGGGTGCTGGGGAAGATCTTTATGCATTGTTTGCTGGAATTCTTACTATGAAACCTTGGAATCGAGTCATTGACCCAGCAGTTGACCATTTAGTCATTCAAGGAACTGACAACGAACGTTCAGAATTACAGGTAGTTTCTCTTAGATGGTACATATCACCCCCAACAAATAATAATAATAATAATAAAGGAAGTTTTTTTTTTCTTTTTTTCTTTTTTTTTTGAGAAATACTAAAGGGAGTTCTTATATACTCTTACACAGTGGGCTTATAAAACCCATCCTGAAACACTATTACTTATTTGGTGAGAGTTACGATCATTATTCTTAGAAAGTATGGAAAAACTCTCTTAAAATGAAGTAACTTATTCTTATCATAAGCTTTGCTCTCCTCGAGAAAGTTTTAATGATTCCTCAACTGGCCATCTGACGGCGTTCGACCTTTCTTTCTTCTCAGATGTATGCTTCAGAGTATTTCCCCCAAATCTCAGAGCTACTTAGGAAATTACCACGTGTGATCTTGTTGATGCTGAAGACAAATGATTGTTTGAGGGCGGTTAATAATTCTCTGGTAATATAATTTTTTTCTTTGTAAAGCTTTATGCAGCCTTTTCAATAATTATACTTTATTTTGGGCAATTTGAAAGTTTCTCGGCCAACTCGAATATAGTTCAATCACTAAGGTTGAAACCGAGAGGTTTCGGTCTTGCAATTTTCTGGTGTTTATGCTAGTTCTAGCAGTTGTTAGTAGTAGTACTAATAGAGGGACAACTTTCTGAAAACAAGTTTATTTTTTATAGAGGGATTCGGACTATAGATTTCATGATCACTAACATTCTTGTATGCTAATTGAGCTATGAACGTTTTGGGTTCTTTATAGATTAAGTTGATGCTTCCTGATCTCCAGTAACTGTGAATAAATTAAAATAGCTCTAAATGTAACATTATCTTTTAGCAATATTGTCAAAACTTTTTGGATAATCTAAAAAAGTATTATTAAAATGGTTTGTTAACAGTTGCAGGGATCTTCACTGGAAACATTCCTCATAATTGGGAAGGTATCATCTGAAGCAGTTATTGAGGCAAAATTATCCGAAAATAAATCATTGACATGTTGGTTAAATGCTTGGTTGGATGAAGTAATGTTGGAAGCTCGATTTTTCACATTGCAGCTAGCTTTATGGCTTTTACATCTTAAAAAAGCTTTACTTTGGTGAAACTGTAAAACCTTATCAGTACATAAGGGAAAGCAGTTTCATCAACATACTTACTGAGGATTTTTCATTCTTTCTCTCCGTGGTCAAATTTTCCATTCTTTTCTTGCTGGGTTCTTGAACACGGATCAGAGTATACAGGCGAAGAAGAAGAAGAGGAGTTGAAATATAGTGTTTCTGGGACAGATTGCTTTGTAAAATCCCATAATATTATGATAGAAAATATGTATACATATTCATTGTTGTTAGTCAAATTTATCTATAGAGTGGGAGTGCAGCTGTAAGAGATAATCTCTTTTTCGGGTATATTATGGATTTGGAGAAGTTACAATGGCAACACATAACACATTATAAATGTATCAATATTATTGAATTTAATAAAATTTATCTCATAAAGAACAGACATGATATGTTTTTTAACCTTGGACCATTGTTGCAGCCTAAAAATCGAATAAAAACAAAATCTAAATTGGTTTGGATCTCAGGGTGTTGGAGTAACCAAATAAACTGGAGTTGGAGTTAGCGGTTTTCAAAAAAATTCGGTAATCCAACTAACCTGTATAGGTTGGATTGTTAATCTGGAAAAATATAAAGTTGGGTCGAGTACCCAGGTTCTCCTGTCTGGTGCGAAAAATCCATCTCCATTTCTCAGTTTCACTCATCTTTGCTCGGTCGACGTTGGATGCTCCCCCCCTTTGAAACTACCTCTCCCTTTCTATCATCTTCGATCCCTTGCCCTCTCTGAATCACTCTTTTTCCAAGTGACACAGTTATCATGTGTGTTTCTTTGTTATTTTACATCTCAGATTCTCACTCTTTGTTTGTTGTTATATTAGTTTTCATTAAAAAAAATTGTTTTTAACACCACAGTGTTTTAAGAATATTTGGATTTCTCCAAAACTCGTCACCACGAACACAGAGTCAGCTACAACAGAATCACCCTTATCTAACTTTATGGTGAGTTAAATATTTATATTGTTAATTTTTTGTGCGTTTAATAATCTGATGTATTGTCTGAATTTTGAATGAGAAAGTGAATTGGTTGGTTGTCGTTGGTTGATGTTGATTTTAATTCATTAGAATGTCGAAGTGTTTAATTAGATGTTGTATGTTATGAATTTTGGATGGTTAAGTGAGTGGGTTGAACGTGTAACTTGTGGTGTGTTTAATAATTTATTGTAGTCTGAATTTTGTACGAGTAAGTGTATGTCATTTGCTGATTTTAATTTTATGTGTTTATTATAAACTAACTTCTTATGTGTGGGATCATTTCCCAAAAATGGAAATGAGTGCTAACGATGGAGCTAATGTAACCATCTTAGCTATCTTAGCTAGGTAAAGATTACACATGTGACAGTGATAGTTGTGGAACTAGCACTTTGTGGAAGCATTTAAGAAATCAATTGTAAAAAGTACCCATATAGTAATCACGATATATTTTATTGATTCTGAATGAGTTTTACATAAGATTTTGAGTTTTTGTCAGATTGCTAGTCATGAGGGGAGACTATTGGAAAGACGATTGAAAGTTGTTTGTTGTAGTGGGGGATTGACAAAAATTTTACCGATCATTGTTGATAATGTGAAGTTCCAACGATGTGACTATTTCTTAGGTTAAGAGAATACTCAAAAATTGGAAATGAGGTCTTGTGCTTAGCTTACTTTGCTTGCTTTCACAAATGAAGACAACATCTGTATACAGGTATGAGATCCGTTAAGTCCAAACAAAAAAATCACTCTAGAATTCTAACTATTCTAGATATTTCATAATTTATTAACTCTTTAAAATTCCTTAAGCTATATAAAATCTAGGATATTTCTAAATTTTGTTAGTATTTTTTACATCATTCATCATAATTCTAGATATTTTTTTAATCTAATTTTTACCTAAAAGAATTCTCTAAAATTTATTAACCTAAAAAAGATTTTTTTCCTTATTATATTTCACGTAATCTTAAAAATTTAATCTACACATTTAATATTTCAAGAACTTTCTAGTTAGGTTGTCATGAGCTAATTTCAAGAATATATAATATTTTGAAAATAATGACAAAAATGGGGTAGGGTTGAAAAAAAAACAAAAGAGAGGTAGTTGGCCAAACTATTGTAAAAAATATGGTTATTTTATTGTTGAAGTCGTGTACTCTTCCTTTTGTCCATCCCACGTGGAGTGTGGACTGGTTGAATGGATGATTGGAGTCGTGGACCCTCATAATTAAATAAAAAAAATCTCTAAGTTTAAATTAATTCATCTTTCTTTCTTATTTAATCCACACATTTTATTTCTTTCCTAATTAATTTATATATTATTTTTCTTCCTTATTTAATTTATATTTTTTTTATTCCATATTTAAAAATTCTTCCATATTTAATTTACATATTAAATAATTGTCTCTTTGACTTGGAAAATTAAAAATTATATTTTCATTAATAATTAATATGAAACATATAATTTTTAATTTTGTATAACATTCTTTTGTACACATTTCCACAACTTCAAACATATAATTTATTTTGAAATAAATAAATAACTTGAAAATAAATTACATGAAAAAGTAATTCAAATTTGAGTTAATAAATAGTAACTAAGTTAATAAAATAAATAATATTTCATTCTAGATTACTCATATTTTAAAAAGAAATAATTAAATTAAATTTAAAAGTTAATACTTATGCAAAACAAAATAGGTACACCCAATTTAACCTCATTCATATACAAAATAAATATATAATAATAATGCTAATTATTTTTTTTTTATAATTTCTCTAATTATTATTGTTATTGTAATTATAATTATTTAGAACAAATGAGTTATAACAATTGAATTTGTTGAATAATTTTAAGTTTCTAAGCATTTTAATAAAATCAAATAACAATAAATATAGTTTTGACTAAAAAAGGAAAAATCAAAAGGTAAGTATTAGAAATTGGGAGAAATAAATAAATAAATAAATATTTGAATAAAAAAAGGAAAGATTGGGGTGAGTTGAAGTCATGGACCTGATTCACAACTTCGGACAACATGACAGTCAACACTGCCACGCGGGTCCATGATGTCACGTGTCAGCCTTGTCGTGGACCCAATTCACGATTTAGGAAAGTCGTGTACCCGGGACTTCACTACCCTATTTTTGACAATATTTTTCTAACAATCTCATTTTTGACATTATTTTTTAAAATAATATTATTTTAAAAAAATTTCGGTTGTCATATACTTTTAACACTTCCCTCAACACTAACTATCCAATTGAGTTAAGGGCAATTGAGTAATTTTGTCTGACATTTTTTAAAATGTTTTCTGTCTTCTTCTTTTAGGGCTAAAAATCTTGAAAAGAAAAGAGAGGGAAAAAAAAAGGAGGAAGCCGCATAAGACATCTAGAGACTGTGATTTTTCTTCAAATCTAGTGACAGAACATTTGGTTTCTTCATCCCGGTGAGTGTAGCCGAAGTGGGTAGTTCCCGCAGGTCGTGGGAGTTTCGGGATTCGGCGCTAGTTTCGGCGAAGGTTGTGAGTTCCGGCGTGCGTGTCGGTTCGCGGGGTAGTTTTTCGGGCGTGGATTTATTCTCAGTTCGCAGTGGGTTGCTCGGCACCTGGGTCTCCGGTCATAGTTTGGCTGTTTCCGGTGGGTTTTGGGTCTTGGTTTCAGAGGCATTCGCCGGCGCGTGGGTTTCTCCGTTTCTTGGATGTTTGGTCGACGGTATAGTCAATTTGGTGTGAATAAATTACAGATTGTTTATAATGTTCATTTCTGTAATTTGTATTATCTAATTAATCTTAATAAAATATTTTGAAGTTGGTTTTCAAAGTGGATGTAGATCAAAATTGGTGGAACCACTGTATATCGTTTTGTTCCTTGTTTCTGTTCTTTAACGCCTGGGCTGTCCATTGCATTCTGTTTGGTCATTGTGTTCTTAATTCTACCGTCTGTAACAAGGTTTTTAATTGAAAATTTTGCAAGGATTTGTATTTTTGGCTCGTCTTGAAAGGAAATAAATTTCAAAGCTTGATATGTGAATTTCTTATGGAACATTTTTGTTCTCATTTTTTCTTTTCCAAAGTGTTTTCAAATGAAGTATCGGTTGCTTGTTCTGAAATTAGTAAATTTGGTATTTTGACGCAAGGCATCGGAAGATTTATTTTAATAAATATTTTATTATTTTTAAATGTTTGAATTTGATAGTGTATCTTAGAAAGTGTTTGCAATTAATTGTTTTTGCTGAGTAATGTAAGTTTTTTTGGTCTGCATTTTGGAAAATACAATCTGTTACACCCTTACCATTTGATTTTTAAAAATTGTGTTTGTTTTCTCTCAACTTTTCTTACAATGCTCTTCATCTTTCTTAAGATAACATTCAAACTTTTAGTCAAATTTAAAAAACACAAACAAGTTTTTATGAACTATTTTTTTTAGTTTTTAAAACTTAACATGGATTCTGAAACATTGGTAGAAAGTAGATCGCAGAACAAAGAAACTCATAGGTGGAAGTAGCGGATATAAGATTAATTTTAAAAACCTAAAGGGTTGATAATTTGATGGTAAACTACCATAACACTTCCGCCAGTTCGAACTAAATATTTAATGTAGAAGTACATGGTGATGGTTGAAAATAATATATCAATTTGGAAGTTTGAGTAAATCTCTTGCAGAGGTATTGAACATTGGATTGGAGTACATGTTGAATGCTCTCAGAAATGACAAGTTATTATGATATTGATGACATTCTTGCAGAGGAAGAGGTCAATATCTTATCCTTTTACCCGATAAAGTTTAATCAACTTGCAATCTCAATATTGAGTCTTTGTCTTGACAGCTTGTCTCGGTTGTGTTCCAAAAGGCAGTTAATGGAGTTGGAATTGATCCCGGTTCTGAAACAGACTCTGTGAGTTTCAGTGATTAGTAGGAGATATGTTACGTATGTTGAATGTAAAACTTATTTTTCTTATTTGGTGTAAATTCAGGTTGAATCTGGATCCAAAGTAGAGCTACCCTTGTGGCTTGCACAAGAGCTGCATCTGAGACAAGTGGCGGTTATGGCCTTACCTGCCTGTTTTAACCAAAGGTACCAATAGCCACTGCATTCAAGCTCTACAACCAATAATTTCAGTGAACTTAAGAGTGTTCTAGAATTTTTGGGAGCTTAAGAGGAGGATTTTATTTAGTATGTCCCCACTTACTTCCTAATAGCTGACCCGAAGAGACACTGAATTTTGATTTTTTTTTTCCTCTAATTCTGTGATTGCATAATTCATTATTTGTGTGTAATTGTGTTTTTTCCCATTTGGCTAGCGCGTAGGTCTCATGGATTGCATTTTTTTTCATCTGGTAATTATTTACGAGCATAAACTTGTGAATTGGAAGTCGTAGAGTACAGGCATTAGCAAGATTTGATTTGGTCATTTTTAAAGTTAATCGTGTTATTATTTTTAATTTATTCATCACCCCTTTGGTTTGCTGATGAATTACATTTACATGGGAGAAAAATGATGTTAATGTCCTTACCTTCCGGTTTCATTTATCAAAACAAAAGTTATGGTTATTTCTCCTTGTTACTGTCCCGATGATCCGTTATGGTCATGAAATTGTAGTATTCCAAATTTTTTGAGATTAGTTTGTAGAATCTCTTTTAGAATGTTCATACTTGCTGCATAAGAGATCACGCCTAAAGAATTTTTTTTTTGGGTGTGGTTTTCCAAACCTTCGTGTCGCTCAATTTTATCATGTACCCGCTACTTTAATACTAGTGGAAACTTACTGCATTTGAATCTCATGATTAAAGGAATTGGGTAAGACTTTGATGATGACATTTATACTTATATATATTAAAAAGATGATGATATTTGTAGTTGACTAGTGCACGTGTTCTCTTACTAGAACACGACTGGAAATTCAGGCTGATGCTGCATTTGTTGATCTACGTTCTAGATGTCAATTCTTCTATGAATTTGGATGCAAGATTGCACCTCTGTGAGTATCCTGAGATCCAACACTTCAGGATTTATCATGAATCATGATTCTTTTATGAGAAGAAAATTTTATATTGCTGCTTTGCCTATTAATTTAGATGAAGTCAGACTTATGCCCATTAGAAATTAAAAGTGTATAAGTGCCCTGTCATTTGAAATACATTTATACTCTAATAAGCATGACTTGTTTTTACCTTTTCCAGAAGTAGCTTTCTGGAGACATGGCATTTAAAAGATCCTTTTCAAACATAACAATTAGATTATTTAGACATAAGACTACTTGTTTACTGCAGTCTAATTGACTTATGAAATGATCTATTTAAACTTGTTTTGGATAAGACTACAGTCTAATTGACATAAGACTACATGCTGGTTGGACATCCTACTAAGGAACTTGTATTTAGGCTTGACAGTGATCTGGCTAGCATGTTACCATCCCAATTCTTTTAGATCACAATGAATATCAATTTCAATTTCATTCCATTGTATATTTAGATTGATAAATATGAACAGAGATTTTAAACTATCTTGTAAATAGCGTTGTTGCCTTGGAATAGAGACTTGTTTCTTTTTTTTTTTTTAAAAAAAAAATAGCGTTGTTGCCTTGGAGTGCAGGTAGGATGTCTGTTTTGTTGGAGTGTGTTGTACCAAATTTCTGTTTGTAAGATTTGTTAAGTGTACCTAAATGGACTAGAACACAATAGATTGAATATATCTCTTGTTTTTCTTTCACATGTTATTTAGATTTTTCAGTACAAACAATGTGGAGATGTACGAGAATTTGAACCTCCAACCTCAGGAGTATAGAACAATTATAGTTGAACTAACTCATGCTGACTTGAAAAATGATTATTCTAACTTCTCATCACAAACTTCATTGTCAGGGTTGGCGACAGAACAATCGGTTCTTGGCTTCTATCGACGTTCAAGAGTAGGTACAAGGAAGTTCTTACGAAGGCTCACAGTGATGTATTTGCTGCAAGTTCTAAATATTTGGCACTTCTATCAAAAGAAGAAACCAAAAGTGAGATATTTGTTAGATGTTTTGTCTGTCTCTTGTTTCCAATTTCCATATATAGTGATTCTCTTTAAACTCAAATCAATATGACAATCCATTTTTGTGCAGTGTATGAAGCAGCTCAATCCTCCATGGCAGCCTTTAAGAAATGGAGAATGGGTGGACCTAGATTCCAGAGAGCATCCTTTCTAAGCAGGAAGAGGAAGTCGACTGAGTAGCCGTAATTTGATCTTAAATTTATTCTCTATAAAATATCTTACAGCTAAGTTTATATCCCCCTTCCTGGAAAAATAGTCAGTTATTCATAATTTGCTTATAAATATTTCACGTGTGTAATTTCGATTTTTAGTTTTTTTATAAATCAAATTACAATAATTATTATTTTATTCTATTCTTCTTACTACTTTGTTTATCCCTTTTCCATTTTCTTATTATCCTCGGGCTCAACCATAATGGATTTAGGTCTTATTTAGCATTTGGGCTAAATTAAGCCTAGTTTTGAGCTCAATTGAATTTTGAAAAATTGGTAAGAATGACAAATTTTGAGAGTGCGGTTAGAAAAATTGCAAGATTTTTTTGGAACACATGTCAATATTTAATCAATCTCAAATTCAATTATTTAAATTTTGTCATTAATTTGGTTAGATGATGTGTGATTGATCCAAAATTTCTCAATTCAAACAATATATATTAATATTACTAAATTAAATACGCTAAATTTCAAATTATGCATAAGATTTCAATCCCATATACAAAAGTGATTGAAATAGTGTTACATTAAAACATTAGTTATATCAATCCTTGTCCATTATTTAAACGACCAAAATCGATCGCTTCAATTCTATCATTCTATATATTGTCAAAAGAAAAAGAAAAGCATTTAAAAGACTAATAGCATAAATGAAATCTACCATTAAATTAACGGAGTATTTTATATAATTTAACATATTTTAAACTTAATTATTTTAAAACAGGATAAATAAATAAATGATTAAGATGATAACCTTAAACTAGTCAAAACTTAAATTTCTAAATATGCATTCAAATCTAGGCTTCCTAGATAGATTTTAAAACCAAAAACAGAACAAAGTTGTTAAATTAGATTGTTCTCTAATCATTAGTCAAAGCTCCAATTTACTTATTTATTTTCCAATTAGAAACTTGTTATTTTAGAGATATTTTTAAATATAACAAAATGAATCAAAATATTTATAAAATATATCAAAATTTCATATTCTATCAACAGTATCTATCAGTGACATTGATAGAAGTCTATCAGTGTATATCATCGATAAAATATAAAAGTTTGCTATATTTTATAAATATTTTTTACAGTTTTACTATTTACGGTAGTTTCTCATTGTTTTTGGTCTACCTATAAAAATGGTGTGAATTCTATAAACATTTATACAATACGTTTGGGACTATTTTTCTGGAAGGTTCACAAGTACATCGTGGATGCACAATGTTCAACCCCACAAACACACACACATATATATATTTTAAATGTTGGTTTTTAATATATAATACAAATCAAGGCATAGAAATTTTAATTTGAGAAAAATTGTTAAAGACAATTAAGTTGTGGAGTTGAGGGTGATCAATCTAATTGTACTTGAAAATTATATGGATCTATAAGGATATAATATGATTGTTAATATTATCATTATATATACTTTAGTTATGATTCAGTAATTATGAATATGTCAGTTGTCACAATTACTGTTATCGTTAGTAATTGACTATAAACAAATGATACTAAATAATGTAAAATAAACAACATCAATTGTAATCAAGTTATGTTTGCAATGTGTCTAAGTTAATGTGATAAAAAAAAACCATCTAGTTACATTTGTGATTGAGAGGCTTCTTGCGGTTGATCAATCAATGAAATCTTATTACAATTACACCAATTTTGATTATGAATCGGTAAACATAGCCTAAATGATGTTGGTTTGAATCCTCTTTTTTCCAGTTGTCGATTGGAATGTTGCGCATATATATATATATATATATAAACAAAATTATTTATCTTTTTGGTTAAAATATTCAAATTTTAGTACCGATACTTTTAATTATCTAATTTTAGTTCTTGAACTTTTAATAAATCTTAAGTTTAGTTCTTTAAAATTAATTAAATAATAATAATAATAATAATTTTATTTTAAGAATATACAACATGTGAAATATATTGTCAAAAGTTATAGCTAACAAAAAGTGCTTTAAGAAAATGAACAATGATAGATTTATTAAAGGTAGGAAATTAAGGTTTCTCAAAGTATATGAACCAAAATTGTTATTGTTATTGTTGTTGTTGTTGTTGTTGTTGTTGTTGTTGTTGTTGTTGTTGTTGTTGTTGTTGTTGTTGTTGTTGTTGTTGT
>JBBPDJ010000014.1:1601865-1646184 GCA_037974625.1 Cucumis cinereus
TGTTGTTGTTGTTGTTGTTGTTGTTGTTGTTGTTGTTGTTGTTGTTGTTGTTGTTGTTGTTGTTGTTGTTGTTGTTGGGATAAATTTGATTGGATAAAGAAAGACCGGACGTTGTTGACTTTAATAATTAAATTGGCGGGAGTTGACTAAGATACAAAGACAACAGAATAAACCACATGGCCGGTGCCAAATGACGTAATATTATTTATTTATTTAATTGTGTAATTTTGAAATGTGGACGCGGCCGAGCGATTCAGCATTAAACTCTCCGACAAATTTGGCTTCCTCTCTCTCAACTCAACAATTCCGGCATCCAGGATCGCCTCTCCATTTTTCATATTCAAAATCGCTTCCAACCCAAAAACCCCTCTCGTAATTCCATTCTTTCAACCTCTGATTCGATATGAAAGGTGGTTGCAGCAGTTACAAGGTTCTCTGTTTCAGTCGGAAGTTCAAAACCACTGAGGCTGAACCACCGCCCGACGTCAGAAATCTCTTCGCTGCTTTTTCCGGTGGCGGAGACTACATGTCGGTTGATCAATTCCTCCGCTTTCTTGTGGATCAACAAGGGGATGTGGAATGTACCCCATCTGAGGCCGAGCAGATTCTCGAACAGGTCTTGCAGAAGCGACGAAGCTCGGATAATCCCTCTGAAGATTCGGTTCAGGGTTTCACCCTTGATGATTTCTTCCACTATCTCTTCATGGATGATTTCAATGTTCCCATTAAAACTCAGGTTTCCTTGCTTTCCCCTTCCACTCTTTGTTTACCTATATAGAGAAATAATTTGTTCTGGATAGTGCCTTTGTGGGAAAAGGAAAAGAAAAGAATATAAGAACCAGTTCTTATCCTTTTCTTTGTATAGCTAGCGGAGTAATCAAATTTGAAGGGTAAATTAAGAAGTTTAGTGCCTAAATTTTGTAGGTTGTAAAAAGTTTGTAGCAGGTAACTCAGTCATGGTTATATCAGCTTGCTTAGCTTCTATTCTTTTAGTTTTAAAATAGGTTTTTTGAACTTTTAATTTTGTGTCCGGTCATGTGGCGAGCTAATTTGAGTGTGATACCCATTAGAAACTTTTCAAATTACAATGTAAATAGATAACTCTGAATATTCATCACCAAATTTATGATTTAGCCTTTTGGCTATAAACTAATGCAATAAACTCTATAATAGGAATGTTACTAAGATAATCTTATTAATTAATTAAGGAGCTTAATTATGCTATTTGGTTATAGGTGGAGGAGTTAAGGAAGGGATTTTTCAGATGATTTTAGGATTGAGTTAGTTTACAGAGATGGGAGGTTCCAAATACCTTGAATGCTTGGGTTATCTTATACCTTTTATCTTTTATCTTTTATCTTTTATCCTTTAGTTCTGTTTGGGTTATATCACTCTATAACTATGATAGAATTTTAAAGAACTTTATCATGTCAAGTTACTCAGAGAGTATAACAGGATGATAAATGCGGTTCGACTATTAGTTGAAGATGACTGGATTGTCAATTCAATAGGTTGCTTATTGCAATAATCCAATTCCAATAAACATCATTTGCATACAGTCAGTAATGCTTTTAATAACAATACTTTTTACAGGTACATCATGATATGAGTGCTCCATTGTCACATTATTTCATATATACAGGGCACAACTCTTACCTTACAGGGAATCAACTTAGTAGTGATTGTAGCGATGCTCCCATCATAAAGGCTTTGAAGAGAGGGTTGCGGGTAGTTGAGCTCGATTTATGGCCAAATTCAGCAAAAGACGATGTTCATGTTCTTCATGGAAGGTACTAGCTGATCATTCAATATCATCGAGTCACCAACTGAAAATATTAACCGATGTTAAATTTTAAAAGAGGAAATCACTAGACAGAACCATTTTGTGGATGACTGTAGGACTTTAACCAGCCCCGTGACTCTCTTGAAGTGTTTGAGGTCTATAAAAGAACATGCTTTTGAGAAATCTCCATATCCTGTTATTATAACTCTTGAAGATCATCTTACTCCTAGCCTCCAAGCTAAAGTTGCAGAGGTTTTCTTTCCTACTCAAAATAATTTTCTTTATTTTTGGTTAAAGATTTTTCTTTAATATGATTAATATGTATGCTTCTTGTTTCCTCACCCTCTAGATTACTTGCAGATGGTAACTGGAATATTTGGAGATACATTGTTCTATCCTCAGGCAGCGAGCTTGTCAGAATTCCCTTCTCCAGAATCCCTAAAATATAGAATTATTATTTCAACAAAGCCACCAAAAGAGTACCTTGAATCTAAGCATAAAAAGGTCAAGGTTTTAAGTGACGGAAAAGAGTCATCTGAAGAGGAAACATCAGGAATGGAGACTCCGGATCTAGAAGCTGAGGAGCAGGTGGGTGAGGATTGAAAGATAAGATACCTCATTACCTCCTAATAAAAACACTCATGAAATACAAAAAACAACAATGATAAACTTATTATTCTAATATCAAAGAAGAAACTACGATGTGCCATATCCTTTTGAAGGAGGACTATTCTTTCCCAAATTACTCAAAGGAGATCACACAAAATAATTATTCATACCTTGTTCCCAACCCACTCCCTCTATAGTCTATTTATAACTAGAAGCTCTAACAAACTTACTATCTACTTACTAATGTGATCCTTCTAATAACCATACAAATATTTATACTAATAATCTTACTATTTCCAAAACTAGGGGTCTTACAATATATTGTTTCTTATACTGAAGTATATACTACGGGTTGATTGACACTTTTCATCGATGACAGAGTGAAAGTGATCCAGATGACGACGAAAGCATTGTAGGCGAGTTAAAAACGTTCCAACAAGGTGCACCTGAGTACAAACGTCTAATTACAATCCATGCTGGAAAACCAAAGGGTGGCTGCTTAAAGGACGCATTGAACGTACAGGGTGACAAGGTTAGGCGCCTTAGCTTGAGTGAGCAGGGACTTGAAAAGGCCATAGTCTCTAATGGATCTGATGTTGTAAGGTAACTATTCAACTTATAATGTGCAAGAGATTTGCATCTTCATAAAAGACTTTCTTTACTTTTGCTGATGATTGATACTTATAGTTGTGCGATCTTTAGGTTTACACAGAGGAATATCTTGAGAGTTTACCCGAAAGGAACACGTGTCACGTCCTCAAATTTCAGGCCAAATATTGGGTGGACGCATGGAGCTCAGATGGTAGCTTTAAACATGCAGGTGCTGATTGACCTCTTGACATTTTTTCTCTTTACATTCTTTTGTCCAAGTCAGTTTTACGTAAGGAAGTGCATTACACAACTTAAAATTATTATGCTGCCTGCAAATCAGATATATCTTTTGCACCAATGAGAAAAGAACAGTTCTCTGAATGAGTTCAAATGTTGAATTAAGCTTACAATTGTTACAACCTTACATGATAATTAGGCCATGAATTGATAATTTTAAGCAAAATTCTTATAAATCTATGTTCTTTGCAACAAAAATACAATAATTGTTTTGTTTGATATCACTCACTATTTAATCAACTTATAAGGAATGATCCAATGAAGCACCTGTTTATTTTTCCTTCGACAGGGCTACGGGAGATCATTGTGGTTGATGCATGGGATGTTTAGAGCCAATGGAGGGTGTGGTTACTTGAAGAAACCAGACTTTCTATTACTTAAAGGCCCACAAAATGAGGTCTTTGATCCCAAGAGACCTTTACCAGTGAAGGAAACATTAAAGGTAAGCTAATTGTGTTGATTTTTAATTAAATTTGGTTTTCCCTTGGCATCAGCTTTAACATTCATGTTATCCAACAGGTAACTGTATATTTGGGAGATGGATGGAGCTCTGACTTTAATCAAACGCATTTTGATAACTACTCTCCACCAGACTTCTACACAAAGGTTAGTGGTGACAATTCATTCCTCCCACCAACGTTACTTTTTCACCATCTTCTGTTGGAATTTGCTAAGTCTGGAATAACATAGAATTCAACCAAGGATGTCAAACAAGATTGATACAACCAAGTGCATGAATGTAATAACTGAGAAGAATATAGGATGTCAAACATATCCCTCTTACGAGTTCTCCCCATTGTTTTATCTTTCTTAATTTAACCTCTAAATTCTTAACCAAATTACAAAAACAAAAATGAAATTTAAATACTACTTTCTTTAGTTTCAAAATTGACATGAATTTTGAAAACATTGCCACAGAGGTGAAAGTATTGTCATAAACTTAACGTTCAAAAACCAAAAACTAAGGCCTCATTTGGTACGATTTAGTTTTTGAAAATTAAGCCTATAAACACCACAACACCTAAATTTCTTGCTTTGTCATCTACTTTCTACCAATAATTTCTAAAATCAAGTCTAATTTTTTCAATCTATTGTGACCTACCTAAGAATTAATTTTCTACGAGTTTTCTTGATACCAAAATGTTGTAGGGTCAAACAAGTTGCTCCGTGAGATTGATCGAGGTGGACATAAGCTGCTTAGACACTCATGGTATATATAAAAAAAAAAAACCAAGCCCGATTTTTAAAAACTAAAAGAATCAGTTTTTAAAAACTTTTTTTTTTTTTTTTTGAAACTTAGCTAAGAATTCAATACTTTTACTTAAAGAAGATAAAAATCATTGTAAGAAATCGAGAGAAAATAGACTTAACTTTCCCAAACAAAAAACCAATAACCAAACAACTACCAAACGAAGTCTAAATAATTATCAAATGAGATCTCAACAATCCAAGCTTCAAGTAAGCTAGAGAGACACCTCCTCCAAAGTCTCAAGCTAGAGCTGGTTTAGACTAAAGGTATGAATGTGGAATGAATGGCAGATTCGAATAGTTGGGGTGCCAGCAGATGCAGTGAAGAAGAAGACCAAGGTTATTGAGAACAATTGGGTGCCAATATGGAACGAAGAGTTCAAGTTTCCATTGACAGTTCCAGAGCTTGGTTTGTTGCAAATTGAAGTTCGAGACTTCGACAGGTCGGAGAAGGATGACTTTGGTGGGCAGACATGTTTACCAATATCAGAGCTCAGGCCTGGGATTCGTGCTGTCCCTCTTTACGACAAGAAGGGTGAGAAATTTAAGTCTGTGAGGCTTCTTATGCGCTTCCAGTTTTTGTATAAATAAACAAATTATTCCTTCCATTGTTGTTCAATTACTAGTGCTATTATAGGTGCCTGCTTCACTACCTCTGGCCTTCTTTGGCTACTGGATTTTTCTTTTGAAGTGCAGCCAACTCTTTCGTGTAATTAACAAAATTAATTTCTCTCTTTATTTATTGGTTTGTTTAAAAGCTAATAAAAATGTCAAAGGTATTCAACTCAAAATCGATTTAGTATATAATTGATAACACATTATGTTTAGCTGGTAGCTTTCATCTCTGATCCACTTCCTTTAGTCTGGTCTCTAGATACTCCGAACTGACTTGTGCAAGGGATGGTCATGTTGGTTAAATTACAACTCAACTAAGTACAAAAGAAGTAAGGTTAAGTTTTTTCATTGGAGATTACTTATGCTCCTTTTTAGGTACTCGAATGAGACTATTTATAAGTTTGTCCTTTAACACATGCCTCTAGTCATGTGCAACGATGGTGGTGTCAGAGACGTTTCAAGTGCTCGAGGTTGTAGGGTACTAGTTTGAATTTGGCTAGGTTATTTCTTGATTGATATATATATATATATATATATTTACTGGCTTGACTAGTCAGTCCAAATCTCAAGATGTTGACATTTCCCTTTTTGGGTGGGAACTCGGTATGCCTCATCTAGTGCTTTGGGCATTGCCGTGGACAACTATTAACACATTACATAATATACTTTTTAATTAAAAACAAATAAATTGAGTTCATAACTTGATATACAATATTCATAAAATTTTAATCTTTGTTTAGTAAAATGATGCACTTTAAAATTTAAAATACAAAATCTCACAAATATAGAAATGCTATTTATAGTGTCAAAAAACAATTTTCACAAACATAATCCAAATTATTTGCCAAACACATGTTTACTAAATATAGTGAATCTAAACAGAACAAAACAATGGACTTTAATATTATTTTTTTTTTTACTTTATTTGTTTATTATCAAAACCACATTCTTAAGACAATCACAAGCTTATGGTAAACTATTAGGTATAAATGTCAACTTTTCCCATGCTTGTTAGTTATTAATTTAATACAAATTATCTATGGTGTCTAACCGTTTCTACTCCTTTCAAGTAAATCAACATGTTAAATATTTATAAAGCGAACATAATTTAATTAACATGACTGTGTTAGTAATTATAACGTTTGTGGTTCGAATTCCCCCTATCTCAATTGTACTAAAATACATGTTAAAGGTCTTCGAAAAGCTCGGACGTGGTTCTTGTGAGCGATTCTCCAGTTAAATTCGATTCGGTCATTTCTTCTTAACTAATCCTTTTGGAACACCCAGCCTTTATGCACGACTATGTTTCTCTTTGGACGGGACCAACACTCAACCTTATAATTTTATCATCGTGCAAAATTTAATGGCTTATTATTAGTTAAGCAAAATGGACATGTATGTAAGGAAATGAAGTTTCTGGTTAATAATAAAAAAAATAGTTTTTACCAAAATGAGCTTAACTTAATTGTAATTGACCTTTTATCTTAGAGGTAGGAGGTTCGATCTCCATCCCCGAAAATTGTTCTACAAATAAAAAGCTTTAAAAAACTTATTTTGATTAAGGACTCAAATATATTCTGAGAAAAATTACTATAAAAAAAAGAATCACATAATGAATTGGTGTGGTATATTCATATTATAGCAGATGAACAATAAGAACTAGCATTCTTATTGAGACTCGAATTCATAGGGAAGAAATTTATGGATGGAATCAATGCACTATTTTTACAAACAAACGTATTCCGTTAATTGAGGAAAAATTAACATACTTCTAATGTCGAATCAGGATCAATTAGGATAGAAATAAAGTAGTGGGTCAAACTCTCCTTTTGTGCCAAGGTAATAACTATGAATAGCCATCGACTCCCAGAAAAGGGTAGAAGAGAATGAGACCTTTTATGGGACATACAATGCATTGCAAGATAGAAGGTTGTCTTTAAGCTGTAGTTGAATGTCAAAACATGCATGCGTGGAAAGCTAAATCATTACTTTGTTGTTGCTTAAAGGAACCCAAGGATAGTTCCAATAAAATGGATAACTCGATCCAACCCAAAGACCTAAGAGCTCTAGAATTACCATTAAACATGACAATAATTAACCTTAGTAAGCTTCACATGGCTCGTCAAAGAAAAGTGACTCTTCCCAGCAAGCATGTCATCACCATTCTTATCACGAGCGATGATATTGATACCCACATCCCCATTCAGAAATGGCATCTGAGATCACCTTAAAAGAACCAAATGAAGGGGATGTTAGACAACAAGGGAATAATACTACAACTCACCATTTTCGATACTCCTCACCAAGAATGAGAGTGGATAATACTATAAGGAAAAAAAACTCTCAAGATTAAGAAAAAAACATAGAAAAAAGTCAAAGTTGCAAAGGCATAAACAGTTTTGTTCACCTCTGTAATAGCATGACAAAAATGCACAATATTATTAGCTTTCCCCACGAAAAGAGTCAACTTGAATTCCAATTTTTTAAAGAAAAGGAAACATCGTCCCTATTGAGGACTAAGGAGTTTACTAACCTCTCCAAGGCATCATATTTGACCTCAAGCGAAGGGTTATGATTAGACCACCAGCTTAACCATTTCAAACCTTTAAGCAAAGCTTCGACTTCAAGTAGGACTACATCTTAATTTTTTGTCATAAACTTGCAACCACCTAGAAACTGCACGACTATTCCTTTCTCTTTCGATCAAGATGCATTGACATTCAACTTCCAACAACCACTTTTAAACCAACAAGGAGAGAAGAACTAAAACACCTTTCAAAGCAATGAGAACCAATTATATTTTAAACAAAAAAAAAAAGAACGAAATGAGGGATCAAACCTTAGACCTGAAATTGACATTCAAATTGAGGTAGGATCATTCATTTATTCTCAAATTGTGAACCCTTCAATTTATTCACTTTGCAATCACTTGTTCCACATGGAAAGAGAGGGGGAGGCCTATATAAGTATCACAAATTGAATGAATAAAGAGTACACAATTCATTGTGCCATTTTCCCTCACTCTTAACGATGATCTCAACCCACGACCATCGGCGGACCATCTCTGACTCTGATTCTAATTCCGACGATGACAACGGCGGATCTCAATCCCTCCGTCATCTCGATCTCTCCGATTCCATTTTCAAAGCCTATTTCGAATTCACCGGTCGATCTACTACAACCGCCGACCTGTCTAAGATCCAATCCTTCCTCACCTCCTCCTCCTCTGGCGCATTGTCTTGCTTGATATGCCTCGAACGTATCAGGCTCTCCGACCCCACCTGGTCCTGTTCTTCTCTCTGT
This sequence comes from Cucumis cinereus, assembly GCA_037974625.1. Lineage (NCBI taxonomy): Eukaryota > Viridiplantae > Streptophyta > Magnoliopsida > Cucurbitales > Cucurbitaceae > Cucumis > Cucumis cinereus. Next base: position 1,610,312 of record JBBPDJ010000014.1, read on the forward strand.
TTTGCCGTCTTTCATCTCTTCTGCATTCAAAGTTGGGCTCGCCAAGCTTCCGACCTAGCCGCCGCTCGAGCTGCCACACGCTCTCTCATCTCCCCCGATAAGCCGGACGAACACTCTGTTTGGAACTGCCCCAAATGCAGAGTCGAGTATTCCAAATCTTCAATTCCTAAGAGGTATTTTTGTTTCTGTGGGAAATTGGAAAACCCACCAAGCGATGATCCATGGATTTTACCCCATTCATGTGGTGAGGTATGCGGCAGGTCATTGAAACATAACTGTGGTCATTATTGCTTGCTCTTGTGTCACCCCGGGCCTTGCCCCTCATGTCCAAAGATAGTGCAAGCTAGTTGCTATTGTGGGTCTGTTCGGGACGCTCGCCGATGTGGGTTTAAGAATTTTTCTTGTAACAATGTCTGTTCGAAAGGGTTGGATTGCGGTAGGCATAAGTGTGCGGAAATTTGTCATGAGGGTTCTTGTCCGCCGTGTCGAATTCAAGGTGTATTTAAATGTCAATGTGGGAAGACTGAGGAGAGGAGGGAATGCTGGGATCGGAGTTTTAGGTGCGAGAATGAGTGTAATAAACTGTTGGGATGTGGGAAACATTCTTGCAATAAAGGGTGTCATTCTGGAGAATGTGGGCAGTGTCCGTTTAAAGGGAAAAGAACCTGCCCTTGTGGGAAAAAAGCGTATGAGGGAATGCCTTGTGATGTTGCTGTGCCATTGTGTGGGGCTACCTGTGATAAGATGCTCGCTTGTGGCTTCCATAGGTGTCCAGAGCGATGCCACCGCGGCCCATGTATTGGTACTTGCAGAATTGTTGTCTTCAAGTCTTGCAGGTGTGGAAGCTTGAGGAAAGAGGTACATTTTTCTTTTCAATATTTCTGTTTACTTTTAAAGGCATTGGAAATTGATTGAAATAGAAATAGAAGTTTAATGATCAATGAATTTGGTGATGGTAAAGTAAAATGTAACTAAGTCTAGAGTAGATTCCTTGTTATCAAGATTTAGCATGTGAGAGGAAGTGCAACAGAATGCGAGACTGTGGACGCCATGCTTGTAGACGTCGCTGCTGTGATGGTGACTGCCCTCCCTGCTCAGAGGTGCCTATTACTATCTTAGGTTTTTACATTCAGTTCTGCATCTCTGGAGGATAATTAACTTTTCATAATTTTAGATTTGTGGCAGGAGGCTACGATGTAAGAACCACAAATGTCCGTCTCCATGTCATAGGTATGTCATTGTTATCTTTATATCTTTTGATTGTTTAGAGTACTAATATGTTCATGTTGTTTGGAAGACCATTTTGACGATGTTTGGAAGACCATTTTGACGTATGTTTTCATCTGAAAGAGATATGGCCCGTTAACAAAATAATTACTTCTTAGAAATGAATTAGAGCTTTATTAATGGCTGAAGCTTAATCAGGAAGCTCTTCTAATGATTCTTCTTCTGTATATTATTTTGATTGATGATCTTTTTGAAAATAATCAATTTGGTTCTGCAGAGGTCCTTGTGCTCCTTGTCCAGTGATGGTAACGATATCATGTGCATGTGGCGAGACACACTTTGAGGTGAAATGTTGGTTCTTTAATTTTCATGGCAAGTGATTTATGATATCCTATTTCATTTTATACTATATTGTTATCTGCTTGGGTGAATTATATGTAACTTGGAGCTGAAAGAATGAAATCTAAGTTCGTGCATAATTTTCTTTTTCAAATTTCTATTCAATCAATAACTGAGTTGTCTTGCATTGCTAACTAAATTAGGTTCCTTGTGGAACTGAGATGGATCAGAAGCCTCCAAAATGTCCTAAACGATGTCCTGTCTCACCTCTATGCAGCCATAGATTAAGTCAAAAGGTAATTTTGTGCTTTAAGTATGACTTGATTTCTCGCTATTTGTGTGTGTTATATATTTACTGTTGAATCTGATTAGAGATAAAGAACTCACCATCCTTTCTCACACGATATTTGCATTGCTAATGCTCCAATAGTTTCTTCCTTTCAACATTTTACTTGACTTCTATATTCTAGAACCTGATATGCACTCTGCATGGTTGAATAGCTGGTTGGGTTCAAATCCACATCAACATAATTTGCAATTTGCATTTTCTTTTTTCCTTTCTGAAAAATCTTATGGATGAATGAAGTGTCAGTTATCTCCCATATCTTTGAAGAGATGTTTTTTTTTTTTTTTTTTTTTGACAATTTAAACGTCTTTATTCAGCCACACAAATGTCACTATGGAGCTTGTCCCCCATGTCGAAGAATTTGTGAAGAAGAATATTCATGTGGGCATAAATGCCAATTAAGGTTAGTGAAATGCTTTGATGCATAAATCTTTTGCTTTTCTTTGGCCAATGATTGAGGTATCTTGTTGGAGTAATTTTCTTCTTTTAACCTTCTTATCTCCTTTCCTTCATTTAGATGCCATGGTCCTAAGCCTCCTCCAAAACCAGAGTTTACATTGAAACCAAAGAAAAAGAAGGCGTTTCATCCAGAGGAACCTGCTCCTGGTTCTCTATGTCCTCCGTGTCCAGAATTAGTGTGGAGGCCGTGCGTAGGTCAACACATTGGTGCTGATAGAATGGTTAGTTGTAGGTTCCAAGCAGTCCTTAAATTTTAACTTGAACACTTTCTTGCAAGTTCCCTTTGAATTGATTTTGATCATCCCATTGCTTTTTTGTTTTAAATTTCTTTTCCTCAGATGGTTTGCTCAAATAGTACACAATTTTCTTGTGATAATTTGTGTGGAAATCCTCTTCCCTGTACAAATCATTATTGTACAAAAATTTGCCACGCACTCAAGAGCCAACATCCATCGTCATCCCTACGAGACTTGAGCGAGCCATGCGAAAAGTGTAATCTTCCTTGTGAAAAGGTTGACATCATCACTTTTGATATATTGCGTGATCTTCTGTTTTTCCCTTTCTTCACCTTTGACGTGGAAGTCTTCATAGTTTTTTTTTCCACAGCAGAAAAGCTTTACAACTTTATCGTCTTATATCACAATAATTAGTTTTCTTCAATCCTCAAAATTTATTTTCCTAGGAGAGGAAGCCTAAATGTGCACATCCATGTCCCTTAAAATGCCATCCGGGAGATTGTCCTCCCTGCAAAGTTCTTCTAAAACGTTCATGTCACTGCGGTTCAATGGTCCATGTTTTTGAGTGTATGTATTACATTAGTCTGTCCCCGGAGGAGCAAATGGCTGTACGATCGTGCAGTGGACCTTGCCACAGGTAGTCAAAGATACTGTTTCTTGTTGTTGATACTTTTGCTTTTTCCTTAATAAAGAAACAAAGCTTAAAAAACATTGGGGTGTTTGCCATTGCAGAAAATTGCCTTATTGCACACATCTGTGTCCGGAAACTTGTCATCCTAGGGACTGCCCATCCCCAGAGAACTGTTCAAAAAAGGTATAGGCTCACACCTTTCATCTTTTGCTGAACACTAATGAGAAGGATCTATTTCTGTAAATATTTCATGATTATGCATGCACAATGTTACCTTAAAAATATTCATCCAAATTGTATTTGAAATCTTTCAAAGGTTACGGTTCGTTGTGGATGCCAAACCCTGAAAAAGGAGTGGCTGTGCAAGGATGTGCAAGCTGCTTATCGCAAAACAGATCGTGACCCGAAAGACATACCGAAAACCCAATTTGGATATGGGCTTCTACCTTGTGGTTCTGATTGCAAGAGTAAAGTACAGGTTGTTGAGTCAGAATTAACTCAAAGGAAACCTGAAGTCAACGGGGTAATGTCTTTCATACTGTAGTACAGACATTTGTATTTGACTACTAAATGAATGTCTCAGTTTTCTCTTAAAAAATTAGCATGGGAAAGAATCCCCGCAGTGAACCGTTGAAATAATAAAAGCTCAATGGTTTTACTTTCACTATAGATTTTTTTCTAGTATGAAGTAAATGCAATGGCCCATTACTCATTCCAATTTCAATACAATCACTTACTTGGGTTAAAGGTGAAGGAGCTTGACACCAAGAAGCAAGCATCAAAGCGGAAAAGAAGGCGCAACTCGGTTCAACAAGTTAAGCAGATCTCGAAACTACAGGTACTTTCTCTTTGAGCTTGTTCTGGACAAAATGAGCAACATCTGTAGTTTGTGTTCTTACTTGATTCAACTGGAAATCCTGTGTACAGAAATTCTTTGCTGCCTTGAAGTATATTCTTCTAATACTCGTTGTCTTGATCGCTGTGGTCGTGATATCCTTGTATGGTTACAAGGGGCTATTATGGCTAAATGATTGGATGAATGAAGCTGAAAATCAAAGACCGAGAAGGAGATACCCTCGAATCTAATGTTTCAAGGTGCTTTCTAACCTTGGAGTCTTCCATTCCATGAAAAACTATACTTATTCTGTTTAGATCACAAGAACTTTACATATTTGTGTTTGTAAAATAGATAGTAGCATGATTTATTTATCTGTTTTAAACATTCTTTAGCTTTTCTTTGTGGAAAGCTTGTAGCAGAGCTCTGTAATGATATTTTATGAATTCTTTAATGGCTATGTAAACTTTGATATGAGCCACAATCACACAATAATGTAACTTTCATCACAAGAGTTTTGCAAAAAAATTTCAAACCTCAAGGGTTGTTTGTGGTATAAGTTATAATTGAAAGAAGCCTCACATTTAGGGATATTTTTTATAATTAAATAAATAAAAAAAACGAACAAAATACCTTAAGGTTTAAACGGTTTAAATATATATATATAAAGACTTTTAGTATTATTTTTGGACAAATTTACCCTGTTTTATTATTCTTAAATCTGATTTTTTTTATATATATTTGCCTATTTACAAAGCTCCTAAATGATGGGGATAGAAACCACATTTATTATCAGACAGAGAAAATGCATTTAGTTGATATTTTTTTTCATTTATTTAGTTAAATTAGAGAGAAAATGAATATTTTATTTTCTATTTTTGTTGGTTTAACTTATTTATTTTTTTGGCAGATTCATGGTTATTTTAAATATATTTTGTTAGATATTTAAAAATACTTTAACCAAGAAATATATAACAATATATAAATTAGAGATCGATTCAATGGTCGACATTAACGATGGACGATATATAAATCATATATTGACCTTATGTTTTACATAAATCGCAATATATACCATAAATTTTATATGGTAAAAAATCCTAACAAATAAAAATCTGTATATATGGCAATACATAAAATCTAAATAAAAAAATCTTAGTTCTATCAAATTATTAAGTACATATACCATAGTATATATCAAATTTACTACAAGAGCTAAAAAGAAAATATAGAAAAAAAAAATACATATATGAGAGTGTATATTTAAAAGAAAAAGAAAAATACACTTTTGGTCCATGAGTTTTGAGGAATATGTGTTTAGTCATTCATGTTTAAAATTTGCCAATTTAATCCTTAAGTTTTCAAGTTTACTACACCAAGTATAATTCTGATGGTTCTATTGCTTGCTATAAGGCTCGTCTTGTAGATAAAAGTTTCCATCAGATTGAAGGTTTTGACTTTTTTGAAATGTTCAATCTAGTTGTTAAACAACCTACGATCAGTTTCATTCTTATTGTTGGAATGCTTTGAAATCATTATGTGACGCTACGAACAACCTAGTACGTAAGTCTCGCTACGGTTTAGAGTTATTTACGTTTAGTTTTTGTAATTGAGCATATGTATTTATTTACATTTTTTACCCTAGGGTTTAGAAAAGTACAATGTATAAACTCTCTAACCTAGTGTCGTTGTATTGTATGAAACATTCTCTCTAATAATATTTGATCTTCCTTTGCCCGTGAACGTTAGCTAATACAATGTTAGTGAACCACGTGTATATGTGTGTTGATCTTTACATTCTTCTTATGGCTTAATTGTTAGTTTCATAACACTACATTTGCTGCTCAATACTGTTGGTCCTTACATCAAATGGATGTTAAAAATGTCTTTCTTCATGGTCATATAAATGAATTCGTATACATGACTCAGTCGGTTGGTTTTATTGATAACTCACGTCCTCAACATGTTTGTTATCTCCACAAAAGTGTTTATGGACTCAAGCAAGCACATCGGGATTGGTTTGATCACTCTACTTCCTATTTACTCACCTTGGGATTTGTAGTGTCTTATTTTGATACCTCCTTATTTGTTCGCTCCGTTGGTTCCTCCTTCACTTATCTCCTTCTTCATGTAGACAATATTGTTATTAATGATCCTGATTCAGCTTATGTTAAAAAACTAAAACAACTTGGCTTTGATTTTCTAATTTCTAATTTCTAACTTGGGCAATCTCAATTATTTTCTTTGCTAATCAGGCTAAATACCTTGCTAACTTACTCAAGTCTTCTAGCATGTCTGCTGCTAAACCCTGTCTCGTTCGTATGTCTTCTATTATTGATCTTCATGCTTTTGCACCATCGTTCTTTGATGTTACTTTTGAACCTAATGGGTAGGCTTATTGCAACATCTTACATTTACTTGTCCGACATCGCTTTTGCAGCTAATCGGGTCAGTCAATTTATGTAGCAGTCTACTTATGTTCATTACATAGTTGTTAAGTATATCTTTTGTTATTTTTGTGGTACACCCAACCTTGGCATCTTGTTCAAATTTCGTAAGCTATCTTTACATGCTTACTACGACTCTCATTGAGCTAGGGATTTTTCTGATTGTCGCTCTACTACTGGTTACGTTGTTTTTCCAGAGTCTTCCCATTTCTTGATATGTCAAAAGCAGGCTACTGCTTCACGTTCATCTACAGAGGCTGAGTATCGTGCTCTAGCTAACACTAGCTATGAACTTTATTGGATTCTTCAGCTGATCTTCATGTTTTTATTCCCAATCCTTTGATACTATGGTGTGATAACATCTCTGCCATCTCCATAGCCAGCAATCTCGTATCTCATGCTTAGACTAAACACATTGAAGTTGAAAATCATTTTGTTCGTGAAAAGGTTCTTTAGAAAGATCTTGCCGTTCGTTTCATTTCTACTCAAGACCAAGTTGTGGATTTGTTCACTAAACCTCTCACTTCTCGCCTATTTAACTCTTACTGCAGCAAACTCATGAGTCTTCATCCGTCCTGAGTCTGAGAGGGTGTATTGAATCCACTTAGTTTTGTGAAGATGTTCCATTACTTTATTTCCTGATATTAAGGAAATATGCTTATTCTTTTATGTCCAGGTTTTATGGTCCTTGTTGCTTTCACCCTTCTATCAAATGGGTGTTCTTGTAAACATGAAATAAACAATCAAAATCTAGTTTGAAATAAACTTCAAATTTCTTCAAGTTTTATTTATCTTCAAACTCCCAAATTTACTTCAACAAAGTAACACATAAACAAACAAGTTTTTTTTTTTTTTTTTCTGCCTATAAATTTAATGGCAAAAGAATCCATAGTGTTGTTTGGAAAAAGAAAGAAAAAAAAAAACTTCAAACTTCAAAAATTAGGACGAAATTTTTCAAAATATGGGTAAAAAGTAAAAATGAAACAAACCTTACATTTCAAAGGGTTTTCTTTTATATAATTAAATAAAAAAATTGAAAATTTAAACGAACATTTTCAAATATAGTAAAATGAATCAAAATATTTACAAAAATTTAGTAAAATTTTAGATTCTATCCATGATAGACATTGATAGAATTTGATAGACTTCTATTAGTATCTACTGATAATCGGTTTAGTAGAATTTGAAATTTCTATCGATGTCTATAATGTCTATCATTTTATATTTTGTCAATTTTGTCATTTTTTACAATTGTCCAAATTTAAACATATTTTCTTAACTTTTTTATTCTTCCGTTGAGTAATTCTTAAATCTATTTTAATAGCAATTAAAAAAAAACAGTGAAGAGTTTTAATTGAGGTCAATGAACGAATTGTATTAAACGCAATTAAAGAAACTCAAAATCAATCAAATTATTGTACTTCACCAACCATAACAAATCACTTCAAATTCAAGCAAACATTAAAAAATAATAATAATAATAATAATAATAGTAAAATAATAAATAAATAAATAAACTAGAAAAAAAAAACATCATGTAATTAAATACCTTAAATTCATTTTAAGAAAACCAGACCGGTGATTATAGTATTAAATTTTCATCAATATGTTGATATTTCTACATAGAAATAGATTCTATATCGATATGAGAGGTGAATCGATATTTCTGTTATATCGTAGAAAAATCTACCAAAGACAAAAAAAAAAAAAAAAAAAAAGGAAAAAATACCATTTTGGTCATGAGTTTTGATGAATAGGTGCATTTTGTGCTGAATTTTCAAATTAGTCATTTTAATCTCTGAGTTTTGAAGAATATGTTTAAAAGGTCAGTCTCCAACAAAAAAAACTAAATTTAATATAAAAATTATAGCTATTGATGTGACAAAATGACACCAATTTTTTTTAATCTTTCTCTTTTTTCTCTCTCCTCTCCCTAGTTCTCTCTCCTTCTTCTTTATCATCTATCTCTCATTCACTATCCATCTCCATTACATGTATATTCAAACTCAACAAAAAAATCAAAACACAAATCCATACAAATAATTTCTCCAATCAAAACATAGCAGATACCAAGCTTGATAACCATCGACACAAAGGTTATAACATAGTGATACAAGCTGAGCAAAAACGAAAAAACTACCACAAGCTACACAACTTCAAAGATAGGGCTTGAGGAGAAAGAAATTGTGATTCACTACTAAAAAAAAAGTGAAAAAAGTGAAAAAAAAAACTATGAAGAGAGTCGAGACGAAGTAAGATTAAGGACCATAGTCACATACAAACGGTAAATGGATTCAAATTTCATTGAGATTGTTTTATTATATATATATATTTATATTGGAGATGGAGGAGAGACATAAAAAGAAAAGAGAACTAGGAAGAGGAGAGAGAAAAAGATAGAAAGATTAAAAAAGTTTTTTTACGTGACGTTTGTCACATCAACACTTATAATTTTTTATATTAAATTTAATATTTTTTTGTTGGAGAGACATTTTAAACCTATTTTTCAAAACTCGAACCAAAATGATTAATTTGAAAACTCAAGAACTAAATGAACCTATTCATCAAAACTCAAAGATCAAAAGGGTATTTTTTCCAAAAATAAACATCAAAATATAATATAAATAATAAACATGTTTACTTATTTGAAAATGGTAAAATATTTATTTACTAATTTAAACTTGTTTTTAAAATTTGTTTGTTTTAGAATTTTTCAAGAAATATTAATCAATCGATATTTGATTGATATTTCGATCGAAATTTTTATAAAATTAAAATCTCAATATTTTCATCGATATCGATATTTTAAACTCTTAGTCGGATACAGAGAGACGAAGTGCATTGGTTACCATACTACTTCCAAAGAAGAATCCAATAATAGAAGAGCCCACTAATGCTTTTATATTGTTTTGACTTTTTTTGCTCATAGTTTTCAGAGTCAAAATCTGCCAAACACTAAAATGATGAATCCAATTCTCAATAAAATAAAAAGACAGAAACATTTGTGTCTGTCTGGTCCTAATCACATGCAACCTCTTCCTTCACACCTCACCTTTCTCCTTTTGCTTCCCACGTGCTAACGTAGCACGTGCCAACCATTTATTCATTCAAATTTAAACCATCTTTTTTTCAAAAAAAAATTTCACGTTTGCGATTGAAATTCATTACGACTGATAATAAACTAAATTCTTTTATTCATACAAAAGACCTTATGTACACTTGTTATAGTATGACTAATTTTGACAATGGCAACCTCTTGACTTCTCTAATATTATTATATCATCATCTAATACAAACTTTGGCTCCCTTAGTCAACAAAAACCAAAACTTTCATTTCTCTATCACAAAATTGATATAAGTTTCAAACAATTCTACATTTTTTTCCCCATAAATTTACAGAAAAAAGGGAGGGGGGCTCAATCTAATACTCAACAAATATACAAATACAACCTCCATGCATATACATGTATGTTAAAAAGCAAAACCAGAAGCCAATTCTTTTTTCTTTTCCCTCTTTTTATTACTTTCTTTAATTCATTTGATGAGTAATGAATAATTTTTCAAAATTTTTTAACACACTGGTTATTCATACGACTGCGAAAGCCATGGATGTGCAAGAGCTTCCTTTGCAGTTGGTCGTCTTTCAGGATTGATCTCAAGTAAGTTTGTAAGGAAATCAATGAACCCCGAGTCGGAAACTTGCAGATGATCCTCCAAGGAAGACTCTTCAGGGATGATAAATTCCATTTGATCAGTTTCCTGCATTGGAAATTCTCAAATATTATCAATTTTCTTTGGATGAAACAAAACACTATGGCTCAACATTTCCCTACGGAATCTGAAACCAACCTCATTTATGTAAAACAGATCATAATCTTTAGTGAAGTATTTGTGTGTCTCCTGTCCTTTAAGGAGCATCTCCAGGTCGATGGGACCGAACAATCCGATCATGCGTGCAAGTATCAGTACAACTGCATCGTTCGGAAACAATACCTGAGAAAGCATAGCAGATAAGTAAATAAAACTTGATCGGTTTTGCTCGAAATGGAGTTTTATCTGGATATGAGAAACAAAAGCTTACTTCTCCGGACCATAGCTCAGCTAATATACAACCGAGAGACCACAAATCAATCTTTGGATCGTACGGGAGACCTAGCATTACTTCTGGAGCTCTATATGATCGAGACTGAACGTATAGGCACAAGTTATCTGATTGAAAGCAACTGCTTCCAAGGTCGATAACCTTAATCTCACATCGTTTGTAACTTTTAATAAGAATGTTTTCTGGCTTTAAATCACAGTGAATGATTCCTAAATGATGCAAGAACTCCAAAGCCTCCAAACATTGGCGTGTAATAACCTGTTGATAGAAAATCGGTATACTTTAATTCTAAGTTTTTAACTCGAGAAAGCACAGTGTCGTCCTAGGCTTAAATGAACATACCTGCAACCTACGAAATGTAAAATAAGCATCTCCACCAGATTCTTGATTGAACTTTTGAAATTCGTACAAGTTTGCTCGAAGTAGCTCGCAAACAATGAAGAGATGTTCCTGTCAAATTATAATTACAGGACGAGTGAGCACAGATAAAAAATACTCAAAGTTCATATAAAAGGAAGGAATAGCTTGCATAGAAGTTAGAAGAACTAAACCTACTCGAATTTTCCAAGTGAGTATGAGGGAAACAGATGAAACAGACCTGATGATAAAAGTAGTCATAAAGCCGTAAAATGTGGCACTGATCTGCAGGGTCATGTTTGTTGACAAGCTTTAGAAGTTTGATTTCATCTAAGCTCTGGTCGAAAAACTCTTTGTCATTTTTAATGATCTTTAGGCAAACGTCTACTCCCATATGAAGATCGTGTGCTCGAACAACTCTACTAAAAGCAGCAGATCCTAGGTATTCGGTTACATAGTATCTGCCTGCAAGGACTGTATTTAGCACAATAGGCAAATCCTTGCTCTCTTCAAATCCAGTCCTGTAGATTGCATAATACATGAGAACAACTCATTGCAACATATCAACCTGCAACACACAACCTTTAAATATCTATCAAAGCAGAGAGTAGAAAGTGAAGATTTTTGCCACAAATCTCAACTGCCTAATCATTTGAACATTGGTTCTCAACATACGGGAAAATTTCTAAAAAAATGTAGCCAACCTGTTCTTTCTGTGTATAATTCTCAGATCAAATACTTCAAATTCATCATCGTTAGTATAATACATTGGGAGCTCATCGTCAGCAGCAACACCATCTCCTGGTTCGGATTCATTGGCTTCCTCCTCTACTTCTCCATGACTATCGACTTTATCGGCTGCATTAAGTATATAACTTTTTTCAAGGATCTTATTTTGGGAGTCATTGTGATCTTCAAATCCTTCGACGAAGTTAGAAGTTGAATATATATCAGTCAACGAATCAAGTTGAGGAACCAAATCACAGTTAGCAGCAATGTCCTTAACTACTTTCAACTGGAAATCATTTGAATCCATTTCATTAAAACTGGGATCCAGATAATTACAAACTGAAGACTTCTTGTTATAAAACTCTTCATTAGCAACACAGCATTTGCAAAAAGGAACAGAACCCTCAGAGAGCCCCTCAAAGCCTCCTTCAAGTTGCTTATATCTATCGACATCGTAAGGATGATCTTCAACCTCAATCAAACTTTCATCACTCGAGGGAGCTGAATGACAAAGAATCGACTTTTCCGGAGCTGACAAACTACTAAATTGCTCGTCTCTCTCGGTAGTCATTATAAACTTATCCTCACTTGGGCAGCCAAAGAAATCCTGACCCTCAAAAGAAGGTGTCATGAAATTCACATCCTCTTTCTCATCATACCAAAGCAGATCATTCTGCAAATCAAATTCATGGTAGTCACGCGCCGTATCAAACTGAGAGGCAATATCTGAAGAAGAATCTGAAGGAATGCCATAAGGATTGATGAATTCTGCAACAGTAAAGGGTTTCTGAGAAATCTATACCTAAATAGAACACAAAGATCCCAATTCCAACATAAGATCATGGGGTTTCGTATTTGACAATGAAAGCAAATAATCAAGAACACTAAGAAATTGTTCTCTCTTACTCATCAGTTTAAACCCCATTTCTCAAAACTTGGATCAAACAACAGAGAAAAGCAAAGCAAGAACACTGTTTCTACTTTCTACTTCAACTCAATACTAAGACAAGTTGAAGAAACTATTCAGAATTTCTTAAACAAGCAAAGAATCTTATAATTAAGCTCATGAACATTAGTCAAAACTTGAAATCTGACCCAATTCGATTAAAACCATTACCAGAGGAGCAAACATCAGAAGTAGAAGATCTCAAGCTAACAAACTCATCATCAGAGGAAACAGAGTTCGATCCAGAAGGATCATCGCCGTCAGTAAGAGCGGCCAATTTCCGGGAAGTAGACGGAATTTTGACCGGAGGTGGAGCAGGAACCATCGGAAAGAAGAATTTCTCAAAATCAAAAGAACCCAACTCAGATTTTTCAACCACATCCCTTTTGAGAGCTGACTCTGCCTCTGAAAACCCATTTTTCTTCAGAAACTCGAGCACTGCTTCCACGTCTGAACCCGCCATGGATGAACAAGCTCAAAATTGGAGAGAAAATGATGGTGGGGGTATGAGAGAGACGACTGAAAATGGTAATTCAGAAGATTTGGATTAGTAAAAGTGGAAAAAAATTTGGGTCGACTCGGAGCTTGCATGCTGGAGAGAAATCTCTCTCTCCCTCTCTCTCTCTCTCTCTCTTTTTTCTTTTTCTTTTTCAATGTTCTGTGAAATTGAAGCGATCGAAGGGGGCGATGCTGATTTAGAGACGTACCAACTTTGAAAAGTGATTAGCGTTGGGTTTTTAAGGGGTTTTGATGGGTGGGTCCAAATTCATTATGTATCGGACGATTTTCCACGTGGCTAAATAATAACCTTACACGTGCAATGATTGTTCTCTCTTTTTTTTAGCGACAAGATTTAGTAGTCGTTGGGGACCGAATTTATTTTAACTTTTCCATTCCCTTTTTCTTCTTCTTTTTTGATTCTTCATCTTTAAATTATATCTATATTTTTTTTTTCATATTTATTGTCGATCGAAGCTTCTTTTATCGACATCTTTCAAAAAAAAATTCACTTTTTATCATTTGAGTTTAAAAGAATTTGGTGAAACTGTGGGATAATCGAATCTCTAACTTCGAAATTAATAATTCAAACACTATGTCGTTTGAGTTATACTCACTTTTATTTTCTAACTCGTAGTTACGTTTTCAAATAAAAATTTGTTTGGATTGATTTGAACTAAAAAATAATTTTTTAAAAAAATTGATGTTTTATTTAAATATTTTTTTTATAAAAATTGTTTAAAATATACTTTTAAAAAATTATTTTCAATGATTGTTAAACACTCAAATGTTTTCAAATTTTCTAAATTAAACATTTGAGAATGTATTTCAAACACACTCCAAATTTACGATAGATAATGTTAAGCAATATTTACCAATACTGAACTAAAATTTTAATTGTTGATTTTAAATTGAATGTCTAACCTAAGTCAATAGTACAATCGTACAATAGTTGGGTTATTATAGGTATATTATCTTTAAAAATGGTGTTAAATGTAATGAAAAATGGACAATAATGATGGGAAAATAATTTGACCGACATAGTATTAATGCAACCAATAATATTAATCATACTATAAATTAACCAAAAGTCATCATTATAAACATGAAAATGAAATGTATTTTCTAATCTGATTTTAAATATTATACCCAAATTTTAATTTTTTTCATTTATTATAACAAAAATTATTCTAATTCAAAATTTTTAAGTCCACTTATTTATATAAATCCCATTTTATTGTGAGTATTAAGGTTGTAATGTCCACTTCTTGTCTATTCATAAAGACAGCAACTATATGCTTCTTTTACCAAATGAAAACGAAAGTAGAACTGATTCAATAATATTCTCCGACACTATTTTTCTTTATCTCTTTTCTAAAACCATCAGCTCAATTCTCAATTTAAATCTGCTTTAAATCTAATTTTAATTTTCTTTTTAATGATGTCTTAAATTTTATCACACAATGAAAATAAATTAGGCGTTTACGGGATTAGCAAACAAATTATTCAATAAAAATGCAATTGTATTTTATTTTTTAGATATGTGTTTGGTATTAGATTCGAGTTTTGTTTGAAACTATATTTATAAATCGTAGAGTACTATTAATTGATATATGAACATGACTCACTCCTGATAAACAAAAATTGTATAATTATTATTTTGTAATATTATATAATTTATAATACGATTATCTAATTCCTAGTTTTATTTTTTTAAAAAAATGAATTGAATTTAATATAACTTCATTTTAAATTTTGAAATTCAATATTTGTATATAATGAAACATAAAAACGTTTTGTTTTTAGAATTTGTATTGTTTGGATCATATAATATAAAATTATTTTTTTCAAATAAATTTAAATTGTTGTGAAACATATGTATTAAATTTAAACAAAATTTGAATTGTCAACCAAATAGACCTAATTTTGTTTTACAATAAGTGGGGAAGAGAGTTGACTCTTGGACGTCGAGGTTGTTTTAGTAAATTTGTTTTTTAAGAACATGGAGGTTGTAGAGGGAATAAATAATAATTAAGGTATTCCAAAAATAATAATAATAATAATTAATGGAGAAATAATAATTGAGAGGGATAATTTTGGAGGTGGAACCGAATTTGTGGGGGGTGGGTGTGATGAAGCAATTACACCAACCGCAAACCCATTATGGTTCTTTTTTTCTTTTTCTTTTTCCTTTTTTCCTTTTTTTTTACATCACTTTTGTAATTTCTTTCTCCATGTGATTATGTGTTGAGGATTAATTATTTGGTTCTTTTGCTCCTTTCTTTCTTATTTTTCTTTGTTAAATTAATGATGGACAAGAAAAACCATTTTTTTATGGATTTTGGGAGACCGAAAAAGAAAAAGTAAAGTCTCAATTGTAGTAATAGTCGACTCAAACATTGGCCTATTTCACGTTAAGGTTAATATGTGAGTCAAACTAACTATATATCCTGCCCGCTGCCATTTTGACATTCTATTGCATTCATTCCCTACAATGTGCAAGTTCCTAGTATGTGTTAGCTGATGAGTCACAAATAGGCTAATGGCTCCACACGTCACGGGTATGAAAAATAATATGCTTAATCATACTTAATATTTCACTTGCTAACTTAAATATCTCAATATATGTGACGTGAAAGTTTTTTTTAGACTAATTCATCTACTACGAGAACTAACCTATATTTCAAGATTCACTATTAAATTCTAAAATTAATAATCACATACATGTGTATAGTAATTATTTCACATGGTTTGACTTATCACTTTAGTCATAATTTAATAATCTCATTATTGAATGGGTTAACTTCAAAAAGATTTAATTATTTCTATATATACAAATTTTACTCATAAATAAAACAATCTTTTTCAAGTGATATTAATAAATTAATAATATTCAACAAATGGATCTTCAACACTTGAATTCTTCTATCTTTTGATTGATTATTTTTAAAATTATAAAATAATTAATAAAAACAAACAAGTGGGCATGGCAAGATTCAAAGTTGTAAACTTGGAGGCATCTTTAAATATTACATATTCATATTGTATAATATACTATTAGGTTTTGATTATAAAATTAATTAGTGAGCAGTTAAGAGATTTGGAACTCTCTATTAATTCTTTCTTCTCTCCAAGGAATATGATTAAACTTAAATATTATAGAGTAGGTAGTGATGTTTCTTGAGAGAGATAGAATAAGATAATAAAATATTTATAATTAAGATTTTTTTTAATCGTTTATATATTTAGATCGTTGGAATTTGAAAAAATATTAAAAGTACAGTTGTCTCAAATCGAAAGAGTTTAAGAAAGTGATAGGCTCCAAATACTATAAGCTTGAGTGTTCGTATAGGCTCCAAGTATTGTTGGATTTCGCAATGTTTGTCTTGTTGGTTTCAAGTTGTCCGTGTTGAAAACACTTTAACCCGAGTGTGTTAACCATACTTAATGTTCCTTTCATGTACTCTCTAGTTTGAGAGCGGGAAAGAGGTGTGAGTAATTTAAAAATTTTGAGAGAGTAGTGCTCTTGTATTTGAGAACGGGAGAGAGACTTGTTCTTTGTAAAACCTATACCAATGTTGGGTTTTACGTATCAATTATTTCACTTTCACATCACAAAATATTGAATTTAATGAGAACTCAAAAAAAGAATTGAATTTAATGAAAAGTATAACGTTTGTAACAGAATGTATTAAAGTCAATGTTTGTAAATTATAATGCACCATACTTTATTAATTTAGAGAATGAATAGTATTGAATTTAATGGAAAAATAATGCATGGTTGACGATGATTTTTGAAAACGTGTAATTTCAAACATTTATGTTATTATTTAACAGAATTAATATTGGAATTACTATAAATATTATTAAAAATAAATATCCCATTATATTTATTCATTTGTCATCCATTTGTCATGTGTCGCTCACTTTTCCATCCATTTACGTTTTCTTGAAGATACCAACTTTTAGTAGTCATATAATATTCATCTCATGCTTGTCAAATTATCTATAAATAATAACATTCAATGAGTTTTATGATAAACATACATATTGGTTGAAATTGCAAATTTAATTATTTTATTTTATTTATTTTAATATTATATATTTTTTATATTCGTGTTTTCGTTGTGGCTCATTTCTACCACGTGGGTAATATTATATTTCATTTTGAAATTTTAGATTTGAATTTAGATTTTTGTTTTTTTTTTTGTTTTAGTACAATTTTAATTTAGATATATATGAAGTCGTTTTTATACCTTCCATAACTTCAAAGTTCAATAAATTTGACTTGTAGGATGGAATCATGGATGGATATTCTTATTTTGATACTTTTAGAATAAATATTTTAAATAATCTTTGAAGCTATTTACCGATTAGTTGACTAACCGAAAAATTATGTGGCATGGTTGAGGTGGCAATAACTTGAAGCTATTAACCGTTAGTTGACATTGTTTCAAGTTCCCACCATAATTAGAAGTGCCACCTCAACTACGCCACGTAATTTTTTCATTAGTCACCTAACGGTCAATAACTTCAAGGACCATTTAAAACATTTCTTCAAACTTTAGAAACCAAAAGTGTCTATTCAAAACCTCATAAATCAAATAGACACATACCTCAAACCTCATACAGTATCAAATGTCAATTATCACTGTGTTAAACCCGTTTTGACTTAAACCTTATGCACCCACCTCCCCCTTGAAGTGTCTAGAGTATCATTTAAGTTAAATG
This sequence comes from Cucumis cinereus, assembly GCA_037974625.1. Classification (NCBI taxonomy): domain Eukaryota; kingdom Viridiplantae; phylum Streptophyta; class Magnoliopsida; order Cucurbitales; family Cucurbitaceae; genus Cucumis; species Cucumis cinereus. The sequence goes on from JBBPDJ010000014.1 coordinate 1,628,195, forward strand.
GCCAAAAAAAAGAAGATTAAGCATAATAAAAAGGGTTGGTATGCATTATTAAAAAAGTAGAACAAATTAGTTTGATTGGTGGTATAAATATAAGAATGTTTCTATTTTTGGTAGAGTGGACAAAGAATTTGATATGACTTTTAATCTAAAATGAACAATTGGATTTTTTTTTTTTTTTGGAGTGATTTTAAATTAGAATTAAAGATGAAGAAAGTGAGATTATGATGTAGAAAAAGGTCACATGGGTAGTAGAACCCACAACATTTCATGTGGAGTTTCCACACCAACATGAACACCAATAATCTTCATTATAACCTTACTTTGAGCATTGATTTGACACTATACCCCCATGTGGGTCTCTTAATAATGCTATAATAGCTTCCTCACTTTTTTTTTTTTTTTGGCTTTTTAGAAAAATAAAATAAATTAAAAAATTACACCTCTAATTTTGTTAGCTATTTCAATCATATTCAAAATATCAACGTATATAGAAATATTTTTTTTTAAAAAAAAATTGCAAATATAACAAAGTTTATCAATGATAGAAATTTATTGCTGATAGACTTTGCTATATTTAATAATTTTTTAAAACGTTGTTATGCATTTGGTTTACCCATTGCAATTTCCAAAAGTTGAAAGTAATATTTTAACTTAAAATAAATAAATAATTTAGCCTTGGAGATATTATTAGGATTTATTAGATTATGCTCCAAAATAAAAGACCATGCTTTTGGTTACAAGCCCAAATGTTAAGACTTGAGATGCACCCATGTCAAGGTTGGGCTGGGCTTTATGATATTTTAAGTAACTTTTCTTGTAGAGTCCAATTCTATCTTCTTTCTTAGTCTCTATGACCCAAAGAACATGTACAATTTCAACTCTAGGGAATTTTCAATTTAGTGGTGAGTTTAATATATATATATATATATATATATATAGTCAAATATTGTACTAAAAATATTTAAGCTAAAAAATATACGAATAATTTATTTATCGTAGGGTTCAATATTTTAATATAGAGATTTGAACGTCTTATACTTTGAACGATGCAATACCTTAACTTTTAATATGTTCACGTTTAAATGGATAACCTAATTTGTTTATATAAATTTAAATTAAACTATAACACCAAAAATATGAGTTATACTAGTTAGTCAATGATTGACTAGCGTATCATAGTTACCTATTTATTAGAGATTATATAATAAAGATTGTACTCATAGGGTATGATGATTTTCATTCACATTAACAGTCACTTTTTAGTAACATAGTTAAATAAAATTCACCGACTTGAACATGACCAAACTAAACAAAGTGTTGATAAACTTTTATTGTTTTAGCAGAAATATTTGACCTTTAAAGAAGAATACCATGTAAATTACTGTTGGGTAAGCTCATTTTAACTATTCATTAACGTATTTGAAGATGGTAAAATAGATCTATATTTAGTTATAATGATTTTGTTATTTTAGACTATGATGTTTTAAATTTCAATTGTCATGAATTTATGAGTGAAATTAAAAGAAAGAAGAAAAATAGGATGGACTTGCCAATTTAGCTTAATAATTTTTTTTTTTGTTCAACAATGATAGTGGTAATGAACCACATTTAATATTTGAAATAATTTAATTTAATATATAATAGGTTAAAAAATACATTTGGTCGCTGAAATTAGAGGAACATATATAACTCTAGTCTATGAAGTTCAGTTTGTAATGATTTAATCTTTATTATAAAAATATTATTCAAATTAGAAAAAAACTTTTTTACATAATAAGATGGATTTAAATGATTGAAAATTAAATTTATTTATAAATTATGTAGTCTTTTTATATAATAAGATGGATTAGATAATTGAAAATTAAATTTATTTATAAATTATGTAGTTCTTTTTTTTTTTAGATTGGATTAAATTATTGAAATTTAAAATTATAATGACTACATAATAAAAATTAAGACAAAATACACTTTTGATCCCTGAAGTTACTTAATGTCTATTTGGTTCTTCAAATTTAAAAATGAATAATTTACTCCTTAAGATTTGAAAAATAATTCTAAATAGTTCCTAGTCTAATTTAATCATTAGTTGACCAAGGGTACAATTGATATGAAAGGTTAGATTGATGACTGTGAATGCTGATTTGGCCAAATATAATGATTTAATAATATATATTTTTAATGAGGTGGCATTTTCTTTGATCATCTTCATGCTTAGTTGGACTGGAATTTCTTTCTTGACCATTTCTTCGCAAAAACGCACCTTCTTCGTCTCTGTCAACCAGAAAATCAGCCTCAACGCATTCATCAATGTTTCACTATTGCTAGACGGAGGAGCATAACAGCGAAAGGGAGAGGAGATAGAGGATAGAGGAAGAAATGCTTCTATTGATGTTCGATTCAAAGAAGGATTTTAAATGGCCGAAAACTTCAATCTAATCACAGTAGAATACGAAATCGTCCTCAAATTCACTGGTTCTAAATTTGAAAGGAACATTTTTTGTTTCAAACTCTCAGTCGAAGAAGAGAGACTTAACAGAGGAGATGAAGAGAGGAACCATAGGAAACAGAAGACGAAAGAAAAAGGAAGCCACCTCACCATAAAAGAATATATTATTATTAAATTAATAAATAAGCCAACTCAGCAATATACAGTCACGAATTTAACAGCCACCTCATTTTCTGTTAGTCAACAAACTGTCCAACGATCGATTTGAACTATTTCATAAACCTCGAGACTAAAATTTTCATTTACAAACTTGAAATACCAAGCAGACATTAAGTTCAAACTTTCAAGACAAAAAATGTATTTTTACCCTAAAAATTAATACTTCATTTTAATGAAATTTTTCATCTAAATTGTTAAAACTTTCAAAATGGAAACACTCATGTATTGTTTATTAAAATTTAAACACTAAAGTCTTGTTTGATAATTATTGATTTTTGGTTTTTGTTTTTCAAAATTAAGCTCACAAACATTTCTCGCACCTCTAAATTTATAGTTTTGTTATTTACTTTTTATCTATGTTTTCAAATACCAACCTAAATTTTGAAAACTACAAAAAGCAGTTTTCAAAATTTTGTTTTTATTTTTTTGAATATGACTAATAATTGAAGTCTAGTACTAAAATATAAAATGATTGTAAAAGAAAATGTAAAAAAAATAAGCTTAATTCTTTCAAAAATTTAAAAACAAAAGGTTATCAAATGAGGTTAAATGGTTTTAAATTTGAAACTTGAGTCAATGGATGACCAAAAGATTGAAGAAAAAATGTCGAATGACTCGTTTTTTAAGAAGATGTTGAATAACTCCTTGTTAACGTCAAATCCAAGTGGAATTACCAAATACACTCACGTGCATGCGGAAAAATAGTCTCATCACTTGATCTCTCTCAGTCTTGTATGGATGATGTTGCTCTTGCTCAAGTCCTCACTCTGTTGGTGTCACCTTGCCCTTAAGCGGTTGGTGTCGTTCTCGCCCATCTCTGTTGGTGTTGCTCGGCATTGGAGAAGAAGCGAGAGAAATGTGCTACAGAAGAAGAAGAAGACGCCGGAGAAAATAAGATGATGCTGGAGAAGAAGAAGAAGACGTCGTGTGGAGATGAGAGGAAACGTGCATCGACTGGAAGGAAAAAGAAGAAGAAAACCAAAATCAATAAAGAAAAGTAATGTTATAATTTCAAGTGATGATAATCATCAAAGAGCCATTTGGCAATTTTTAAAAATTTGGATAATTGGTCATTTTGGACCTTTAAAATGGGTCTTTTAGACCATTAAACGTGTGAAATTGTTACTTATTTTTAACCTATATAATTGATGAAATTTGAATTTTCCATTCTTGGAACGAAGGGAAAAATATGTGTTCTAGTGAATTCTAACCAACTCGTACATGAGGCAATTGAACAGAGATTTTTTGAGAACCGATCTATCAAATTGCTCTTGGATCTGCGTTGATTAGTGATTTCTTGAAGACGGAATGGAAGCCGGAGAAGCAAGAAGGTAATATGTTTTTGTGTAAATTTTTTTATGGTTATCCAATTAGAGATTGGAGATTTTGCTGCGTCTTCGATCTTATTCCTGTTAACTGATACAATTATGAGAAATCTCTGCAACATTGAATATAATTTTGATATTGATATGCGAATTTCACAGGAAAATATCTAACCCTAGAATCGGAGGATTTTTCAACCAAAGTTATTATTTGATTCGTTTTTTTGTCCTTTTGTTTTTGTCTCACTTTACTACTTCGAAAGTTGAAAAATAAAGTTGGATTTGTGTTCAAATGCTATGTTGAAGTGGCCAAAAACTTTTGAAAAACGAGAAGAAGAAATCGCTGTTAAGAATTGGAGTCTGAATTCAAAGTGTAAATATGTCCAAATCAGGGAAGGTAATGGAGTAAGAACCAGGTTCTTCCACTAAGCACAACACACATAGATTTACTATTTAGGGTAAAATCCAAAGATGAAGACAAAGTAATCCACTCAGACACCCACCAACCCCACCTCAATATCCCTTTTCAATTTTATTATTTTTCTTTCTAAAAGAATTTTTCCCTTCCATAATTTCAACATCTTTATAATTTCTTCTTTACGTGGAAAAGAAAAAACTTTTTCCACAGTCCAGGGATCGCTTCCTGTGCTTGGACACAGTCATACGCATCTCCTACTCAGGAATAGCCATCCCCACACATACCATAATCACATAATTGAAATTCCTGTTTCTTTTTTTTTGGGAGGGGGGGGGGGGGGGGATATTATTGAGTATTTCGCTAGACTTTTTTTAAATCTTTCTTTTCCGTAGTGATTGAAGCATTATAAAGCATATGGGTCATTGGTGGGCCAAAAAAGCAGGCTACCAGCATATTTCTGTACTAATTTAGAAAAGAAGATACTAGTGGGAAGAGGTTCTTCCACTGTTCTGTGTAGAGATTAGGCTAGGCTTTGGTGCTGTTAATCAACTCTACCCTAAATTATTTGCTTTGTGGAATATACTTTATTACTTCACTTTTTGTTATTTCTGACTCCCTTTTTTTAAGTGGGGGAGTTTATGTTGTTCAAATTATTTACAACTATAGTAACTAAAAGACAAATATACCTTATGCAGGTTTGGGTAGTAGTGATGCTTAAGATCTTGGTTGATTGGGATTCAAATATTATTTTTGTGTTTTTAGAAACATGGTATTGATTGAGTCGAACATTGAATTCTTTTAGAATCTATCACAAATATTATGACGAGTTTAGAAAACATATAGATTTGTTTTCTGTGTTTTTTATTTAATTTTGTCTGGATTGTTTTATTAAACGAACTTGATAAAACAAAATAACTTAAATCTAAATAAGATATTAGGATTAAATTTAAATGCTAAAAATTAACTAGTTGTGATTTATGAAATATAACAATAAATCAAAGGGGTCCTTTGGCCCTCCAGCAAACTGTCATTGCCATTTATGATTTTTAAAAGTGGTGTGGAGTTGCAATGCCTTTTGCCTTAGACAATGGTTGACTATGTTCCACACTTGATGGCACAGCTGCTAGTTAATCCTATGAACACCCATCTTTGTATCATAGGTTACGTCTTTTTATTTAAATGCACTGGCCAAGGTTGTTGATGCCAATTTTGCCTATGCTATATTTCCATGTCACGCATCATTGTCCTTTTATTTTGAGTTTTTATTCTCAAGTAATTTTGAGTTTTGACTAAGGCGTAGTGACTATTACCACTTTTGGCATTCATATGTGCTGTAATTATGTGTTAGAAATTACTAAAGGGTGGAACTAGCATTTAGTTGCCCTTCTTACCAAAAACTACCAAGCTTGCTTTTCCCCAAGCAATATTGTTTGGATGGGCAGATTGTAGCTTGGTCATTATTGCCTAGTGGGCTATTCTGTTCAAAAGCTCATGAAATTTGTAGTCGTTGGTGTCATGTCAGAAATAGAACATCCATTTATAGCAAAGATGGATTTCCCAACTATGACAACCTTGTTCCTAACGCATTACGAATCAAAACAATTACTACAATACCAAAGAAATTCTGCAAGTGTCAAAAAAATATAAAGGGAAATGAAAGAGTGCAGTCATATCCACCACCCTTTACGCGACAAGCACGTTAAATCATGGTGCTGGGATTGCATAATTTCAGATGATACGGGGTTGAATATATTTCTGGCCACTTTGACCAAAATTCATAATTAAACGGAAAATTATGACAAAACCTGTTGAATAAATTTGGATAAATTAATTTATGGACCATGTTTATCTAATAAAGTAGGGAACAGTACGTATATCAATTCAGTTTTTTTTTTTTTTCCCCTTATTGGTGTATACTTTACCTGTAGAATGTTTTATACTTATGTTAACACGGTTCTGTAGAACTACTCCTAGGAACTTCCATTTTACAAGGCTTAGTTGCCGGGTCTCTTGATGGATGTCTTTGTTCCATTTTCCATAAATTCATAAACTTCTGAGCGTGCATTGCAATATGAAAGGCATTTTTCACTTTTACTTTTTTCTTATATCAGATTTCTCTCTTTTTGGTTCATTCAGGCATCGGCACCTATTCTTCTGCACGACCACTGTTTTTTTATGAATGTTTTCCCACTGAAAGGCTAAAACAGCTTGTTCGTAGAACACATTTGAACTTTTGTCTCTTAGAATTAACCTTAGTGAATGGAAATGCACATAGACATGTAAGATCAGCACTAACTATACTGTTCAACTATTTCCAATAAATTGAGAGGAACTGTTATTCTGCTATTTCGAGTATCATTTATAGGAAACTAAGGATCATGGAGAAATGAAAGTGTGATAAGCCCGAATAATTGCCCTTCCCATTTGTTAATGGTCCATTTACTACAAGATACACACCTTGTAGTACTTTCTAGCTCTCTTTTTTTAATTGACCAACTAGACGTTTAGTAGTTGGCAACCTGATTGAACAACATAACTAATTGGAAATTGGCCACTTGGAATTTTAATGAGAAAGCAGATACGTATGAGATTGAGGAATAAAATATTTGTGCATTAGTGAACGAAAGTCAAATCCCATCACTCTTTATTGGAAAAAGCTTATTCAGTAATGATGTTATGTAGTTTTCAACTGCAAAAGTGAGAGTAAGGTTGAATATCTTCCCAAAATATTATAAAATTCTATCATCTTTTTCTCTTAATTTTATTTCTTGAGAAAAAAAATTATTGAAAGGGAATTTCTGCAGTGTTTCTGGTCCCCCAAAGAAGCAACTAATCCCTCTTTTAATTGGGACTTCATTTTCCTCATTTTATTGTCTAGCTCTTGCAGTTTCTGGTTGAAAATATTATTTATTCAAAGACTTAAAACAACTTTTATTTTTTCTAGGAAGGATTGAGGTCAAGAATTTCTGATGTTCTTTTGCCTAAGATCTAATTGGTAGAACATCGGCGATATACCTTTAACAAACATATGAAAGATTGTAAACCCATTTTCTTTAAATTTAGTCTTGTTTGTTTTTTTCTAGTAGAGAAAACATTTAGAAGATCAACACAAACAGCTAACGTGTGTAAAAGCTAACTCCATATATATGGTAATGAAGTTGAGGTTCGATATTAGACGGTTCATCCAAATGTGTTTCTTGGATTTTCTCCAATCTTTTCAACTTTCTTTCTTCTATAATATATTTATTTATTCATTTATTTTCACAGCCCCACTCGATCTCCATTAACATGGCATTATTGAATATTGCCATGAATGACAGCTACTGCTGCAGATTTGCATAGTCCCCCCTCCCCCTCCCCACCACTTTTCAGCCTCAAACTTCTTTTGAGCACTACATTCAGTCCTTTCACCTCCACTACTGTTGTCTGATGCGTAAAGAATATGGTTTCATGAGGGGGAATTCATAGCTTTCTTCTGAGGTATAGCTCAAGAGAATTAAATAAGTAAAACCTTCAGGTTAAACCTACCTGATCAACCTTTTCATTTCTTTTCTTGTGAATGGACAGTGAGAAATGACCAAACTTTCAAGTGAATTAACATATTGTCAGGAACAAGAATCCAGAACAGATTGTGTAGGTATTTCTATTGTGAGACTTTACAAAGGCTATATATATTTGTCTCTTTCTGTTTATCTTACTTATATGCTCAAATTTATGGTACTGAAGATCTCGTTTGGATTTCTTTTTCCTCCTTTTTGTGGGTGTGTGGTACTTGGTAGACCTGGTTTTGCCGTTCGAGTATTAACAACTCAACGTTCAATAGGTGCCAGTTTCATGAATCAAATTGTCCCTTGATGAAGTGTGTGAAATAAAATGAAACTTGCTCCCTTGTTGGGTTAAGCAAACAAAAACGTTTGTTAGTCCCGTGCCCTGGTATGTCCAAAAATGAATAATAGGATTTACTACTTGGGTCTACTTAAACTTTAGTAAAAATGAGTAAGCATTAGTTGTTTGAATCTGTTAGCTAATTGGTTGGGTGTGCTTGGGTTCAGTTTCAATTGCTTAGGCAGTTGTACTTAAAATTCAATCAGACTAACCTTAATTATTGAGACCTGATAACTATGCACATAGATACAAGGTAGAAGCAAAGCAGAAAAAGTTTGAGAAAAAAGGAGGGGAAAAAGAAAAAGAAAGCAACGTGTAGCTAAAAGCCAAATGCTTTTCTGCAGAAAATAATGCAAAGTCTTGTGGATCCTCTATTCCTAGAATCTCTCTTTTTCCCATCTCTATCGCAGACTGATTACTTCCACACACACTTTCTTCTCTCCAATTGCTTTAGTGGGAGCAGAGAACCTATGAATTTATATTTGGTTAGCTTCTATGCAGAATAAATGGACACTGCTGCCAAAGTGGAAAATACGTTATACCCTTTGTTATTGCAAAAATTATATGCTTAGGATTTTTTCCCCCTTTATGGGATGAGATTCTGTAGACTGAGAGTTTGATGATGAGTTGTTGGAAGAGAGATAATTGTTTTGATTGGCCCTACATCTTTAATAACTCAAACATCAGTAGCCAAAAAGATGCATGTGGACTGCCTGAGATTGGCTATTACTTTGTATTTTAAGTGTGAACTATAATCAATTGTTTTTCGTAGATTTGAGCAAATATCATCACAATTAATGGGATAAGGGTCCGTCCTTTTTTGCTTAGTTTTTGGTTAAAGGGAGCTTGATTTATGTGTTTTGAGAATTTATGCATAGTGGTTTGTGTGTGTTTAGATACACATGCGTCAGTATTTTACAAAAGCTTAGAATTACGGTTACTAGAGTTAAAACGGTGAAAACTTGATAATATTTGAATGATTGTTTTTTATAGTTATCAGTTTTTGAAGTAATTGGTGTTCGTATTTATGCTTTCTTCTTCATATAGATGTTAACAGGGGATCTATAGGGCTTGATGTATCTGTGATACATATGGTACAAGTATAGTTTAATGGATAAAAACATTAATTACCATTCTAGAAGTTGATGGTTTGATCCTTTACTTCCAACGAAATTGAAATTAGAAGAAAGAAAAGTTACATGATACAATTCTCTTACAACTTTTTCTGTATTGCCCACTAGAATTCTATCCATCTATAGGAGACCACATGTTTCAATGAAAAACTTATTACATTGATTATGCTTTTTGGTCTTCATTTTCCTTCCCTTTCCTCTAAAAATTTGCTTTCTGTAAAAGTTGAGAGACAGAGGGATAAGTTCTTCCTTGCCCTAATTTTCATGACTGTATAGTGTATAAATCTTTTTTCTGCTTTAATTTTTAAATTGTACTAACATCTTTTAGGAGACTGTTTGTGTTACAGGTTTACAACGCATAGGTAAATATTGTTTTTCATTCACCATGACATTGCTTTATGTATGTGTATGTGTATTTGGAGAAGAAAAATGAATGAAGAATTTGAGTGGTTGAGTCAACTCTATATATATAAATATATATATATATATATATATATATATATATGTATGTATGTATATATATATGTATGTATGTATATATATATGTATGTATGTATATATATATGTATGTATATATATATATATGTATGTATATATATATATATGTATGTATGTATATATATGTATGTATGTATATATATGTATGTATGTATGTATGTATATTCAACTTTTAGAAAAGGAAACAAAGACTTTTTACGATAGAATGAAAAGAGACTAATGTTCAAAATACAAGATATAAAGGAAACATAAAACTAACGTTTAAAGAAAATACAAAACTTAAACAGGTAAGATAAAAGCACTCCAATCCAAACAAATATCTTGGATAGAATAATTAGCAAAAGACTTAAATAGAGAACACCAAGAAGAAGCATGAAGGTGGGCCGATCCCAAACGATCAATCCAACGAAATGATTTATTATGAAAAAATAACTGATTACGTTCGAACCAAATCTTAGACAAAGAGCTTTAACTGCAGTTGACCATAAGAGTTGAGATCAGGGAGCCAAGTGTCAGCCAAACAAAATCTGGATGGTGTTCTCTGGAAATGAGCCAAAAACCCAATGAAGCTGAAAATAAGAGAATAGCCACCTCTAGGAGGATTGTGAAAAATGACAATGAAAAAACAAATGCTGCAAGTCTTCACCGTGAGCCATACACAAAGGGCAGATAGATGGAGATAAACAATGCTCCTGAAGTTTGTGTTGAAGACTAGAGATGAATTGAGTGTACCAAAAAACATTACCCATGTAAGGATGTTTATGTGCTTGAGACTTTGGGATTTCCACAAGCCTTGATTATCTTCTCTAACCTTGGGGATGCAACAATTAAATGCTTAGAAAAGGGAATTAACTGAGAACCTCCCGGAGGAAACCAAAGACCAACGTCTTGCATCAGGAGATAAAGAAACCTGCTTTCCAACCAAATGACTCAGCAATAGAAGTATTTAATTTGTAGATTTTGGTAACTATTTTGTTGTCTTGGATTCTAAATGCGAATTTTTTGGTTGTCCATTTTATTTCTAGCTGCAAAATTTGAGGGTTCGAATTAGTTTCAAATTATTTATTTGTGTCTTTTCTCTAGAAAAGAGCATACAGTTTCAATATTGTAGTTCTATTTTTTAAATTTTGATTTTTCAGATTCCCAGAAATCGGTACTGGGCAATGCATCCTCCTCCTGCTCCCTTTGAAGATGTTATAGACGATGGCTTGCTTGCCATCCAGAGAGCCACATTTCTTAAAAAAGTAGGAGTAGAAACTGCTGTAAACGATGATTTTCTCTTGAATCCACCAAGTAGGTCAGATTTGTTGGAGTCAGCCGTTAAACATATTATCAGGTATTTATATTATTTTTAACTGATTTTTTTAGGCCAGATTTTTTAGATATTTATATTATTGTGGACTTTTCTGTTTTAATTTCTTTTATTTTCGCAGCAAAATGTGATGAGGAATGGATTGTGCTATTTCTGGGTCCAAAGTTTGTTTTAGGCCCTATTTAATGACCATTTTGTTTTTAATTTTCTATTTTTTTAAAATCAGGCTTGTGTTCATACAATTTATGCTTGCTTTCAATCATTCAATTTTTTTTGTAAGGTTTCCACATTTATTAAATCATATATTTCAATTCTAAGCTGAACTTCAAAAAATAAAATCAAGTTTTCAAAAATTACTTTTTTTAGTTTTAAAAACTTGCTTTGATTTTTTGAAAACATATTTAAAAAGTAGTTATAAATCAAGAAAACTATAGGTAGGAGTTGTGACATAAACTTACTTTTCAAAAACAGAACTGTACCTTAATTTTCTTCTTTCTAAAATCATGTATTTAACTTTTTTTTTTTCTTTTTTTGGATAAGAAATTACTTTCATTGATAACTGAAAATACTGACGGGGCAAAAAAGCCCAATGCCAAAGGATTTACAAAATATTTTTCCAATTGGTTATGAGAGACCTGAGATTATACAAATAGAAAAGAAGAAGAACATTTGCACGAAGTCATGGCTAAGTTGATAGTTTGTTCCCAGAAAGCGTCAAATGACTTCTTCTTATTCTTGAAGATACGATTGTTTCTTTCTGTCCAAATAGTCTACAGAAAAGCTCGAATTATGTGTGACCACATAATCTTCTTGTGTTTGTTGACGGGGTTACTCGTGAGCATATATGTAAGGAGGTTTTGGATGTCACGTGGGAAAGGGGTTGATCAGCCAAAGGAAGTGATGATTTCTATCCAGAAACGCTTAGCAAATTGGCAGTGAATGAAAAGATGGTTAGCTGTTTCATAGTCCCTGAAGCAGAGTTGACAACACTGAGGAGATAATGCAATGTGTGGACGTCTTCTCTGGATTTTATCATTAGTGTTGATGCATTATGACCGATTTCCCATCAGAAAAATTCGACTTTGTTGATGCTTGAATAGAGAAGAAATGGTAGTTTCTCCATCGTTGTCAAGATCCATGGGCAGAGGCTTGGTGGAGAAAGAACCATTTCAAGTCGACTTGTCTCTCGAATGAGAAGGTTTAATAGGCACAAAGAGGTTCATCAAAGCCAACCAATCTTCAAATTCTTCTTCTTTCAAGTTTCTTCTATAAGAGATAAACCATCCATGTTGCTCATCCCAGCAGTTGCTCATAGAGGCAAGCTTGTTGTTGGTCAGGTTGTTGAGTAGTGGGAAGGTAGATGAGAGGGTGATATTGTTAATCCAACTATCTTACCAAAAGGATGTGCAGTTACTGTTCCCCACCTTGATTGTAATTCTCTTTTATAAGGTCAAGTTGATTTAGAAGGATCTCCATGGACCTTGATATTGTCAGAGAAAGAAGTGTTAGGCCAATGAGCACGAGGAGTTGCAGCATATTTGGCGTTTGTACTTTTGTTGTGATTGTTCTTTAAGTCCTTTTCTGTCCTTTTTGCTCTTAGTATAATTCTCTTGTACTTTGAGCTTTAGTCTCACTTATTATCATTAATAATGAGGCTTGTTTTTGTTTGAAGGAAAAAGAAAACGGAAGAACTTCGATTACCGATGGATTTCTTGGATCATGAGCTGTGTCAATATTCATTAATGGAAGGCCTAGAGGAAGAATTCAAGCCTCAAGGGATTGAGACAAGGGATCCTCTCTCTCCCTTCCTTTTCCTTCTTGGTAGCGAAGTGCTTAACAACCTTGTTACAAATCTACACATGAAGGGTTTGTATGAAGGATTTAAGGTTGGAAAGGATAATGTTCACGTTCCCCTCCTTCAATATGTAGATGGCACCTTAGTCTTTTGGAAGTTTGATGAAGTTATGCTTCGAAACTTAGAAAGACGCTTGAAATGTTTGAGTGGTGCTCAGGGCAAAAGATCAATTGGGAGAAGTCACCATTTACGATGTTAATATTGAGGACAATAAGATCTCCTTTGCGACATCCATGCTGAATTGCAAAATAGAAAAACTCCCTTTGATGTACCTAGGTCTTCCTTTGGGAGGATATCCAAAAAGTGCTCACTTTTGGCAGCCTGTATTGGATAAAGTACAAAAGAAGCTAGATAAATGGAAGTGGTTTAATCTTTAAAGAGGAGGAAGACTTACTCTTTGCTCATTTTTGCTCTCCAATCTCCCCAGCTACTTCATGTCCACTTTCCTCATGCTAGAAAAAATATATAATTCCATTGAAAGAATCATGAGGAACTTCTTTTGGGAAGGAAACAAGGGCAGCAAATTGAACCACCTAATGAAATGGGATTTAGTCTCCAAATCCCAAGGAGATGGGGGTCTCGGGTTGGACAAGCTAAAATTTAGAAATATGGCTCTCCTTGCCTAGTGGGGGTGGAGACTCACAGTAGAACAAAATTCTCTTTGGTGTAAGGTGGTTTGTGGTATCCACCGGGAGTAGCATCTTCCATTGGCACACAAGTGGCAAAGAAAACTCAAGTTTAAGAAGTCCTTGGATAAATATTTCTAGGTAGTGGCGTAAAGTAGAAGCTTTGGCAATATTTAAAGTTGGAAAGGAGGACAGAACTCTGTTTTGGTTGGATCCATGGATGGACAAAATTGCTTTGAAGACTAGATTTTCGAGTCTGTACAGAATAGCCCTTTTTCCTAAAGGCTCGGTTTCTGATACTAGGACTTCTCCACCTCTTCATGGTCTCTTAATTTTAGAAGATTGTTGAAAGAGGAGGAAATCTTGGATTTTCAACTCCTCCTAGGCTTCTTGGACAGGGATTAGATTATCCAATTAGGAGGGCAAAAGAAGCTGGTCACTGGAATCTCATGGAATCTCACCTACTGATTCTATGGTCTCTTTTTGTTTAGCTCTTTGTATAAACCTTTTGTACTTTGAGCTTTATTATTATTATCGCTAAAGAGGCTGGTTTCCTTTTAAAAAAACGTTGATTTGGAAGTTTCAGCAAGTGTCTGACCAAGAGTCCTGAGTTCTTTTTCTCCGTACAACCACCATTGACTGCCAATGGAATTGTGGAAGTCTATGGTTCATGGTTGTGGATAACGGGGTGGAAAGAGGGCTGTTGTGAAGTAGTGTGGGTGGAAGGGAGAAAATTTTTGGTTTGAGGTAATAATTGGGTTTTGTTTGGACAGCCCTTTTGTAGTTCATGGGTTTGTCTGTGTTGATTGTTGGAGTGGTTTGGTAATCGGAGATCAGTGAGAAGAGGAGAACCAGCCTTATTTTGGTCCTTTGAAGGTATGAAGATTTTGGTACAACGGACTGTGTGGTAGAGGTGGGTTAGCTCTACAAAGTAACCATTTTTGTTGTGAAGCGTTTCCAACCAAATAGTTGCATCCTCATCAATGAATTTCTTGAAGAATTTGAAGTTGCAAGGGTCTCGCTGAAGAGAGTTGAAAGAAAGAGGCCAGCCAATCTAATGCTTTCCAAGAGAGCTTTAGATTTTGAGAAGTTTTTCCTTGTTCGGTAGGAATCACAGACTGATTATTTGTCTTGTCGCATTGTAGAGTGAAGATTTTCCGATCAATGTGAATGGAATGAGTGAGGTAGGTGGATGGCAGTGAGGGAGCGGCGGAAGTCATGACGGAGATTGGTTAGTGAGGGTTGATAGGTGGCGGTGATGGGTGGGGAAGAAGAGAGAGAAGAGAGAGTTTCTCACTCATCTTTTGATAATAGATGAAAGTAACTAATGGAGTCCCCATTATGTGTTTAACTTAAAAAAGATCTTATTTATTTTCAGCCCTATGAATAGTGTCTTGCAACATTTCTCCATATGATTCTAGGCTTACCCACAAGTTAATATTTATATTTTTAAACAAAAAGAAGACTTTTCATTGATACAATGAAATGAGACTAACGCTCAAAGTACAAAAGAGCTTAAATTTTCATTGCTGTAGCTAACTTCTCATTAATTATTAAGATGTTCATCTCCATAGTTAGTAGCAATACCTCCTTTTCTCAATAAAATGATGGCCATTACTTTATGCAGTTATAAGTTTTGTTTCTCTCTCTATAGAAAAAAAGTAATATTCCTATCTGTCAAAATAGGTACTTGGAGGCTTCCCGCCACAGAGAATTGACATCGGCTGTTAGAGAGGGAGTTGACACTCTTTTAATGTGCCTGTATAGAACTTTAAATTCTATTGACAAGATGGAAAAACTGGCATCTTCAGAAAACAGTTGCGTTGTGGTATGCAGTTCCCTTTAATTGTGATAACTTTTTGATAATAATGTGTACACGTGTTTTGTCATATTTTTACTTATTATGTTTGACATGGTTGTATTTAAGAAAACATTTTTTGTATTTTTCCTTTCCAAAAAAAAAATAGAAAAAGAAAGAAGACATTTTTTGTATGCTATGTTATCTTTTTTACCACGAGAACATCAAGTTCAGAAGTCTGCTTCTTCCATAAATGCAGAGGGAGATTCCTTAGTGTGATCCAACCTCCATAAGAGGGGATTAAAAGCATTCTTCCATGTTTTCTGGGGTCCCACTTTTCCACTCTCAACGTAAAAGGTCCATATGTCACCCACCCCCTTTTTGCTACTAGGAGCCTTGCCATTGTCTTGTTAGGGCATTTTTGAAGGGCTTTATTTGGGTGGAAGGGATTTATGATAAAAGAACTCTCTGTCTGATCTTGAATAGCCATTAGAATCTTGCTCCAGTCATCATGAAAGTCTCTTTTAATCACAATCAAGGTATCCTCCCAGCATATTTGCCTAACTCCTTTAGCAGAATTGTTTATCTTTTTTTCAGCTTCAAGGTCTGTTTTCAAGGTTCTTCTCTCCCAAAAATTTGGAGGTTGTTCCATTTTTCGAACTTGAAAGTCGATATCCTTTTTCTCAGCAAGGATTTTTCTACTACCTTCCCCATTTAGGAAGTCCAACAAAAGACATCGGAAGTTCTCCCATCCGTTGCCTTCTAATATCTCCGACGAGGTTATGGAGATATTAGAAGGTTGGCCGGAATCCATGGCGATGGTGTGGTTGGTAGAAGGTCGTCCATGAGAGAGAGCATTTCTTTGTCACTAGGTTCTAATGATTTTGCATTAAATAAACCCAAGAAAAACAAGTATGATCATTTATAAAAGTAACAAACCATCTTTTTATATTGTGAGTTGCAGTTTTAGACGGACCCCAAACATTGCTATGAATTAACTAAAAAGGTTTTGAAGCTTTGTAAGGTTTTAGAACATATGTGGACCGATGATTTTTTGCAAAAATACAACTTTCAAAATTTTAAAAATGAACAATCAACTCCCTTAAATAAATTTGGGAACAAAAGTTTGAGATAAGGAAAACTGGGATGTCCTAATCTGTGATGCCAAAGTGTAATTTGCTTTTTAACAAAAGGAGAACTGATACTACTTAGACCTTAAGTTATGTTATTGCTAAAAGAACCTTCATCAAAGTAGTAGAGACCATCAAGCATCCTAGTACTCCCAATCATCTTTTTCGATTCTTGATCCTGAAAAATATAGTGTGTTTCGAAGAACATAACACGACAATTATAATCTTTAGAGAGTTTAGAAACATATAAAAGATTACAGGCTTATTTTAGAACATGAAGAATAGACGGTAAAGAGATGTTGTCAGTTAGTTTAATGGTTCATTTTCCTGCAATAGAAGAAAAACTTCCGTCTGCAATTTTGATTTTCTCATTGCAATATGATGGTGAATATGAATCAAAGACAGTAGAAGAACTGGTCATATGATTTGAAACTTCGGAATCAATAATCCACGGAGAAGAATTACCACAAGAGAAACTTTAGGATAATTACCTACGTGAGTCAAAGAAACTCAAGAATTATTAGATGACAAATTGGTGGGAGCAATTTAAGAATTTGATGAATTTTCTTTGGTGACATAACGGGCTGAAGATTAACCAAACCAAACCAAACCAAACCAAACCAAACCAAAAGTAGTCAAGTCAAACTAGAAAAGTAGACCGAACCGAGTTGGAGTAACCAAACAGAGTCGTCGATGGCTTTGATTACTGATGACAACACAACTCTAACCAAAAGTAGGATGCGCCGATAATTTCGGCGGCTAGGGTTCTGGTGGTGGTGGAAGAAGTTGGCGTGGCTAGGGTTAGAGTTCAAATATAATTCTAATAGATCTGAAAATCAGATTTGAAACTCAAATTTGAGAGAGTTAAATTGTTTTTCCTTATCATTAAATATATGCAAAGTCGGTCTTCTTATATAGGAGAAAGACCTTTTATTTATTTATTTTTATTTATTTATTTTTTTTTGAAACGGAAACATTTTATTAATAAAAGAGACTTAAGCTCAAAGTACAGGAGAAATATACTAAGAGCAGAAGAAAAAGGAAGAATACAAACAATAGACTAAACCCGAATCTCAAAGCCAGCAAAAAGGCTGCAAAACGAAAAAACAAGAACCCAAAGACTAAACAAGTCTCATCAAAGCTGAAACAAGATCTAGAAAGATAATGACAAAGCAGAACACAAGGATTCACGGACAGGAGCCATGTGAAGCAAAAGCTTGTGATCCAAAACTTATAATGTTAGAAGAAAAATCAAATTAAGGTAATTCCGTAAGCAGCCACTATTGATTTTAGATGGTCAGGTATAACACATGACTGGGGACATGTGCGAGGAACTGTAGGCGAATTT
>JBBPDJ010000014.1:1668906-1692640 GCA_037974625.1 Cucumis cinereus
AAAAAAAAAAAAAAAAAAAAAAAAAAAAAAAAAAAAAAAAAAAAAAAAAAAAAAAAAAAAAAAAAAAAAAAAACTAAACTTTGAGATCACTCCTCTCTCTCTCTCTTCTTTTCTCTCTCTTCCATAGCCATTGTTTAGAGAAGATCATCTGAAGTTGTTAACTTGAAGAAGAGAGAAAAAAAAAATCAAATGAAAATATTGAGAAAGACATCTCCTCTTCCTACCAGAAAAGAAAAGGAAGAGCCAATTCTTCTTTCTTCTGAGATAATCCCATTTCACCAAACCTCAAATTAGACTAACAAAAACCTAATTCTCAACGTAAAGTTTCTCTCTTTCTTTCTCTCTCTCTCTCTCTCTCTCTCACCCTCAATCAATGTCGTCGTTATATTTCAACTCCCTTCTCTTCTTCAAACCCACTACTAATTTTCTTCTTCTTCTCCAATGCAGCCATCTCGTCGTAAATTCTCTCTATTCTCATCGGAAATGGCGGCAATGAAAGCTCGAAAATCCAACAATCTCTCCATATTTGCAGTTGTTTTCTCCGTTTTTCTATTTGGGGTTTTCATGTACAATGAAGACGTTAAGTCCATTGCTGAATTCCCATTTTCCGGTTCTAAAACGGAGGCTGTTCGAGAACAGAGTGAAAAACAGAGCGTCCCAGTTCACAGCACTATTGAAACCGACGTTTCGGCGAACTCAAGATCCCAAATCGAAACAAAACAGATGGAGAATTCGGAAGAATCGGAATCAGAAACAGAAACAGATGAATCTGTTAATTTGAAATCGATTGTTTTGAAGGAAGATGAAGCACAGAGCAATCAGAAAGTGGAACAACTGCCTATACTTGAAGAAGATGATGACGACGATGTTGAATTACCCCCTGAAGAATGCGATCTTTATAATGGGGATTGGATTTTCGACAACATTTCTTATCCTTTGTATAAAGAAGATGAATGTGAATTTCTCACAGCGCAAGTTACTTGTTTAAGAAATGGAAGAAAGGATTCTCTTTATCAGAATTGGAGATGGCAACCCAGAGATTGTTCTTTACCAAAGTAAGACTAAATTTTTAGAAGATTTTACATTCAAACACTTCAATTGAGTCATTTAAGTAATGGGTTTCTTTTTCTTTTTTTAAAGATTCAAAGCCAGATTGCTTCTGGAGAAACTAAGAGGAAAGAGGTTGATGTTTGTGGGAGATTCATTAAACAGAAACCAATGGGAATCCATGGTTTGTTTGGTTCAGTCAGTGATTCCTCCAGGCAGAAAAAGCTTGAAGAAGACTGGTGCTCTCGCTATCTTTAAAATTGACGTATAATTTCTTTTTCTTTCTCTTTTAAATTCTTTTGTCCATTACTTCAGTTCAAATACTCTGTTTTCCGGTCGGACCATAATCGTCGGCGGCCGGTTCAATTATTGCGACGGATCTTAGTTATTAACGATATAAACAAACCAAATTAGGGCTTCTCTTGATTTTTAGTGATGAATTATTTCTCGTAATTGAAAATTGGTATCTTTATGGTGGACCTATTGCTTTGGATTTACTCTGTTTCGAAGAAACCAGAAAATTTAACATCGTGTGTGTGCAGGACTATAATGCTACGGTGGAGTTCTACTGGGCCCCGTTTTTGGTAGAGTCAAATTCCGATGATCCAAAAATGCACAGCATTTTGAACCGTATCATCATGCCTGAGTCCATCAATAAGCATGGAGAGAATTGGAAAAACGTTGACTATCTCGTCTTTAATACTTACATTTGGTGGATGAATACTTTCTCCATGAAAGTTCTGTAAGTATTTCTTTTTTCAAATTCTATCGTTTTCCATCCAAATATCTAAACTGGTAATTGTATCAATTAAACATCTAAACTTTCAATTGATACTTTTCAATTGTAGTTATGATGAATAGTCTAATTTGTTTCGTTTATGAAATTTTAGGAGTTTAATCCATTTAATTTATAAATTTCATACAATATTCTTCGATTTTAAAAAATCTAAAAAATAGTGTAAATTGATAGGATTAGGAAAATTTAAGATGGAGAGTGTTGTGAACACTAATAAATTGCATGTGTTTTTTTTTTTTTTTTTGTCAATTTGATGTGAATAGGCGTGGATCGTTTGATGAAGGATCAACGGAGTATGATGAAGTTGATAGGCCATTAGCTTATGGAAGAGTACTGACCACGTGGCAGAAATGGGTTGAAGAAAATGTGAACCCTAATCGAACCACCGTCTTCTTTAGCAGCATGTCTCCTCTCCATATCAAGTAATTTTTTCTATTTTTTTTCATTTTAAAAAAATTATATAAAATTATAAAAATATTTACCAATATAACAAAATATCACAAATAATAATATTTTACTACATTACATATTGTTGAATTACAAAACATTTAACAAATATTAATGATTCATACGTAAGAAAATACCTAATACCGTTTGGTGTGTAATTAAAATAATGAAGTGCAAGAAACATCATAATTAATGTGGCTTTTCCCAATTAATCCACCAAATCATTAGTTTGATTCTACAATAATATATGTTCAAGTGGAGTAGATCAATAGCTACTTCAACTAATAAAATGACGCAATTGGAAATTATCTAAATTTGTAATTCAAAGTGGGTTAATAATTGTACGGTGACAAACAATTTTGAATTATAAAACTAAATTAAATCGTCTTTTTTTTTTCGAATGAAAAAAACTTCTTTTGTATGTGTGGGACATATATCTATATAGAAGATTATTTTTTGATGTAGTCTATAGTTGTCCATCATAAATAGGCTATAATAAATATTTTAGTCTATTTTATTTTTGGTCTATCACAAATAAATTGTGATATTTTATTCTATTTGTTAATATTTTTAAAAAATTTCTAACTTAAAATAATTTTCTAAAAAAAATATATATATATATATATATATATATATATATATATATATATATATATTTAAGTTAGTCCGAATTTGTTAGAAGTGGAGCCATACAAATATCACGTAAATCATTGCAAAAGTCAGAAAAATCCTTTAAAAAGACAAACTTTAATCCGAAAAAAGCCACAACTACCTCCGCTAATTAGTCAATTTAGTTGGGTCTCTCTTCGATATCTCATTTAAATTTGATTTTTTTTCTTTACTCTCCTATTTAATTTAGTTAAAATGTTTATATATTTTAATTTTGGTTCATTTTGGTAAGTATAAAAATCAAATCGATCAAAATTAGTGGTAGAATATAATGACCAAAATTTTACATATTTCCAATAGCATTAAAATACTATTTTGATCCATATACTTGAAGTTTGTTCAATTTTTGTTCTCATACTTTCACTAAATCTTAAATTTAGTCTCATTCTTTTTTAGAAAATTTTTAGTTATCTATATCATTTTTACCATAAAATTTAAAAATATATTCACATATTTTATTTTTTTGAATGAAAATTATTATTATTATTATTTAATCAAAGTTTGAGAGACTAAATTTTACAGTAAAAGCAAAAGCAATGAACATTTTCAAAAATAGTAAAATATTGATTTTTTTTTTCTATCTATAACAATTCCCCTAAAGCAATATAGAAAGTATTTTAACGGTTTAAAAATAATATAAAAAGTATTTTAAAATTTATTTAAAATAAGAAGACTAAAATTGAATAACAAACATCAAAGTACAGCTGGAATTTTAAACATTTAGCATATTGATGAGAAATTAAATAAAAGAAAGAAATGAAAATAAAAAATAATATTTGTGTTTTTGGGTTTGTGAAACAACAGGAGCTTGGATTGGAACAACCCAGAAGGGATAAAATGCGCAAAAGAGACAATGCCAGTACTAAACATGACGACGCCGTTAGAAGTGGGGACGGACCGTCGGCTATTCTACATCGCTATGAACGTAACTCAAACAATAAAAGTACCAGTCCATTTCATCAACATCACCGCCCTCTCCGAATACCGTAAAGACGCACATACCTCCGTTTACACCATCCGTCAGGGCAAAATGCTGACCCCCGACCAGCAGGCCGATCCCGCCACCTACGCCGATTGCATTCACTGGTGTTTGCCCGGCTTGCCCGACACCTGGAACGAGTTTATTTACACACGAATTATTTCTGACTCCTAACACAGCTCAATCATGCCAATCATTCATACATCCAATTCTCTCCTTCCTTCTCTTTTTTGTCTCTAAAAAGCTTTTGTATAATTTCTTCTTCATATGAAAATCTTCTTGGGGTTTCTGTTGTTGATTTTACCCCTTTTTTGTTTGAGTTATCGTGTAATAATTTTTTTTTTTTTTTAATGTAAGGTTAAAAGGAAAACAGTTCATTCATCTCTCCAAATAATACATGCGTAAGCCCTTCTTCATTGTGCATAAATTTAATTATGGTAACATTTGTTTAATTGAAGTTGGTTCAGTTAGTTTGGTGATTTTCGTGTGGCCCCCCCTTCTTAGGTTAGAGAGTCAGTAGAGTCATGCTCTATCGACCCGATTGAGTTTGACTGTTAGGAAGTTTAATGCTGGTGTTGCTTGATTTGATCATAATGGTGTAGGGCAGAAGTAGCTTGGTGATTTACAAAACTCTAAGCCCTTGTTTGTTATAGGACACTAAATCCGTTTTGAGTGTTGTTTTTCAATCATGTTTTTCCATTCTTTAAACTTATTTAGAGTTTGATCTTGGGTTTTTAGAAAATAAACCCAACACTTTCTAGAAAAATTATCGATGAAATATATTTTAAAAAAATATATATATACCTTAAATCATTTAGTGAGTGAGTTTGTGTGGGTCCTCAAATGTTTAAATGCAAGTAATCATTAATGTCCTTTATTGTGTGTTCAACTTTAATAAATGGTTGTCTAGTAGCTTTTCCAATCAAGCAGTGCTCGCAGAAGCTTAAATGTTCATATAAATCTTTAGGTAGAATCCCTTGGTTTAAAATGATCTTCAAGCCTTTAGCGCTTATAAGAGAAAACCTTTCGATGCCAAATATCTTCTTCTATGAGTGTAGAAATTGGTAACTACTAGAGCTGAATGGAATTTTGGAACATCTTTAATCAAGTAAAGGCCATTAGCCTGCACTCCAACAAGGACTGTTCTACCATCATTTTACACTTCAAACTTGCCTCCAACTCCATGATACTCACAACCAATTGAATCTGACATCCCTAGGGATATTAGATTCATCTTGAGTGTGGGTACATGCCTCACATTATTGAGAAGAGTGACTGAATCATCTCTGAATATTAGAGAAACATAACCTATTCCAACTATTTCACAAGTAATATCATTTCTCATATAGACTCGCCCTCCATTCCAGCTTTCATAGTTTGTGAACCTGCTCTTGAGGGTATCATATATATGGAATGTACATCCTGAATCCAACATCCAATTTTGAATTTCATAAAAAAATTCACTACTGTGAATGTTCTTTGAGGTTGTCAAGGCATCAACAAAGATGAAACTACCATGTTCTACTATTGATGATTCAACTTTAGGTTCTTTAACATCATCTCCTTGTTTTTTCTTTAAAAAACACAATCTTTCTTTATTCACTTAGGTTGTTTGTCAAGAATTTATTAGAATCCATTTTATAGGTAAAGAACTTTTTCTCTAAGGTATGCACGATTAGGTAGATCCCTTCTAAGGTACAATTCTTCCAATTTCACCTATATTTCATATGTTGTTTCTTTATCAATTATTTCTCTTTGAACATTATCACTCAAATTTGAAACAAAGGTACTGTAGGCTACACTCTCCATCTCCTCCATCTGTTTTTTAGTCATTATTTTAGAAAGTTTTTTGGAATCCATTTGGCTTTAAGAGCTTTCTGTTGACCAAAATTAACCTTTATCTTTGCTTTTTAGAGAGCAAAGTCTTATTTCTCATCAAACTTCTCAATATGGTAGTGTGCCACAGCTATCTTTTAATCAAGAAAGTAATTTTTGGAGCAAATCTGTGATATTTCTCGACTTTTACACGCTCCGATACCAATTTGTTGAGATAAGCATGTTTCAGGACACGTAAGTGTTTCCCTCTTCTTTACATGCAACAAAGCCAAATTAATTTGGTAAAAGAAAAACACAAATCTCAGGTACGAAAGTTCCATTCCTTCTTCCTTTTGCTCTCTCTCTCTCTCTCTCTCTCTCAGACTTCTTAGTAAATCCCCTTCCTTTTTCAATCTTTCTGACCTCTTCTTCTATTCTTCCTTTACGTAAATTACATACGTTTACGATGCATAGTTGAGTTTTATAATATAACTTTTTTAATTTTCAAAAACTTATTTTTGTTTTGAAATTTTTTTATCTATAATAATTATAATAGATAGTAATTTTGAAGATAATAATAAAGTGTATGACAA
Source organism: Cucumis cinereus (assembly GCA_037974625.1). Taxonomy (NCBI): domain Eukaryota; kingdom Viridiplantae; phylum Streptophyta; class Magnoliopsida; order Cucurbitales; family Cucurbitaceae; genus Cucumis; species Cucumis cinereus. The sequence continues at coordinate 1,675,253 of JBBPDJ010000014.1, forward strand.
CATTTATGCTAATACTTTGAATCTAATTACTATATTTGCAAACGACAATCGAAATTTGCTATAGAAATTTTGTCAGGGTGTTATGTAAATGGCCCAAGTCGGAAGATGGGCCGGGCTATATGTTCCACATTCGGCCCAAGCCTTTGCCCCTAAAAAGGTCTCCATTTTGAGTGCCAGTTGCATCACCTCCCTTTTGCTAACCGCTGACTAGGACCATATATTGAGTAGTAAGTCAGAGTATGACACATCATCATATCGTGTAGATTTTTTCCACTTCAATTTATAAATTTATGGTTTTGTTTTTATCTAAGAAAAGTCTTTTTAAAAAAACAGAAAAAGAAAGGACAATAGGCAAAAATTAGGTTAAAGTACATTTATAGTTGCAATTATATCTTTAAAATTTCATTTTTAAAAATCGAGTTATTAAACTTACATAAATATTAAATATAATATTAAAATTGGGTCAATTGACCTTCAAATTTTTTTTTATAAACTGTAATATTTGTATGAGTTTGAAGGTTTAATTTTATCATTTATAGGTCCAATTTCTATAATAATTTCATGTTTGATAGTCTAGTTTTTACACTTATAAAAGTTTAGGAGCTCAATTTTTTCAATTGAACGTTTTAGAGTGTAATTGCAAATGTCATTATCTCTTATGAGTGATTTTTGCAATTTATCCAGAAAAAAAAATACTTAATGTAACTTAACGAAGTGTCCAATTACAAGTTGATACATGACAAAAATGAAGATAATATTTTTTTAATACATCATGAAGATAGGTGCAACAAGAATTGCACAAGTACCACACTTTTAAAAATTATAGTCAATTACACATGAACTTTTGTAGTTCTAATTATTTTCTTAATACTAGTTCTTAACATATACTACGTAAACATTATACATGTTATTATGTTACTATATCTACTGTAAAGTCATACGAAATAATGCATTGTTTCACCGTATTAACTACTACTTTCATTTGAGTAGATCCTTTATTTTTTTATATACATTTTCTCTAAACTTCGGATCTCATAATTTTTTTTAAGAATATAACTTCAAGTATTTATTTTATTTTTCTTTTACCATTTGCATGTCGCATATAAATTAGCTAGAAGAATCAATACACCAATTCGATGTGCGTAAAAACCTAAAACCTCAATAGATGCATCCAAGTGGCATCTATTGTATCCTATCTCGAAGAGTCGCGTCCTGCCAACATCGATTGCACTCATTGTTAAAATATATAAATTTATTGTGTAAACTAAAAATTGAAAAAGTCACATCTACTGTCTCTCAACGTCATTCCTACTGTCATTAAAACAAACTCCAACACTCGAAAAGTCACTATCATTCAACAAAGGATAATATGAAATTTACGAAAAACGTAAGAACAAAATAAGCATTTAAAGATTCTTCTTAGATGGTAGAGGTAAAAGTTATACTATAGTCAGAATTATAAGTTTTTCATACTTTTTTAGTTCAACAATTACGTTGGTGAATGACAAAATGTAATTAAAATAAATAATGACAAAAATTTGAACTATCAACCTTTTGAAATGGTAACGGCTAACTAGTATTTTACGCTTGAATGGGCTATTACTATTGATATTTAATACATCCCTTTGCAAAATTTCATCCTTATTTATAATCTAACCTTATAAAATTGATATTTATACCCATATGACATAAAACTAGGTCAATTATCTTTCTTTATGGAATAAAACTCGCTACTTAAGTGGGTTTTGTTAGAAATTTATGCGAGATAACGACACCGAAAAATATACTGATTTGTCTCAAACTCGAAACTACGTCAATTCTTCTACAACTAGAGGTTATACTATGATGGAGTTTGAGATATGATTTAAACAATAAGAGAAACCTTTAACTCAATTCTTAATAAAATTTTATCTGGTGTATTTTTCTTCTTTGTGACAAGGATCGACACACGATTTTTCTTCTTCTTGCAAAGGCATACGGTATTGTGCAAAATCTTTCTTCCCATCATAAACATATATGCACACACTTAATTTAGTTATTGCCACATTTAATGATGGATAAAAAGTCCATTAAGATTTTTTCCTAAAACTTTATTTTTTTAATATTTTTTTTTAGTACAAATTGAGGTATGAAGATTAGAGTTCAAGGCCTCTCAATCTTCAAATACATATAGATATTAGTTTCAAATACATATAGATGTCAGTTGAGCTAAGCTCTTGTTAACAATTTTCTCCTTTAATTATTTCTAACCGGCTGATAATTTTCCTTTTTAAAAATTCACATCCATAGATACCCAATAGTAAACTTTGGATTTTTTCATTGTTTGAAAATTCACCACCACATTTTGCCAATAAGATTCATGCTTGTGGGTTAAGAAAAAATTAAATGGACTTTGGAGTTTTGACTCCAATCTTCTCCCAGGTTTTAAATTTAGATAAAATGGCTGCAAAACAGAAACTTGATAGATAAAGTGACTGAGTCGCGGATCACACTCTCTTTAAAACGTTTCGCAACTCTGCTCATAGTACAAACAGTTCTGATTTGCCACATCGTCCCCATGATAAAACAGCAGAAACTCGATCGGAGCGACATTGGAACCGATCGAAAAACATACACTCTAGAATGAACTTGCTCGGAAAACAAGAAGGAGAGAAGAAGTTTTATTTGAGAGATTTTTGTAAGAAGATGTGACTATCTATATAGGTTTGAGTATCGTAACGCCTCAACAGTCATAACATTAATACGATATCTATAACACTTGAGTCAAAGCGTTTAACGACGCCTCAACGCATCATGCACATTACGATCCCATAGCATTATTGTTTTATTCCTCAGCACGCCTCGCCTCACTCGTCTGACCAGACAATGGCGCGCACGCATGAAGACTAGATCCGACCTAATTTTGGCGATAACTAACTACCTCAATGCGACAAACTTTGATGACTACCTACTCGACCAACTTCAACGATCACTTTGGCCCACTCAAATCCAACAATCTCTATTATGCAAATACCTTTTAAGGATCACCTCCAACAACTAGTTCATTGTGTTTAATTGTCTACTTTCATAGTAATTTGTTACTAATAGAAACAATTTTGAGTAAAGCAAATCAAACAAAACTTATGTATAAAAACAATTTTGAGACCAACTTCTGTAACATTTTGAAACATATGAACCAAATAGAAAATAGATTCAAAATCTATGAACCAAAAAAAGAATTTTACCTTTATTTTTATAAAATTTTACTTTTTTTTAAAAAAATGTATAGTTTAGTTATTTAAAAAAAAAACAAAACCAATGAAATTAAATAAATTATCTAACCAATATAGTGTAATTGTTGAAATTGGGTAGATGTAATTAAATAAAATTTTATTGGCCAAATTCTATAGAATTCTTAAGCTTTGGAGCCCAATTTTATAAGTAGGAAAGAGTTCGATTGTCCTAAAATCTAATATTTAAGTTATCATTATTTAAATAAAAAAGTATAAAAATGTAAAGTTAGACTAAAAAACATGCATCCCAAATACAAATACAAAGTATTTATAAAGTGGTTGATCTAAGAATTAATGCAAATTTAAACTAAAACTAAAAGTTCTAAAACATGATTTATTTTCAAAATTTCAAAAATAAGTTGGAATATTTCCTACAAATGGGGTTGGCTTCCAATCCCATTAATTTATTAAATCATGTCTCCAAACTCGTACATAAGTGCATAGTTGCCATCGGCATTTTTCTCTTTTTTAAATCCCATTTTCCCTTTCATATTTTTTTTATTTTCCAAATATTTTTTATATTTTATTATTATCATTACATTGAATTTTCCATTTCACATCCGTTTATAAGAAAAAAGAAAAAAAAAAAAGAAAAATCACTTCCTTTTATTATAGTCGAGAGCCAGACTATATATTCCCACTCGCTCCTTCTTCTTCTTCTTCTCTCTCTCTTTCTCTCCCTCTCTCTCTTTTCTGTAGATCTCTCTGTTCCCTCTGTCGTTCCGACGGTCCGAGGGTTTCGTCCTTGCCTCAGATCTCGCTTTCTCTTCACTTCCTCTTATACCCTTCCTTTCTATTCCTTTTTCTCTTTATCTATTTTCTGCTGTCTTGTTAGATCCGTGTGTGTTTTTGTTATCCAGCCATCATGGCGGCCGCCAGCGCTCCGATCACCATGAAGGAAGCTATGACGGTTTGTTTCTTCTTACTTTTCTTTATAAGATTTTCCAATTCTACACTTGTTAAGCTTAATTTGTAATTCGTAATTTTGTTTTACTCGATTTAGACGGGTGTTTGATTCTTCAATTTTGTTCCGACTTCCTATCCTTTGCTACATGCTTGATTTCTTGATTTAAGTTGTTTTGATTTTCTATCTCTTGTTGTAGTTGGTTCAGATCCGATATTTGTTCTTCTTAGATCTGTCACTTTCTGCTCTATCTTGCATTTGATTGTCCATTTCTAGCTTTTACTTTTCTTCTATTGAGTAACACAATTTTATTCCGGCTGTGAGATGGTTTGTTTACTGACTGATCGGGTTGTGTGATCTGATGAACTTTCAGCTTCCGAGCATTGGAATTAATCCGCAATTCATTACGTTTACGCACGTGACAATGGAATCAGATAAATTTATTTGTGTTCGAGAAACGGCACCGCAGAATAGTGTGGTGATTGTTGATATGAACATGCCAATGCAGCCATTGAGGAGGCCTATAACTGCGGACTCTGCACTTATGAATCCTAATTCTAGAATATTGGCCTTGAAAGGTATTCTATGATTATGTTGAGTTGACGATTTTTTGTTTTCAAATATTGGGGTTGTAGAAATGCTGATATAATAGATTTTAGATATTATTTCTAATTTTGTGTCATTTTGGAAGATGTCTGCCAATGATTTTCTAAAACATTCTATTGTTTAATGATGGTCAAGTTAGTGGAATTTGATTTGAACTCCGTCTAAATTAGGTTTACTTAACCTAACTTCTATGCGAGGAGATCATTCTACATGGTCAAGTTTCTAGGTTTTTGAGTTCAACTGTCATACATTCCTTAAATGGAGTTTCAAAATCAATGCGTTTAAAATGTAAAAGAATCTGGGAAAGGAACATGCTATAAAAACCAGGTGTCTTTTCCATCATTTACATTTGAAGTGTGCTGAATCACTTGAACACGTGTTCTTAATTTAGTGACTGTTCTGAACTGAACTCACTCGATGCCAGCCTTATGTTGTGAAAATCCTTCCATGATTGATGTGGCTCATTTTTTGGTATAGGGTTTCTACCAATTACCCGTATATATTGTATTTTTATTTTTTTACTTCTGAACTTTTGCCTATTTTGCACCATCATGTAGCTCAAGTCCAGGGGTCAACTCAAGACCACCTACAAATATTCAACATTGAGCAGAAGGCAAAAATGAAATCACATTTGATGCCCGAACAGGTTGGAGCTTCATTCTGTATTTTCAAATTGGAACTTTGAGATTTTGTTGAGCATGATTTTCTCTTTGAGATTCACGGTCAATAGCACTCATGAATTTGCTTTATTCATAGGTTGTCTTTTGGAAGTGGATAACCCCCAAGACATTGGGCTTGGTCACACAAACTTCAGTATATCATTGGTCTACCGATGGTTGGGAACATTTTCTATTTTCTTTTCAATTAGTTATCTCAGATATCAAACAATTGAAGTTGTGGGATTTACTCTTTGTTCACTCCTATTTGTCTTCACTCTTGTTTCTTGTAGGTGATTCTGAACCTGTGAAAGTGTTTGAGAGAACGGCCAATCTGGCTAACAATCAGATTATAAACTATAGGTGTGATCCTTCTGAAAAGTGGTTGGTTTTGATTGGGATTGCACCTGGTTCACCTGAGGTATGTAATCATTTTATTAAGTTCTTATTCTCCATGGAAACGGCACCCTCGTTTTTTTTCTTCAAATATCAATTGGTACATACAAAAAAATTCTGAGTGGTCAAGATTCAAATGACAAAGTTCTTTTCACTTCCACACACAAAAGAAAGATGAGTCAGATGGAAATGGTGGATACAAGACATTTAACTGGTATTGGTTAGGTCTGATTTTAGAATCAGGATTGGTTGAATGATTTTATCCACCCTGAGGCCCATCCTCCTTCGTTGGTTGACAATGTAATATACAGTGATGTACTTGATTGGGGCTAAAACACTACCAACTCTGTTTATGGTTTAGGCTTCAGTGTGTAATAGTTCGCAAGACATGCTTTTTCCTGAAGCAAATTGAAGACCATTCCTAGTGCTTTCGGCCTTGAAGACATTGGCCTTTTGCCTTCTTCTGTTCTTCGTGAATATAACTATTTATTTTGTAGTTTTTTTGCCATGTTTTAAAGTTAAGAATGGTATGCTTAAATTTTATCCTGTTTGTTGTAATATGTAGAAAATATGAAGCTTACAACTCTAGGGTTGTTGGAGTTCTGATTTGCTTTTTTTTTTTTTTTTTTTTTAATATTATATAGAGGCCACAACTTGTGAAGGGGAATATGCAACTCTTCTCTGTAGATCAGCAGAGAAGTCAAGCCCTTGAAGCACATGCTGCGGCATTTGCTCAATTTAAAGTAAGAGGCTGTTTTTCAGTTTCTGTAAGTTTGATGCATTATTTTATGTACTATTTTGCTTTATCTGTTCGTATTTATCTATTTGAACAGCTTCCTGGAAATGAGAACCCTTCAACTCTTATATCCTTTGCCACAAAGACACTTAATGCTGGACAAATCACTTCCAAGTTACATGTCATTGAACTTGGTGCCCAGCCAGGTAAACCTGCTCTTATATATCTGTTTTGTTTAAGTTGTGTAGTTCTATGGATTGCTGGGTCAAAGTTAACATTCAACTTTAAAATATTAGGTTTGGCCATTCTCTAACAGCATCTGCCATCTTTTTTTGTCGTGTTCACAATTTTTTGGTGCTGCAAGTGGTATTGCTAATTTATGGTCGTATCCAGATTCCAGATTGAATCCCTGTCTTCATTATGTTAGATGTGAAAATGTTAAATGTAAAATCCTATCTTTCAAACATGTCATGTGACTGGTAGGCATTGTTTTCATTTGCTATCTTAAATGAATTTGGGATATGCAATGCTGTGATTGACCTGAATGCTTATCCATGGACAATCCTATCTCAATAATTGATCCGTATTTTATCGAGATCTTTGAGTTAGAAATTGTAAGAAATCATAAAACAAAAACCTCGGAACGGAAGTTTCTGAGGATAGCATGGTAGAACCAAGACATGTTGAAGTAGTTTTATAAAGTCTCACATAGTGATGTCATTTGACTTTTGTGTAAACATAATAATTTACATTTTCTAAATGTGATTATTGACAGGAAAACCATCATTTACAAAGAAGCAAGCAGATCTCTTTTTTCCACCTGATTTTGCTGACGACTTTCCTGTGGCAATGCAGGTATATTAGACAGTTACTCCCTTAGCTTGTGCAAGATTCTAGTATACCATTTTTTATTAATTTCAGTGATTGTTTTTTAAAATTTTAAAGCTTATTAACTTTTTCACAGATATCGCACAAATATAGTTTGATCTATGTGATCACCAAGCTGGGGCTGTTATTTGTATATGACTTAGAGACAGCTGCTGCTGTATATAGAAATAGGATCAGCCCAGATCCTATATTTTTGACTGCAGAGGCTTCTTCAGTGGGAGGATTTTATGCTATAAATAGGAGGGGTCAGGTGTTACTGGCTACCGTCAATGAACAAACAATTATCTCCTTTGTCAGTGGCCAGGTATAATCATGACAGATTTTCCTTCTCTTTTGGAATATTATATATAAATATTATTAATTTCTTATTTTTTCATTCTTTAGTATATAATTGAGAGTTTGAGACTAATGAAAAATTTTATTGGTTATGACAGTTGAACAATTTAGAGCTTGCTGTCAATCTTGCTAAAAGAGGAAATCTTCCTGGTGCTGAGAATCTGGTAAGCTTGCTTGTATAGGCAGAGTTCTTTTCAACCCACCATGAGTTAGTCTATCCATTAGTCAAATAGGCAAGTTGGGGGTAGTTAAAAGAAACTTGGACAATTCAATAAAACCTAACAGCATAAAATGGCGGTATTGGGTTCAAATAGTTGGAATTTGGTTGTCAGAGGTTGGTTACTTGGTGCCTCTTTTGATAATATTCTTTTTCCTACTCACCTAAATTTTTAAACAATAAATTTAGCACTTCGAAATACTGATTATGCTGTTGGTTGTTATTCATGCCACTCTTAGCAACTTTGGCTGGTTGATATATCCTTTCACGATTTTTGCAGGTTGTCCAGCGTTTCCAAGAACTTTTTGCTCAAACTAAGTACAAAGAAGCTGCTGAATTGGCTGCTGAGTCTCCTCAAGGAATCCTCCGCACACCAGATACTGTTGCAAAATTTCAGGTCTTTTCCCTTCTATTACCTTCGTAGGTGCCATGTTATAACATTGGTCTTACTTTATTTTATTAGAATTTGATTTCTGAAAGTCAAATGCACTCTCTGGCTTTTTGCTCCCTTTACTTTCTATCTGTGTATTGGCAAATGGTATCATTTTCTCGATTGCTGAAGAGTTGGTATATGCATAGTAATAGTGAAAAACAATGACAGTAATTGGAGTATCTTTTCCTCCAGTATTAAGAAAGATAATGTTGGTCAGAAGACATTTTCACTAGAAAAATTGTATTTTTGATGACGATTGGATCTCGAGGGGAGTTTCTTTTTCATTTCTGAACTATTCCATGGTTTATATTAATCATTATATTTATTAAACGATGCAGAGTGTACCGGTGCAAACTGGTCAAACACCGCCTCTACTGCAGTATTTTGGAACTTTATTAACTAGAGGAAAGCTGAATGCATTTGAGTCATTGGAGTTGTCTCGTTTAGTTGTTAACCAGAATAAGAAGAACCTCTTGGAGAACTGGTTGGGTGATGACAAGTTGGAATGCAGCGAGGAACTAGGGGATCTTGTGAAGGTTTGATGCCTCCTTTTTTTTTGTTTTTTGTTTTTGTTGCTGTTTCAGGGAAAAATCTTACCTATTCCCTTTACTTATTAATTCATGTAGACTGTGGACAACGACCTGGCCTTGAAAATCTATATAAAAGCCAGAGCGACACCAAAGGTAGTTGCTGCCTTCGCTGAACGGAGGGAATTTGACAAGATCCTTATATATTCAAAGCAGGTAAAGAAAGGTCTTTTCCCTGTTTGATGTACAGAATAATCTGATATCATGCTTCAGAGTTTCATCTACTTCTGAAGTTTGTCCTAAACGTAGTTTCCCTTTCTGCTACCATTAAAGGCTCTCTCTCTCTCTCTGTCTCTCTACAATAATAAAGACACCAAATATGCTATTAATAACAACTTGTTTATTGCAGATTTTTTTTGAATGGTGTTATTCATTTAATTACATTTCTCAAAGTTTTTGGACCTTGACGTGTTTTGAACAGTGAACTTTCTCTTATCATTAGATTTTCACATTTAGTTCTTGCAAGAATTGTTATGGAAGTTTTTCTTGCTGTAGGTTGGATACACGCCAGACTACTTATTCCTTTTGCAAACAATTCTCCGAACGGACCCCCAGGTATGCAGAGTCATATGTTAACTCATATATGTTCAATTGTTATCTGGTCCTATATAAAAAAAGGGGGAAAAGAAGAACTGTCACGAAAAATATGGATTTTCACTCCTCCTCTTTGTTTGATTGGGAGACTGAGAATTTCTTTTCCTGATTTGTAGGGAGCGGTTAACTTTGCATTGATGATGTCACAAATGGAAGGAGGTTGCCCTGTTGACTACAACACGATAACTGATCTTTTTCTTCAGGTTTGTTATATATTCTTAGTTTCTAAGCTATGAATTTTAATAATGGTCGATGGGGCTATCATCTTTCTCATCCTATGTTTCCCCATCATTAAGAGGGTGTTTGAGATAAGGGGTGGAATAGTGAAGAGTAAGGAGTTATGAAGTCTAGGGACTTGTCAACCCTTGGAGCACACACTGTAAGGAGTTGATAAGGTATAAAATTGATGTTTTTAGTGGTGGGGCCCACAAACTCCTTGGGCCAAACAAGGAGTGGAGTTCATAACTTCCTACTTCACTACTCCTATTTCCAATCTCCTTGGGCAAACACACCCTAAAAGTGCAGAATATTTCTTGCCTTCTCATTTTGTTGCATCTCAACTATTTGGATGAATGGATTACGACATATGATTCTTATAATAAGGTTCCTGCTTTGATGTTTCCCAGAGGAATTTGATTCGTGAGGCTACTGCTTTCCTGTTAGACGTTTTGAAGCCAAATCTACCTGAGCATGCTTTCCTCCAGACCAAGGTTTTTGCCCCCGACCTTTGTTAGTTTAACAACTACCTGTATCTGCTGGTGGCATTATTAAAACTTTTATTTACTGATGATTTGTGCTACATAGGTCCTAGAAATCAATCTGGTAACTTTTCCGAATGTAGCTGATGCCATATTGGCTAATGGAATGTTTAGTCATTATGATAGACCTCGAATTGCCCAACTTTGTGAGAAGGCTGGGCTTTATGTGCGAGCTTTGCAGGTAAGATTACATTTAGCAACTTTATTTTCGTTCCAATTCTATAATGCCTTCAGTCTTTATGGACTCATGCTAGGTTTATTGTTTTTTTCTACCTATTTGCAGCATTATACGGAGCTACCAGATATTAAACGAGTCATCGTGAACACACATGCTATCGAGCCACAGGTTTGTCTAGTTTGTACTTGTCTTTCTTATCACCTACCTGTGTTATGTATATTCAATCTTACATATTGTTATCTGCAGTCACTTGTAGAGTTTTTCGGCACCTTGTCTCGTGAGTGGGCTTTGGAGTGTATGAAGGACCTTTTGCTTGTGAATCTCAGAGGCAACCTTCAGATTATTGTGCAGGTAACTGACATATTTAAGATTTTCCATTTTTCTTTTTCTTTTTCTTTTTCAGTCATTTTTTCCAACTGAAGTAGGTGTTAGAATAGCGAAACAACAATGACGGTTAAGATTCTGATGTTTCTTTCTACAGGTTGCAAAGGAATATTGTGAACAGTTGGGGGTTGATGCGTGCATTAAACTTTTTGAACAATTTAAGTCATATGAGGGCTTGTACTTTTTCTTGGGGTCATATTTGAGTTCGAGGTAGATTTTTCTAGTTAGAAATAGTATATTAGCTATAGTAGGTTATTTGTAGTTTTATGATTTTATTTTAATTTTAATCTTTTTTCCTTTAACTTTTCTGTTATAGTGAGGATCCTGACATCCATTTCAAGTACATTGAGTCTGCTGCTAAAACAGGGCAGATTAAGGAGGTTGAACGTGTAACAAGAGAATCAAACTTCTACGATGCAGAGAAAACGAAGAACTTTTTAATGGAAGCTAAGCTTCCGGATGCTCGTCCTTTGATTAATGTGTGTGACCGGTTTGGATTTGTTCCAGATCTCACACATTACCTTTATACAAATAACATGCTCCGCTACATTGAAGGCTATGTTCAAAAGGTGTGTAGCTTTGTTAGTTTGGTTCATTTTCCACTTTTCATTCTGACTAAAATAGTTATATTTAGGTTATTACTGTTTAAATCACTTTTGGTGGCATAATTTGGTAGGTGAACCCCGGGAATGCTCCTCTAGTTGTGGGCCAGCTGCTGGATGATGAGTGTCCTGAAGATTTCATTAAAGGTTTGATTCTCTCTGTCCGATCTTTGCTTCCTGTGGAGCCCCTAGTGGATGAATGTGAAAAGAGGTGCTGTTCCGATCCCTTTTTCCTCGTATTCTTATTTTTTTAATATTTCTTTTCTCCATATGATTTATATGAAATGACGAGAGCTGATTAATTTATTTGATGCAGAAATCGATTGCGGTTACTTACCCAATTTTTGGAGCATCTGGTGAGTGAGGGAAGTCAGGATGTACATGTACATAATGCTCTGGGTAAAATTATTATTGATAGCAACAATAATCCAGAACACTTTCTCACCACCAATCCGTACTATGATTCTCGTGTTGTGGGCAAATATTGTGAAAAACGTGATCCCACTTTAGCTGTTGTGGCCTATCGACGTGGACAGTGTGATGATGAGCTTATTAATGTTACAAACAAAAATTCTTTGTTCAAACTGCAAGCAAGGTTAGTGATATATTAAAAAAATGAGTTATTTATCTGGATGCATTGGTAGCAATATGATTTATTCATAAGTATGAACTGTTATGCAGATATGTGGTTGAGAGGATGGATGGTGATCTTTGGGAGAAGGTTCTTAACCCTGAAAATGAATATAGAAGGCAGCTCATCGACCAAGTTGTGTCAACAGCCTTGCCAGAAAGCAAGAGTCCAGAGCAAGTTTCAGCTGCTGTTAAGGCTTTTATGACAGCAGATCTGCCACATGAGTTGATTGAACTTCTTGAAAAGATCGTCCTGCAGAACTCTGCCTTTAGTGGAAACTTTAATCTGCAGAATCTGCTTATATTGACAGCCATCAAGGCCGATCCATCCAGAGTTATGGACTACATTAACAGACTAGATAATTTTGATGGACCTGCAGTCGGTGAAGTGGCTGTGGAGGCACAGCTGTATGAAGAGGCATTTGCAATTTTCAAGAAGTTCAACTTGAATGTTCAGGCTGTCAATGTCCTGTTGGATAACATTCAAAGTATTGAAAGAGCTGTAGAGTTTGCATTCCGGGTTGAAGAAGACGCAGTTTGGAGCCAGGTGGCAAAGGCTCAACTGAGGGAAGGATTGGTGAGCGATGCTATTGAGTCCTTTATCCGTGCAGATGATGCCACTCAATTTCTGGAAGTCATTCGTGCCGCCGAGGATGCAAATGTGTATCATGACTTAGTTAGGTACCTTTTGATGGTTAGGGAGAAGGCCAAAGAGCCCAAGGTGGACAGCGAGCTGATATATGCCTATGCTAAAATTGATCGGTTGGCTGAGATCGAAGAATTTATTCTCATGCCAAATGTGGCTAATCTTCAAAATGTTGGCGACCGCCTGTATGATGAAGCCTTATATGAGGCTGCTAAAATTATATTTGCCTTCATATCTAACTGGGCCAAGCTGGCTGTCACTCTTGTAAAACTGAAGCAGTTCCAAGGGGCTGTTGATGCAGCAAGAAAAGCAAACAGTGCAAAGACATGGAAGGAAGTGTGCTTTGCTTGTGTTGATGCTGAAGAATTCCGCCTAGCTCAAATCTGTGGTCTTAACATTATTATCCAGGTGAATATGACAATCAAATTCAACCTGCTTTATTTTTGCTCTCTATCCCCTTTTCATTTTCTCTCAACTCCTAGGATACGCCTGTGTAGCACAAAGATGCCAACCAATATCTATTATAATCCCTATAGACGTGTTTTTTTTATGGATTTGTGTTTTACCCTTATGGTACTGGTGTGTGATGTGAGTTGATCATTGATTAACCATCCGCTGGTGTTTCAATGAATAGGTGGATGATCTGGAGGAGGTCAGTGAATATTATCAGAATAGAGGATGCTTCAATGAATTAATTTCTCTCATGGAGAGTGGACTGGGACTTGAACGTGCTCATATGGGTATCTTCACTGAGTTGGGAGTGTTGTATGCTAGATACCGCCACGAGAAGCTTATGGAGCATATCAAACTGTTCTCAACCCGGCTTAATATTCCCAAGCTTATACGAGCTTGTGATGAACAGCAGCATTGGAAGGAACTCACCTATTTGTATATCCAGTACGATGAATTTGATAATGCTGCAACTACCATCATGAATCATTCTCCTGAAGCGTGGGATCACATGCAATTTAAAGATGTTGCAGTCAAAGTTGCTAACGTGGAATTATATTACAAGGCTGTACATTTTTACTTGCAAGAGCATCCTGATCTTATTAACGATCTTCTCAACGTACTTGCACTTCGTGTAGACCACACACGAGTTGTTGATATTATGAGGAAGGTAATATATTGGATTTTTTTTTTTTTTAAATCATACATTAATTCCGCACTTTGGTAGTCTTCTTGGCTCTTGAATCTTGGTGTTGAGTACATTCTCTCTTGGATATTAGGCTGGTCACTTGCTGCTTGTGAAGCCATACATGATTGCAGTTCAGAGCAACAACGTGTCTGCTGTGAACGAGGCCTTGAATGGAATTTATGTTGAAGAGGAAGACTATGATAGATTGCGTGAATCGATTGATTTGCACGATAATTTTGATCAAATAGGCCTTGCACAGAAGGTGAAGCATTTTCCAGCTGGATGAGTAATTAATTTTAGTTGCAAATAATTTAATAATGTGTTTTTGTGCAGATTGAGAAGCATGAGCTACTTGAAATGAGACGGGTTGCAGCCTACATCTACAAGAAAGCCGGAAGATGGAAGCAATCCATTGCCTTGTCAAAGAAAGACAATCTCTACAAGGATGCAATGGAGACAGCATCACAATCTGGTGACCGTGAACTTGCCGAGGAGTTACTTGTTTATTTCATTGAACAGGTATGTTCAATCTCTGTAGTTGTTTAAAAAAACATGCAAAATGCAGGACGCAAATGTTTTATTCAACCCTGAATATTATATTGTTACAAGTGATGGAGCCACATGGTTAAAGTAGCAGAAGATCCAATTATTGGAAATTATGTCAAGTGTTCAAATTGTTCTCGCTGGATGTAAAAAAAAGCTCTTTGTTTGGACTTGGATCTAGAATTTTTGTTCATTTATTGGATCAAGAGTTTGTCACTAGAAGTCATTCCCAAATTGGATAAAATTGGGTCAGATAGATCAAATTATTATCATCTAGCTTTCCTTTCATTTCTTTTGAACATGGGTCACTTGGTACTTTCGTTTGGGGTGGCCTTGATCTCATAGCTAAGGAGCTAAGGTAAATGGGTTGAAAGGAGACGTTTACAAATGCATCTCATGGTGATTGGTGAAATCTTTGTGTCATCTGGTTGTTCCAGTGCTTTCAGGAGTGTTCATGACATGCTTTACCATTTAAAAAACGATGTAACAATCCATTATATGATTTCTTGCGTGTTGCCTCTGTTCATGCATGTATCATTTTCTATTGTTTGTCGAAAGTTGGCAAATGAAATTATTTTGTTTTCTGTGCAGGGAAAGAAGGAATGCTTTGCTTCATGCCTCTTTGTTTGTTATGACTTAATCCGTGCTGATGTTGCTCTTGAACTTGCCTGGATCAACAACATGGTCGACTTTGCTTTCCCATACCTGTTGCAGGTACCTTCTCTTAATTTCATACCATTTTCTAGCATCCAGGTTTATTGGTAGCACATTAAATCTGGATATACTTTCATACTTTGGTTTCCACCAATGCTTTCTAATTTCTGGGAATTGGTGGAATTTGGGTTTTGGTTCTGATGAAATTAATCTTCCAAGTTAAGCTGTTAGCTGTCTTTCTCCTAATATATTTATGTAACATGGTGAAATTTTTTTGTTTGTCACAGTTTATCCGAGAATATACAGGAAAAGTTGATGAACTTGTGAAGGACAAGATTGAAGCTGCTAAAGAAGTCAAGGCCAAAGAGCAGGAAGAGAAGGACGTTATTGCTCAGCAGGTAAATCCCTCAGTTTCTGTATCAGCCTCTTATCAATTTGCTCAGTGGCTGTTTGGTATTTCTTTCTATATTCTAAATTGTGAGCTTCAACTGCAGAACATGTATGCTCAGTTGCTGCCTCTTGCTTTGCCTGCACCTCCTATGCCGGGTATGGGAGGAGGACCAGGAATGCCAGGGTTTGCGCCTGGACCACCACAAATGGGTGGAATGGGGATGCCTCCAATGCCACCTTTCGGCATGCCACCTATGGGTAGCAGCTATTAACACATAGAAAAACCTAGAAAAAAAGCGGGAATCGATTATAGATTCTAGGGAGAGTTAAAAGAAACGTTGAAAGTAGGGGGGGGCTTTTCTTACCTTAATTCTATGCTTTCTCCCCCAGTTCTTCCTCGATGGGTGAATTCTTGAATTTTTGTCATTCTGTTTTCATGTGTTATAGTGTTGTGGAGTTTACTTTAATTTGTCTTTTGTAATATTCTTTCGGTAGCGCAGGCATTTTTTTTGGGATGCTGGTGCAGCAACCTGAGGGTTCTGTATTTTAAGATTTTTTCTCCTCCACTTTATAGCCTGGCCTTTCATTAGGAAATGCTACTTTAAACGATGATAAAACCCAGATTCATAGATTTATTGTTTCTTGTGGGTTCCCTTCTCTCACCCTTCTACTGCCCCTTGGATATGCTTATTTCTCGTTTTGGTTTTGGTTTTGTTGGTGTGTTTTGTCGGTCTTCTTTCATTTAACATTTTTTTTTTGTACCACTTTTGGTTTGAAAAGAGTGATTCTTTTATTGACCTTCGAGAGTTTGAAAATTGATAAAGTTTTCTTATTAAACCTTATAATCAGATTCTGTTCTCTAGCTGAATTGATTGTTGTGGTTATTTGAATTTTATTTTATTTTTAACTATCTTTAGATGTCTCTGTATTCAGGTGTAGTTATAACATCATTAAGCTTTAGGGCAAGCTAATGAATGTGATCTATTGTTGGATTACGTTGAACCTAGTAATTGTTATAAGTAGGTTAATAATTCTGTTAGGTTTTCGTTGTAATATATTTCTTAAACATTGTAGTAACACTGATTTTAAGTGTCTAGTTTATTTGAAAGTGTTCCCAAATTGTTAAGAATGTGTTTAAAAGGGTGTTACATAATTTTCTTAAAACATTATTTTAATGTTATATGACATTTTAATTTTAAAATAATAATTAAAACAATTCTTCAATTATTGTTTTTAACTTAAAATGTCAGGTTAGTATTTAAACAACAACAATAATAATAATTACTCACTAATCTTTTATACCTATTCTTAATACTGGAAAGCTCAGGTAAGTAACTAAAAAAAGTCGTTCTCTTTTTCGAATTCAACAGCTGTGAAAAAAATATGAAACAAGTACCTTACTAAATTATGCATAAATTGATAAGAAATGCATTCGGTTGAGGAACGTTCAGGGAACCTAAATCAGATTGATTGAATTCATCCTTTACAAATTTAGCAAGGATTGTTTATAATTTGATCAAACCTTTTGATAATCTAAACTTATGAGAGGCCGTACAATATGCCCAAGTTGCATATAGTTGCGGCTGCAAAGAATAAAATGTCAATTATATGGTGGACAAGAACACGTTGATGAAGTTATATTATTGGTAACGCAACCTTATGATTTGGCACATTTTTCTCACATCTCTTGCCGACGAAATTATTCTTCTCTTTTGCCTTACAGGAAAAAAATAAAAATAATAAATAAATAAATAAATTATTCTCAACCCTATCCCTAACCACACAACAACGCTCATTCATTCTCATCTACCTCAAGTAAATGGCACCCAGAACCCCCCCC
>JBBPDJ010000014.1:1692650-1729428 GCA_037974625.1 Cucumis cinereus
ATCTCCCAACACTCATCTTCTCTTCCAAATCTACAAAATCATTTGAGTTAAAATAAATAAATAAAAAGAGCTGTTCAAAAAAACTCAAAATTATGGGCACCACATGATTTTGAGATGGGACTTTTGCAAATTTGAGTAGTTGATCAGAAGTCGTATCAATCTTTAATGTCTTCTTTTACATTCAATTACAATGTTTGTGCAAAATGGGACCCTACATTATGGCCCCCCTTTTTGCATTCTAGTTCAAGCTCTGTTGTTTGCTTCTTCTGTAAAGAAAGATTAGGCTCAATTTTCTTAATGAACAAACCGATGGAAGACCCTCTTTTTCTCTCTTTTTTTGGGAATCCAACTCAGGAGAATAGCCTTTTTTTGGTAAAGTTGTTGAGGTTTTCCTTTCTTTTTTTTCTTCCCCTCTTACATGACTGTTATCAGAACATATCCACAAAACTACATGAAAAGTTGGCTACTAAAAGATGCATAAAAAACTTGAAATATGGAGGTTCTTTTTATATGGAGTGTAAAGTGGAGTCTTTTTTTCCTTTTTTTAATGGATGACCCCCCTTTATTATTGATGACGTAACTCTCACACATGTATGAAATTTAACCTTCTACTTACGTCATATTCTACTACCACATTCTTATACTCTCGTTAGGGATGGTCATATCTATGGTAGTCATAATGCGAGATGTCCATCTTTTAGATGTGTTATAAAGATTTTGTT
This sequence comes from Cucumis cinereus, assembly GCA_037974625.1. Lineage (NCBI taxonomy): Eukaryota > Viridiplantae > Streptophyta > Magnoliopsida > Cucurbitales > Cucurbitaceae > Cucumis > Cucumis cinereus. The sequence goes on from JBBPDJ010000014.1 coordinate 1,693,373, forward strand.
CAAATCGATAAAAATACCATCACTTTAGGGTTAGAATAGACAATATCATTCCTAGCGTGATACATTATAAATATTGCATTGAATATTCACCCTAGATTTATGAAAAGTCTTAATAATCTGTAATAAAAGTAATAAATCTTGATATGAATTACCCCTTAATGTTATAAAAATAAGGTAAAAAAATTCGCTAGTGAGATAAGACGTAAGCAGAAGGTTAGATGTCATATGGGATGTGTCATTAATCATGAAGCCACATGTAGCCGCATGTGAAGAGATCATCCACAAAAATCTCGGGCAAAGTTTTGGGCTCCATCCTCAGCTCCCACAGTGGAAATATTCTGTATTATATCTTGAAACTCTAAGTTTTTGTTCTTATTCTCTATTTGAGCTCTGGAAATTCTCTTCATGACAAATGTTTGACCTTATCTTGGAGGAGTTAGAAGAGAAAAGAATCCTATGTTTAAACTTTAAAGACACAATATTGTGACTTTGAGATCAGTACTGATGTTTTACTATTGTTAGAGAAAGAAAGGAGATTCTTTTAAACAAACCCATTAAAGGATTTGACACAAGTCCAAATGGGTTGGAGTTGATTTGGTAAGAATATGAAAAAAAAAAAAAAAAAAAAAATTGAAAGTTACCACAAAATCAAAGATCTTTTAGATCGCCACTGTTTATAGGTCAATATAGGATTGGGATCTCATTAGTTTCAACAAATTACTTGAGTTCTTTGTTTCATTTTTTTTTTTTCTTGGCTCAAAATTAATCATTCAAATTTGATGGGTACTGGATTTACATGAGGACAATCTTTAAGTGATCAGATCGTGGAGTCTTAGCTTTATCAAAGAGGGGAAAACAGAAACTTCAAACTGAAATGACAGGCATATACAGCCAAATATGATTTTCGTTTAGACAAATTAAAGGCTATTGGACATCACACCAATCACCATCAAGATATGAAGATCACACACACACACAACAACAATAACAACACATTATTATTAGTGCAATCAACAGTATCTCTCCAGATGCAACCATAAAAACCAAACTTTTGAGTTTGATTTCACAAGACTGGCCCCTGCCTCCTCTTTTGCATCAGTTATGGAAGATGATAACTGGGATTGTTCTACTAAGCCTGAGGGGCTAAATTTTGATCACTGCAATGCGAATTCAAGCCATGAAGCTTCTCTTCTTCTTCCATGGATGATTAATCCTCAGTTTTCAAGCTCAAATGAGTTCTTCCCTTCATTTTCAACTCCATCAGAAGGAATTATTGTTGAAGATAGAGCAGCTTCTGCTTCAAAAAGCCATAGCCAAGCAGAAAAGAGACGTAGGGACAGAATCAATGCTCAGCTTGCAACTCTTAGGAAACTCATTCCCAAGTCTGATAAGGTACTCTTCTCTCTCTCTCTCTTCTCTCTCTCTCTAGCCTTGTCTCTTTCTAATTGGGATGACCTGAAACACTGAAACATAGCAAAAAGTATCTACTTTTTCATACTCCTAGTAGATAACAGATCCCATGTCAACAGATAGAGATTATATCAAACAGAATATAACCCTTTCAACTTTCAAAATACTGCTACATCTCGTATTTTAGCGGTTCGTCAATCTTCAGTTGAATAACAATTTAGATCAATACCTTTGTGATTATTGAAGTAATCAACATAGAGCAGTACAAGTTTATGAACTTTAGTGAAAGAGGACTTGTAAAATTGCATAGTTGTTACTCTGTTGAGAAACGTATACCATTAAAGAGAAACTCTGCAGCCCATGCTTAGATCCATCTTCTTGTTTCCTATGGCAGATGGATAAAGCAGCTTTGTTGGGAAGCGCAATCGATCAAGTGAAAGACCTGAAACGAAAAGCAATGGAAGCCAGCAAGAACATGACAGTTCCAACAGACATGGATGAAGTAACTATAGACTCCACCATGGTTGAAGACAATAGCAGGAATAATATTGCGATAAAGGTATCGGTGAGTTGCGACGATCGGCCAGAACTGTTCACAGAGCTCATCCAAGTGATAAAAGGATTGAAGCTCACAACCATAAGAGCTGATATGGCTAGTGTTGGTGGTCGCATTAAAAGCATACTTATCCTTTGCAATAAAGATGGTGAAAAAAGTGTCTGCTTAAACACTGTTCAGCAGTCTCTTAAATTAGTTTTAAGTCGAATGTCATCGTCATCAACTGCCTCGACCTGTCGTATTAGAAGTAAACGACAGAGGTTCTTCCTCCCTTCACAATATTCAAAGTAATTTCTCTTCTTCAATTATTTAACCACAAATAGAGCTATTGATTGAGAACGATGCTACAATACAATCACAATGGATTGAACAAAAGATACAAGGTAAAAGCTAGAGCCTCTTGAAGGAAGAACATGGAGAGAAATTGATGCTGTTGCAGCAAAGCCAACAACCGTCTCTAAATTAGAACGAGAGAGTTTCGCCATAAAGATTCTGAGTTTGGAAAACAAAACTAGATAGGTAAAATCCATCAAAAGATTCGTAAATGTAGTTTTGTATAGACGGATAACAGAAAATGGACGAGTCAAAGAACACAATTATATTTCATTATGTTCATTTTCCCTTGACACAACACATAGCAACTTTTTAAGAAGTATAAGATTATGGCATACTTATAATTACTCAAATCCAAAACCTTGCATTGCCCGAAGAAGCGTAACATAAAAATGATTAGTGAGGAAAAAGTTTTATAGTATTCAACCATTTCCTTTGTTCTTATATTTTAAATAGTGTCGATTATACAACATTGATGTTCACAATTAAACATCTGGTTTAATTGTCACCATTGAGTCCAAAATTGAAATGAACTTATAGGACACGGCTCTATATCATCTACGATACTAACATGAAAAAGTTGATGCATACAAGCATTATCTCACTTTCCATTGTCTACAAACAAATAAGAACAGAATTTTCCTTCAAATAAATCCCAGGGAACAAAACAATCATGGAGCCAAAAAGAATTGGTGTTATTGAACATCTATTGAATATAGAACTCAATGTAAAGCTTTTGATCATCAATCGATCAAAAATAACTATTGTTCTGGAAGAGTGCTATCAAATTTCCTTAGGCCAATGCACAAATTGGTAATTGAGTAGAATCAATAATTTGGAATCAAATTCTGATACTACAAGTGATAGATGAAAACCACCCTGTGCAACCTTATGTATTCATTCCATTCATCAACATGAACTTTGTTCTTCGCATTTCAATTTTCAAATATTAATTACTCTGATGCATTTAACAAGTATAAAACACAGCCATCACTTATAATTGTAACATTAAATCCAGAAAAATCAAGTAAAAAAGAACATTACGAAAGTTCAAAACATCAGAAATAAGTTCGAGTGAACAAGCTAATGAAAGAAAACAATCGTTTGATCAGAACATTGAATTCGAGATAACAAAATGGGTCGCAAATACCAAAATCAAAATGGATCTAAGAAAAATTCTTCAAACTCCACTAGTATTTGTTGTATCCCAGTAATCCTATTCTATTCCAGTGTAAAATGGGGATGATCGACTGCAACTTTAAAAGCAACCAACAATATAAGCGTTTACATGCTTGTAACGATGGAATGTTAGGAATGGGTCAGCAATATACTTAGACAAGTTTTTAAGTAACAAACAACATATCACCAACTGATATTTTAAAAACTCCAGAAAGCGAATTCAATAATGTAGATCCCAGTGGGAAGTAAGTTCAACAAAATTGCTCATTGAAACTAAAATAACTCGATAAAAATCCAACAAAAACACAAGAAAATGAACTACTATTACTCGTCCTAGATCAGTAGAAACTAAAAGAACGATTGTCTTTTTTATTTAAAGAAGACACAAACTACTTGGATCTCTGCCTCATCTTTCGGCGCTTCCTCTTCAATCTCCTCATTCTCTTCTTCTTCCACTGGTGAATCCAAAGAAAAAAACAAAAACAAGCCAACAATAAAAATCAACAGGAAGAACAAAGCTATATGATTCAACTTGATTAAAAAACTTCCAAACGTACCTTAGCCCTCATGTTGAAGAACTGCTACCGAATCACCAAAGAAGAACAATGGTGTGTCGAACAAGGCGAGTGACGAGATCGACGACGTTCTGGATGCTAAGGCTTCGGATTTATATATATAGTGGTAAAACCCTAATTCTAAAGTAGGCTTGAACTTTGATGGGCCACTTGGGCCATTGATTGATTGGAACGGCCCAATGATAAAAACTTGCCTAGAAAAAGAGTTGAAGTCTAATTTTTAAAATTATTTTTTACTTTCTTTTTACTACAAAATTATTCTATCACTCATATACGACTTGGTTGAATTATTATAAATGATAAAATAGTTGAAAATCTTTAAAAAAAATAGCAAAACTTTATTTTTAACAAGGATAGAAACAATAGACACCTACATCTATCAGTATGGATTGATAAACACTAATAAAAGTTATATCAACGTCTATCGTAGAATCTAAAATGTTGTTATATTTTGTAAATATTTTGGTTCATTTTGCTATATTCGAAATTTTCTCTTTTTATTTCTTTTAACAAAAAATTCTTATGGTTTAACGTTTTTCAATTCAATCCTTATTTTAGTAAATAATGCATGATTTTTTTTAAATAAAAAAAAAGAGTCTAACCTCTATTAAAAATTCTACAACTCTGTATAAATTTTGATTTTTTTTTTTTTTTTTTTTGGGTTTCTTCTTACTCCTATTATTATTATAATAACAAAATTTAGCTAGATTGCTAATATTATGTTATAAACACTCTAAAAAGTACTTATAGATACTTTTTGGATTTATTTTGTAAGTACTTATAAACACTTTAGTGAATTCAAATACACTCTAAATTGCAACTATTTGAATAATATAAAGGATGTATTTGAAATACATTTCTAAATGTTTAATTAAAAAGTATATATTATTACCTGATAATCATTCAAAATAAATTTGGAGATGTATTTTTAAGTAATTTTTTTTTTATAAAAAATGTTTAAATAAAAATATTTTTAAAAAAAAAAAACTCTTTTTTCTATAGCTATTTCTAACGGACTATAAATGAATTAAAAAAGAAAAAGAAATATACCAATTTACAAATCTAAATTTAGAAAATTATATATTTTAGGTTGCATTTGCATGTTCTCACAAAAATTATTGTCAAATTAAATCCATAGCTCTTGTATTATTATCTTTAATCCGAAGTATAATTCCCTATTTATTTGTGCTCTATGTGCATAATGCAAATTAATTTGTTAACTATTTTAACTTCCTTTCCTAATACTTTAACATTGGTTCTTGCACAAACTGAGTAAAGCTATCAAAGCAAGTGATTGACATTGAAATAGCGTTTAAGATTTATTTTAATGTTCTTATTTGTGGCAACACTCACTTATATTTAGTTTCATTCTATGTCAAAACGTTATCAATTTTGCCATTATATATGGAAGTTCGTCTTACTTATGTTTGTAACTATTTTGCGTCAAAATATAATTAGTTGATATTGAAAATCATATGTAATGACCATTTAAAAGATAATTTTCTATCAATGCTAATCGTTTTTCAAGGATGAACAAACTGTTATGAGATGTATTCAATTGACAATCGCTACCATCTCATAATATGTACTTTTGTGACAATAAACAGTTGAATTTCGTACTTTGGATAAAAAATACTCTTAAATTTCAAAAGTTTCAGAAATACTCTGATCCTTAATTTTAGATAGAAATCTTTAGTATTTCATTTCAAAAGTATCAATTTTCAAAAGTATAAAATAATTAAACGTTGAAAAATTAAACACAATCTTAAGTTTTACTTTTTATACCGTTTTAAAAGCGCTATAAAAATCTCCATACAATCATACTTTTAATAGCATGAGTTATCACATAAAATGTTATAAAAGCCTTATTATATATTTTTTTTCAAAGTTATCAAATATCTCATTTCCTATTATGGAAAATCATTAATATCTCATTTGCAAAAACAACACTAAGTTTTTTTTCTAAAAAAAAAATAAATTAAAAAATCATTAAATAGGAATATTGATAAATTTATTTGAAATATTCTTAAATACGAAAAGATGATCTACATCGTCACTTTTTCTTTATATATAGTTAGTCTCATTTTTCTTAAATATTTTTTCAATTCTTACACCAAAATCCCAAAAACTCTCACATCGTTCTCTCTATTGCAATCATCGTTTTCATAGAATCTAAGTGAAGTGTAAAATTTTATTTATTAAACATTTGATTATACATGTCTATAGTCATTTAAACAAATATGTTTTTTCTAACATATCACCAAAATGTTTTGAAAATTCCAAAACCCTAAACCCAAAAACATATAGCTAAATGCAAAATAAAAATGTAAATGACTATACACAAGTTCAACTACTAACATACAACCTCGTACTTACAAAAGTATGCATGACTATACTTTTAATTCAAAATTTGATATAGCAAGTTTCTCTTTAATTTTCAAATAATACGATGCTTATGGTTGACTATATCCCATTTTGGTGATATGCAAAGATTAATATATGTTTCCCAAAATAATACCATACTTAATGAAGACCATCGTAAATGCATCAATTACCACCTCCAAACTTAAAGTTTGGATTTCCCAACTCCAGGTAATTATTGGAAATATAATTAGTTGTTATAAAAACCCAATATCTTTTTCTTCATCGCTAATACATATTATATATGTCAATTAAATTATCTAATTAACAATCATTATATTGTTAAAATGAAGACAATAATATTTTAAAAATAAGAGAAATGTATTAATTTAATATTTTTATTAAAGTTAAATGACAAGTTTTCGTGTTTAATTAAAAAGATCATTGAACTTTAAAAGGTATGTTAATAAATATTTGATTTTACAATGATATCCATTAAAAGCCACTAAAATATAACAAATGTGAATAATTAAATTTATTTATTTTTTTCTTTTCATAAATCAAAGAAATATTTTTTTAAAATTAAACTTATAAACTTATAATCATAACACGATAAACTAAACTTTCAATTTAGTGTTTTATTTGACATAAATTAAAAATCCATAAATCCTGTTATTGAACAAAAAAGTGAAAAATTTAAAGAGTGAGTAAAACTTTTAAAGGAGGTTTTAGATATTTTTCCAACTTACGAACAATTAATCTTTTGTTAATAATCTAACTTTAATAAAAATATATTTTTCCTTGTCTTAAACCTGTGCCCTAACTTTTAAGAATCATTATTTAATTTTTTTTAAAAAAAATATAATTATCAATAAACCATACTATATCATATCAATATAAACAACCCTTTTTTTTGTTATCAAATTTAAAACTCAATTTAAAAATCTTTTGAAAATAAAAACGAAAATAAATTAGTAAATGTCATTAGACATTCAAATTGAAAAAAAAAAAAAGAGATAAATGTAGACTCCAATCATGAATGCGTAGTAATTAATTACTAAGGCTAGAAATTTCCACTTCCAAGTTTCAAGACAACATTAAACTATACAAACAACAACAATAATAATAATTTAAAATCATTTTCTACGCATTATTTCTGTTCAAATCCAAATCGAGCGTAAGAGATGAATTAAAATTCCATGATGGATTAACATAAAAAAAATAAAAGCAGAAGTTGCTTGTACTCCTTTTACAACTTTTTCAGTTCTTTTATGCAGCCATGCATTGACAACTCAAAACCCTAATGCCAACACAAACCCTCACCCACAATTTATCTTAATTTTCTAGGAAAAAAATAACAAATATTAATTTATTTAATTTCCAACCATCTCAATTAAAAAAAAACAAATTCATACCCAGAATCAGAGCTACAAAATCTTAAGAATAAAATTACTTAAACATGGTAAAAAAGAAAATCAAGAAAATCAAGATATATACTGTATGTAATAATAATTAACATTACAAATCAAAATTATGAAAAAAATGGATGACAAAAAAAATCAGCGGGGTTTTTTTCTTTATTGTCAGCGATTATTGCTGACACTTCCAACAAATGGAGAAGACAACTTTGAAAAAACAATGAAGCAACCCCATCGCCAATTCGCCTCTTTTCTTTTGTTGACTCCATAAAAAAAAACGAAACAAAATAAAGCCTTCTCTCATTTAATTCTTTCCCCAATTCCTAAATAAATAATTTTTTTTTAAAAAAAAAACAACCCAACCCACAGAAACACTAAAAGTCCATATCCATCTCATGCAAAACCACCAATATAATTTCATTAATCAAATTGTATAAAACTAAAAATGAAAAAATAAAAAAACACACACAAATATATAATTTATATATATTACCAACCAGTAATAGATCATAAAAATCTCCTCCATCACAGCCACGGCCACCGCCGTCTCCAGCCGGTGCAGATTACATGCAAGGCGAGATTGGTGGTTCAAATCGACCACAATGATGCCACACATGTATTGATCTAGTTGAGATATCTGATGGACTTGATCCAAGCTTCTAGTTTCTTTTTGTTAAAAAAGAAAGTCGACATGTCGGTTTACACTTCAAAAAAAAAAAGAAAGAATTTCAGAAATCAAAGAAGAAAGGATCGTGGTAGTCCCAAAGAGAAGGAAGATAATCGTCATCGTTGATGTCCAAAGAGGGCCATCCAACGGCGGGAGAAGAAGGCCCAATAGGCCCAAGAATGAGATCTGAAGGGAGAGGTGGAAGTGGGGTGGGAGCTGGGGAAGCAAGAAGGAAGCTGGGATTATTAGGGTTTTGGGAATACGAGGAGGTTGTTGGTGAAGAGGGAGTGGGAATAGCAGAAATAGGTGGAGTGGAATTAGAAATAGTAGTAGTGGAGGTAATTATTTCGTGAGTTGGGTGTTGGGTAAGTTGTGGTGGGTATTGATGATTATGTAGGAGATTAGGATGATATATTAAGGAAGAAGGCGGAGGATAGATGGTGGTGTAAGATTGAGGGGAGGGCATAAGGGGGAGAGAAGAAGCCATGGAGGAGAAGGAGAAGGCGGAGGTGGCGGCGGGGCGGGGGAGGAGAGGGCGGAGGGAGGTGGAGGAGGAAGAACGGGAGGAGGAGGAAGAGGAGGAATTAGAGGAAGAATAATTATTAGGAGAAGTGGATTGGAGGTTGAGTTGGGCACGGGAGCCGTAGAGGATGATGGCAGCGCGGTCGTAAGCACGAGCGGCGTCTTCAGCGGTGGAGAAAGTACCGAGCCACTTGCGGGTGCGTTTACGGGGTTCACGAATCTCGGCAACCCATTTACCCCAGCTGCGTTGACGGACGCCACGGTAACGGAATTTGTTGTTGTCGGGGCCGCCTTTGCCTTTTCGTTTACGGGTGCCATTATTGTTGTTGTTGTTATTATTACTATTAGGAGAAGAATCGGAAGGGTTAGAGGAAGAAGGAGAAGGAGAAGAAGGTGAAGAATGGTCTTGGGGTTTAGGTTGAGGGAGGAGGTGAGAGGAAGAAGAAGGTGAATGGTCGGGATCCATAAAAGGGAAAGGGAGTTTGTTTGCCTCGTTCAGTGAGAAGGGAAGAGGGCTGGGGGAGAGTGAAGGAGTGTGGTTGGGGGTTTGATTTGGAATTGGTTTCAGTTAATGGTGGAATAGGGCGGTGGTTTTGAGTGCCTTTCTTTATATAACACTAAACTACATTACACACTTTCCAGACATGACAGACAAAATAAAATAAAATAAAAAGGTTTAATTAATTTTGAAAAATAAGTTCCATCAATTTGCTAAAGTCTCAAATTTTGAAAACTAAACCTTAAATCTTAATTAGGCTTCGTTGAGTAAATATCTAATAAATAAAAAAATTTTAGAGATGAAAATAAATTTATTACCGAATGTGGTATAAATAATTACCAAAACAAAATCCAATTATTTTGAAAAAAATTCAAATGTTTGATAACGCTTTTGAAACATTATGTTGTTTATTTTAAGTAGTTTACATAAATATGATTTTATTTTTCTCTAATCAATTTAAATGAACATCTATAGATTTTTAAAACGTACATTTTTATAGATTTCATTTAATTGTCTAATTATAACAATTGAGATGTTAAAAATCTACATTAAAAAAATAAAAAAGACTCACACTCCTTATAAGCCGAGATAGATGGGTTACCCTTTCATTTATAATTGGTTTTGAGATAAAAATCCTAAAGTTTAAACAGACATTCGATTGAGATTCGATCAAGAATCAGACATTGAAAAAATGAAATGGACGATTGAATTTGTCGAACATATTAGTAAGTTGTTGCTTAATCATAACTTAAATTAATTTATTTTTTAATATATACTAATTCTGAATTAATTTAATGGGGAAGTGTTTGTGCAGAGAGGCAGAGTATATACACGTGAGATAGAGTGAGACACCTCTTTTCTTCAGCCGATTTTTATGAATACATCTCCTCTTTCATTTACTTTAATATATATATATATATATATATATATATATCTGACAACAACAAACAAAGACTTAGCTTCTTCTAACACACCACTCTTCTTACTCATTTCATCATCTTTAACCAATATGGATAATGTATTTTGGATTCAATCTCAAATTCACACTCTCTTCTCCAAACTTATGTTCATTCTTCACAAAAATAATAAACTAGGGTTCTAAAATATTTTCTGCTTTCATTTTATTAATTTATTCTATATATTTTAAAAATTAGTCGTACCAATTTATTCCTTATAATTCATATATAAAAAATGACTACTCGTAAGGTAATAATATGTTCAATAACTAAAAATTATCACTTTTACGAGAGTTAAAAGAAAACCATTCTTTTTTACAATGTTGAAGAAGAATCATCGTATATCTAACATTTTGTAATACCAGTTGAACTATTCTCATTTTAATATCAATAAATATTCAAAAAAAAAAAAAGCCACATACGTCAATGTTTTAGGAAAAGTGTTTTAACCGTAAACAAAAGTTGATACAAATTTCAAATACTTTTGTAATTTATATTTTGTACCTTTGATCCTATAAATTAATAAACGAAGGTGAATATAAGATTAGATTATATAACAGTGTAGCTTCCTTAATTGTAAGCTTAAAATATGTAGAAACCTTAATTATCAAAGAAAAACATAACATCATAAGGACTTTTTGAACATAAAAGTTCTTAATTAGACAACTTACTAACATATCATATTAAATTATCGATTGATTTATAAGTATAAGATAATAAGTGAATGTATAATCCAACTTAACCATCTTAATCACTCTCACAATTTATTTTCACTCATGCCCTCTTAAATGCACGTAGTCACAGAAAATTGGATTGAGTTATCAATTTTTTGAAGATGTCAGGAGGAAAATTAGGTTCATTTATGAGTTTAGTCTTCGAAGAAGTTTCTAGATATGTGTGATATTTAGATACCGTTGGTTAGCAATTTCAAAGATTTAGAGAATTTTTTTAAAGAAATTTTTTTATATTCGGGTGAAGAAATTTTAATAAATTAAAATATTTACAAAATTTAAAAATTTATGAATAATAAATATTGTAGTATCTATCAATGCATTGATAAACATTGATAAAAATTTATCAGTATTTATCAATATATATTATTGATAAAATATAAAATTTTACTATATTTGTAAATTAGTTTAAAAATAGATAAGTCTTCATTATAAAATTTGAAGATGCATATTAGAAAAATAATAATAAATAGAAATTAAAGTTATAAATAAATATTTTATGGAGATAGAGAATGGTGACACAAAAGATGAATAGTTTAGAGAGAAAGAAGAACAAATTATATATATATATATATATATATATCGATGTGAATAGAAGAGAGCATTTTTTGTATTTTTGTATTTTTGTATTTTAGAAAATTTTGAATATATGCCTTAGACTTGTAATATGTTAGTGCAATTATTCTAACTCATTTATTTAATGTGCTGACATGGTCAAACATCTGCTTAGTAAGACATAAAAAGAGAATGTAGTAATTATATGTCTTAATCCAATAAACTATACTTTGGTATTGTCAATTAAATAATTAAGTGAAAAGGTTAAATTGTATAGTATTTTCAAGTAAAAACTCCAATTTTCTAAATATACATACACACTGGTATCTCAAATGAAGGGAGAAAATAGACGCTAACAATCTTCAAATTCAATGATTTACAATTTTTTAGAAACCATTTTTATAGTAAGAGAATTGATTAATTGTAAATTTTTCTTTTAACAAAATAATAGAAGAGACGAGACATCTTAAATGGTGTATCGAGACATTTTAATTAAATTAATACAATATTAATTATAATAGTTTTTTTAAAGCACAAAGTGTATCTTCCGTAAGTAATTTTGAATTAAAAAAAAAACAACTCTAATCATTTAAATACTCACAAAAATTTGTAGAATAATGTGATGCTAAATTGGATATGCTATAAAATATGAATGTATGTGAGTTTAAAATTTAGGATTTAAAATTTAGAGTTTTAGGTTTTAGAGTAACAAGATATAAATTTTTAATATTTAAAAATAAAACGTTAAATTCTCTAGTACTATAACTATAATAAAATAATTTTATATACTACGTTCTATATATTCATCATTTTTATGAAAAATAAATTACAATTTATAATATATCATTCAATATATGTTAAACCTGTTGAATTGATTAAGAAAAAGTAAAACTTTCTTTATTTTTTTAATAAAAAAATATAGTTAAGAGCATGCAAAAGTGCGAGAAGAGTAGGAATAATAAAGTCATAAAAAGTGAAGAAAATAATTATAATATATGGTCGTTTGAATAATATATATATATATTAGTATGTTGGACAATTCCCAATAAGATGAACATTCACGAAGATACGAAACATGCATTATAATTAACATAATTATCTGTGATAAAAGTTTTCGGTGGGGAAATGATTTTTTTATTAATTCAAATTATAAATATCTTCACCAGATTTAGCTCTTTTAGTAATTCTTATTTATTTGAATTTGAAGAAAATATTATAATATCAATAATGCAAGATGTTGCCCATGAAGATCATGGTTCACACCTACACATCTTTCCATTCATTTAACCAAATCAGTTCTAAGTCTATATCTACTTGCTTAATTTTTACCTGCCCCCTACTTAATTATTTTAGCTTAAATTTGTTCCAAAACAAACATATATATATATATATATATATATATACTAAATCATGAATTATGAACATTATTAATCATAATTTCTATTCTTAAGATAATAATCGGGTTTTATACGTCAATCTATAATTCAATTAGTTAAAGAAAAAACAAAAAGAAAAAGAAGCACACCATATTGAACTTCCACACTTTTCAACCTGAGCTTTAATGGCAATATGGAAGAAGTAAACAACAGAGTTTTGGAACTGATCTGAACATATATTGTTGACTTATAATTTTAAGTTATTTTTATTGGTACAAGTCTCATAAAAATTTACTATATTCTAAATATTTGGCAATTTTATAATTTAGAATAAATTTTGAAAATTAAATGTTGCATAATGATAGCAAAAATATAGGGTTAAGAGAAATTGCTTCATGGAGAAGTAATTTATTTATGAAGAAGAGGGGAATTGAATTGATGCATATATATCCATTGAGATAAGAAGTGGTTTTTGAAAGTAAAAGTCTGCACCAACTTTCTCTGCGCTTCTTGGACTTTGTGTTTAACACTTTCCCATTCTCACAAAGTCTCTATATCTCCTCATTTATATATATTATTACTCTTTCTTTTGTTTATTAATTCTTTATTTAAATTATTTTCACACGTGTATTATTACTAAACTATCTCTTAAATATCTATAAAATTTAGAGGATTATTTCGATTAAAACAATAAATTAATACTTGTATCAATTGAAATTTTTCTTTCTATGTGTATAATTATGCAATTGTCTATTTTGTAAATCCAATACTATCTATACGTATAAGATAAACGTTGTTTCATCCATCCATCTAGAATTGATTTACGATAAAGAAATAGAATTTCATTAAAGGAGATTAATATATAAAATGAAATTTATTTTATTTTTCTCATATTAATTTAATACGAGAATTTAATTATGTGGACTCTCTCAAATCTTGTTGTTGTTTTTTTTAAGAAAAAATTGTGGATTTTTTTTCTGACGGAAACTGTTTGACATTAATTTACAGGTCATGTACAGAATGTTGGCGGCTTTTATTGAATCTAGTTTTTATTTTATTTATTTTAATTAATTACTTATTGTTATTTTTATTCTAAATTCTACATAAATACGCAATTTTATATGTATCTTAAACTTACAAAAGCTTAAGGAAAAAAAAAAACACTTTTAGCATTCAAAATGAGATTGATTTTTGTGAAATTATACAATTATATTTATGTTTGGTTTGCGTCAGATGATATATGAAAAAAAGTTTTTTAAAAAATTAATTGTTATTTAAATAATTTTGATAAGAAAAGGCACGTGTCAAACATTTTAATAATTTTAAAATGAAAAATATTTGAAACACATTGGAGTTGGTTTAAAAGCAAAATTAATATATATGTGTGTGGAAGGTGAGGAAGTGATTTTGAGGGGAGGAGAAGTGAATTTAGGTTGAAAGGGAAGTTAAGAGGGACGGGGAAAGGAGTGTTTTGGAAGGGTTAAAGAGTGCATGCAAAGGAGAGGAGGTGTCAGGACGTAAGAGGAACAGCAAAGGCATTAGGGCAGAGAAGAGAGAAGGAATAGAAATTATCATTTACAAAAAGCCATGTGAGCAATGGCTATGCCTATGGCAAATGGGGGACAGTCCCACAGTGCATCGGTACTCTAAAAAAAACCCTAAACCCTCTCTTCCAACCATGTTATTCCTTCGGTTAATTTTACGGGACAATTCATCGAACTTTACGATTAATATTTGAATGTCGAAAATATCTGTAAAATATTAAACTTCGTATAGGTTACCACCACTAGTTGAATCCATAATCTCATCTCTGTTCCAAAATTTCAAAACTTGCATAAGGTTTTTATTTATATAAAATCTAATTAAAAATTTAAATCCATACAATTATTGATTTAAATTTTAATTTATAATTTATTGTTACATCACCTTTTATTCTTTGACTCTACTGATATCGTTCTTCATCTTCTCTTTCCCTTTTAATTAACCCTTCTTTCCTATATTCTATTCTAACATTATTTTCTATAAAAACTACACTTTAAATATTCTCAAACTTTTGCTTTTCGTTTTTGTCTTGCTCCCTCTTAAAAACTCTTTTTATTCCAAATTTGGGTACGTGTTCAAGTGTTGGATGAAGAATGATAAAACCCATGGTAAGGAACGATAAGAAAATTAAACGCACAACTTTTTAGAAGCTAAATACAAAAATCAAGACTCCATTTGATAATAATTCGGTTTTCATTCGATTTTGAATTATTTTCTCACAATTTTCTAATCATCATTTCCATCTTTTATGAGTTAACATTAAGATTCTTACAATTTAAAAAAAAAAAAAAAGTTCTTAAAAACTATATTTTTTAGTTTTCAAAATCTTGATTTGGATTTTGAAAACAATAGGACAATAAACACAGAAAAATCAGTATGTGGAACTTATAATGTTTGTAACATAAGTGATCAAAAAAAATAAGACAGCCAAATCATTAAAATTACTAAATTTGTAAATCAAATTTATTAATTAAAAGTTAAGGTTTATGATATTTTGTTGTACGGTTTGTCGATTTTTGGTTAACGTGTTTATCATAATAATTTATTTTCTTTCAAATCAATCTTATCTGGTTCCATGTGTGAGAACATAAGGCCTGGGCTTGGAGGGCCCAACAGGATTTCCGGCCCAATGTCATTTTCTTGGCCCAATAATACATTTTCAGATCACACGTCCCAATCTTACTATTTCAAACTTCCTCTTTCATTGAACCTACACTAAAACCATGGATGTTTAAACCCTTTATCATCCACTCATTTTCTTTTTCCTTTTTTTTCTAATGATGTTCCAAATAAATTATGATACAATGTTCATGAAATCTTATACAAACGAATTGTAAATATAACAATCAAAACTAAATTATTAGCAAATACAACACAATTTCTTTTACATTTAGGTATCCTAAATTTTTAGTCTTAAAAGTGTTACCTATTGTAATTATCTTTTTTTTTTTTTTATATATATATATATATATACTTATTTAACTTTCAATTCTTCTTTGTTTAAAAGGAATCCTCAAATTCTGTTTTTACTTCCTTGTTTCTCACCACAAACCCTTGAAGATGCTCCAAAAGTAAGAAAAAATCGAAACCAATTTCACCAATTATAATTACCTCTCGCTGCTAAAGCTAACGTAACTCAACTAAGAATGATATATTAACCACAAAGTTTGTAGTTTGAATTCCATAAAGATTCTAGTAACCCGAGTGTTCTATAAAATTTGTCGAACAATAATGAAAGAATACTCAAATTCAGTTTCTACTTCCTTGTATCTCACCATAAAGCCATAATGATTCTTCATTAGTGACAAAAAACCAAAACTAGCTAGTTAAGAATCAGTAGTGACCTTTTTTCTGGATTCAACTACATGTAAGAATGCTATTAACCATGAAAAGTTTGTGTTTTGAATCCAGAAAAAAGGTCAGTGGAGCAATATACTTAAAGAATTAAACATTAAAAAAAAGACAAGAATTGAGTTCGGAATGAACAGATGATTATACATATAGAGAAAAGAAAAATCTTTGATGATAGAGACAGAGAAAAAGAGAGATGAAAAAGTTTCAAGCTTTAAATGGATATGGAAAATGGGTGAAATCACATAAATATCCATATTGGATGATATCATCAGAAGAACTCTGCTCAGCAGAGAAACTGAATCCACCATAAGACATATTAACAACACAATTTTCTACACAAGAAGAAGAAGAAGATGAAGAGGAAGAAGAAGAGGGAGTATTATTAGTAGCGTAACGAGCGAGACGAGCTTTAGCAAGAGCAAGATCATGTTGAAGCTCCACCATTTTAGTCTGCAACAAAGCTATAGCACCAATGCAGCCATAAACAGGATCTCTAAGCCTGGCTTCAGCTTCATAAGCCAAAGAATTAACAGTATCTTCTCTCTGTTCTTCAGGAACTTCAGTCAAAATCTTGCTAACATTACTTGCCCCAAAAACTTTATGAACTTTGGCAAATTTCTTTGGCTCATCAGACCTAAAATAAGGAGCAAAAATACAAGTGGGAATACATCTTCTTTTCAGCAATTTGCAAGCTGCACAAGAAGATGAAGAACGAGTTTCATGCCAACCTCTCATTCTTGCTCTTCATTCATTATGTCAAATATGAAATAATGTAATGTCATATTTTTTACTACAAAGGATGTGTATTTATATATGGATTTGTTGGAATTAGAGTAATTAAGAGAAAAGAAAAAGAGGGGTGGGGCCTAAATTTGGTTAAGAGTAAATGGAGAATTGAAAGTTTGAAAGAGACTATTCAAGGGAAAAAAGAAGAAGCACTTTTAATTGAAATTTTTGAGAAAGTGGGAATTAAAGAACATGGGGTGACATTATTTGTGTTCCTAAGTTAGGATGAGACATCATATTTGATAAATAAAGTAAAGATATTGTACAGAAGAAAGTAAAAATAAAAATCAATTTTTGTCAATAGAAAGTTGGTTTTCAGCTTGCTAACTGCAATTATATTCGTTCTTTTGAATTCTCTAGTCGAGAGTGAGAGATTGATGTGAGTTGTAACAATACTTTGATGGAGTGTTTTTCTTTTGTTATTGGGGTTGAAGAGATATTTTCGTGTGATTCTAATAAGTTTTCACATTATGGAAGCTTTCAAATACTTTTATCCTCAAGTTTGGAGTTTTTTCATGTTAACTCTCGTGTTTTCGATTTTTTTTACTTAGTAGTAGTGAGAGGTTTTCACAACATAATTATCAAACAACTTTCAAATGACTTGTTATAGAGAAACACTCAAGAATTGCATAATTCAATGACGTGTCAAATATTGAATAGTATAAGGGTACGAAAAAGGAAGTAATGCATGATGATAAAAGGATAAAAAGAGTCACATCAAAGAAAATACTGAGGTAGGGATTGGGGGGGAAAGGGACAAGGATGATAATGGAATTCCCAGAACCCACTTGTTCAACAAATGCTCGTCGTTTTCCTCAAAGAAGATAGAGAGAAATGGGATTGTTGGAAGAATTGAGAATAAAAGAGAGTGAAATAAGGATAGTGCATAGCACGTTTAGGCAAATAGGAAAACACACAAGTTTTATAGGAATCATTTTTGATTGCTCAATGTTTCTGACAAATGGGCCGGCCCAATATAATTATTCAACATGGATAATAATAATAATAATAATAATAATAATAATAATAATAATAATAATAATAATAATAATAATAATAATAATCTTTGTGTTTGATTAAGTTTGATATTTTGGTCTTTGTTTGTTTTACTGTAACTCTTCTTTATGGTGCTTTCCTCTCTTCCACTAATTTGTTATTCGATCATTAAAGTAGGGGTCCCTTTGTTTGGATTACATTTGTACCACTCAACATTTTAGTAGGACCCAAAATAATTAAGAGAGAGAGAGAGAGAGTGAAATTGGGCTTTTCTATGGGCTTTAATTGGGCCTTTTCCTACTGGAGCCCATTTGAGAAAAGTCAACCAACTTGCATATAGTATCCATACAGAAACTTCCATAGGTATGATAAGCAATGACTTTTTCATTTTTGTCCAATAAGAAAGACTTTGGAATTTGTACCCTTTTGGATGAACCAAAAGCTAAAGAGTTTACTTGACGAATCACACTGTTTTTTTCTTTTTCTAATAATAATAATAAAAAAAAAAACAGTACAGATGTAGAAAGATTTAGATTCGTACACACGAGTCTATCAATAATAAACCATATTGTTTGTATCATTAGCAAGAGTCTATCAACACTGCAGCCTATTTCGAATACACTTTCTTATACTTAGCAACTTTTTAAAGATCTTTAAGAGTGTAACTCGTTGCAACTATCCTTATTTAATTATATGAGAAAACATTACGAAGAAAAAGACGAGTTTACCTAAGGTGTTGACCATGACAGAAATCAAAGGAATGTGTCTAAGAAAAAGTAAGCAATGGCCATCAAAACAAACATTGCGTATGGGGAAAAAATGGTAGGAAATGTGAAAGAAGACAACATTGATGGCATTTCAGAATATGCAAGAAGAAAGTGGAAGGCTTAACTATAAATTTGAATTGTTAATAACACTCATGATTTGGATCTTCTGATATTGAATTAAAAACATATCTCAAATTCCAAAAATTAACTATAAAAAAAGATTATGAGACTGACACATTTTTCTTTGTTTTGTTCTTAGAAAGTGACCATTGTTTGGTGATGTTATGAGATAAACTTTTCAATACTCCCTATTAAGAAACTTCCAAAAACTAAAAAGAAGTTGAAAATTTGCAAGAGACTTGAGAGAAGACTGCCCACAATGTTTGACAAAGTAAGTTTGGTGCAGAAAATGCATAGTTTTGAAAATATAGAATTGGTTGAGGATCTGACTATTTTGAGGAGACAGGAAATTGCTCCAAGTGGCACCTACTCATAACTTCTCTTATTGTCTATACAGTCAACCAAACAAATAGAAACTGCCAAAAACAAAAAAACCTTTCAGTTAACATAATGAAATTTAATATTTCTCAAGTTTTTGAAGGAGTTTTGAAATTTTCTTCCTAGTAATCTATGTCTGACTTAATGTAATGTTGATAAAAACTATGAACAAAGTCTTTTCATTTAGTGAAAAATGGCCATGGATGTTGCTCTTTCCTCAATGATGGCAGCTTCTTCAAGCCTTTTCCCTTCCGGGTCTCTGCTAGAATCACTAATTCTGTTATCCAATGAAGTTGCTTTTGAAGAGAAGGCTCCTTTTGTACAAGCTAAAACCATCTCAACCATGAGAAGAAGAATCAAGCTTCTTGCTTTCTTATTTGAAGAAGTTCAAGAATCAAATTGTCCACTTCCTCCATCTTCAATTCTTTGTCTCACTGAACTCTTTTCTGTAATCAGAAGAGTTAAGATTTTGACCCAAAGCTGTGAGGAAGGAGGTTGTTTATGGAGTTTACTACAAACTGAGTCCATTTCAAATCAGTTTTATCAGTTAGTGAAGGAGATTGGGAGAGTACTTGATATTTTACCTCTCAGTTTGCTTAAATTAACAGATGATACAAGAGAACAAGTGGAGCTTCTTCACAGTCAAGCTAAGCGATTCGAGTTTTCGGTGAATGCTCGAGAGGTTCAGAGAAAAGATGAGCTTCTTCAACTAATGCGCAACAATAAGGAGAGAAACTACAAGAATAAAGGTTTGGGAGAAGTGGGGAAAATCAAAGAGATTTTCAGCAGTGTTGGAGTGAGAGACATGGTGGATTGTGATGAAGAAATATCAAAACTAGAGGCTGAAGCTCTTAAACAAGCAGGAACAGGTGGAATCATTGTGGTTTCTAATATAAACAATCTCATTTCTCTTGTTAAGCATGCTAAAACAGTGATCTTTAGTAAGAAAGAAAATGAAAACGATGGGGGAAAATACAGCTTAAAGGTTCTACACTCAAACAAACATCTAGATCATTCATCTTCTAATTCATTGGTTCAAATTCCAGACGATTTTCGTTGTCCAATTTCACTGGATTTCATGAGAGACCCTGTAATTATATCGTCCGGGCATACTTACGATCGTTATTCGATAGCCCAATGGATTGACTCAGGGCATCATGTTTGTCCCAAGAGTAATCAGAGGCTAATTCATATGGCCCTCATACCAAATTATGCACTCAAAAGTTTGATGCAACAGTGGTGTCAAGAGAACAACATTAATATGAATGAACCTACAAAACCATATTCTTCCTTTGAGTTGGAGAGAAGCAACAGCAAAAGATACCTTTCCGAGGAACCGATCGATCACATTTCCGCATCCAAAGCAGCCTCCGATGCTGTTAAAATGACAGCCGAGTTTCTTGTGGGAAAACTTGCAACCGGGTCGCCAGATATTCAAAGACAAGCTGCATATGAACTCCGGTTACTAGCGAAAACAGGAATGGATAACCGAAGAATGATTGCCGAAGCAGGAGCGATACCGTTTCTAGTAACATTGTTGAAATCCGGTGATCCAAGGATTGAAGAAAACGCAGTGACAGCATTGTTCAACCTGGCAATCTTCAACAACAACAAGATACTCATAGTAGCAGCAGGGGCAATAGACAACATAACACACATCTTAGAATCAGGTAAAACAATGGAAGCAAGAGAAAATGCTGCAGCAACAATATATAGCTTAACAATGGTGGACGAGTTCAAAATAACAATAGGGGCGAGTCCGAAAGCCATACCGGCATTGGTGAGGCTACTTAAAGAAGGCAATTCAGCCGGGAAACGAGACGCTGCCACAGCACTTTGCAATCTAGCACTTTACAATGCCAATAAAGCTTGTATTGTAGTAGCTGGGGCAGTGCCATTGCTGATTGAGTTGCTGACAGACGACAAAGCAGGCATAACAGATGATGCATTGCAGGCGCTCTCCTTGGTTTTAGGTTGCTCAGAAGGACTGCAAGAGATAAGAAAGAGTAGAGTTCTAGTGTCATTGCTTATTGATCTCTTAAGATTTGGATCTCCAAAAGGGAAAGAGAGTTCACTTACATTGTTATTGGGGCTGTGTAAGGATGGAGGAGAAGAAGTAGCAAGTCGTTTGTTGATAAATCCAAGAAGTATTCCTTCACTTCAAAGCTTGGCAGCTGATGGATCATTGAAAGCCAGAAGAAAAGCTGATGCATTACTTAGATTGCTTAATAGATGCTGCTTCCAATCACAGCCATGTTGAAATAGCAGAAATGTGTAGAGATAATCAATCTTACAAAAGTATATATTTGTTCAAACTCTAAAGATAAATTTACAGGTTTTTGGGTTTGTTGATTGAAAGAGTGACCTCAACAGTACTTATTCTTCTTCTTTCTTCCCTCTTTTTTCTTTTGAGTTTTTCTTCAGAATATAAAATTACCTTGAGAAGATCTTGGGAAAATTTTGTTAGTCCTATTTTTTCTCTCATGTTTCTGCCCATCATCATCAACCTCAGGAGTCTAAATTGAAGTTGAAAAACTAAAGCCCTGCTCTGTAACTATTTTGTTTTTTGTTTTTTTTTTTGAAAAAATTAAAAAATATAGCTTTTAGAAACTTTTTTGTTTTTGGAATTTGACTAAGAATTCGATATTATACTAAAGAAAAATGCAACTCATGGTAAGAAATGAGAAAATTGATTTAATTTACCATTTGTTTTTTGTTTTTGTTTTTAGAATTTTACTAAGAATTCAACTCTATATTAAACCAAAAGATTACCGAACGGAGGTTAAAACCAAGAAGCAGTGAAATATTGACTATTCTCAACATGAAAATATGTTAGCTCCAACCTGAAATAAGCAGTTTTCCCAAAATTGAAAATTATGAACTTCAAGTAAATGATTACCCAAAGAAGGAAAATCTTAATGTACATTTATAAAAGAGTTTTTGGTGCAAAAGAAATATTAAAACATATGTAAATTTGTGAGCTAGATTTGACCTTTGGGATCATACTTGAACATTCCTCGACAAGAACTCCTCGATCTCAACTTGCAATTAGGAGCCCCTCGTGCTTTCAACGGCATTCATAGCAAACAATTTTCATTATTAGTCGTTGTATCATACCAAGGTAAATTAATTTATCCCATAATAGTTTATGATAAATTGGATAAAAGTTAACCTATAAGTTTGGGTTGGGTTATATGACAAACCGCGGCATGATTAAACCCTAAATCTTTTTAATGGAATGAATCTAGATAATTTATTCATTTTTTTTTATTTAGTACATTGAGAGTAGGAGGGTTGAACCAAATCACATAATCTAAAGTGGGGTCATTTGTATATATTTTTTAAACTTTAATCAAAGTTTCATCTTCTTCTTTTTGTCTATTTATTTAGGAAAAGACGAAAAGTTACTTTAAATTATTTTACTACCTTTCAAGATTTCGGTGAAAAATACTTTTTAGGGTGATTTTGAGTTTATTTTAAATGAAATCCAAAATAGCTCTAAATCATGAATGCCTACTTAATTCATTCATAATAAAGTTCAGATTTAAGGTTATACAATTATTAATTTGGGTGATCTTTGTTTCCTTCACTCCACCACCTATAGCTTTACCTTTAACTATCCAACCAATCATATTTTGGTACTCCCATAGTACTATAAACCTTTTTTTTTCCCCCATTTTGGCAGCCACATGTACATATATATATATAATTTCAAGGGTACATCAGAATAAAAAATAATAAAAGAATGATTGGGTGGAAAAAGTAAGCCCATTACCTTTTAAACTTACTTATCAGAGCTAAAGTGCAGCTTTTAGAAGTAACATATTGTTAGAAATAAGGGACACAAATAGTTTCATAATATTGCATTGAAGACGAGGAACAAGAATTGGAAGTAAATAATTGTTCATTTGTATAAATCAAATATTCTCTACTTACAATGAATCGATGTTTCAAGTATATACAGAATAAAAATGTCAAGATATTATCTTTCCAAAAAAAAGTCCAGATAATAAATTGGTGTACATAAATAAAAATTCATATAGTTTCTTTTTTTTTTTTAATAATTATTTTGCTCTAACTTTTCATGTTTAAGCACAGGATTAGAGCAACAAACAGTTCTTACTTGTTAAACAAATAGGTTTATTTTATGTCCTCGAACCTAAGATAGCCTTGCAGTAAAAATGATTTTAACCCTGTGGGGACATGGGGGAATTTGCACCTGTATATTCAGAAAATTTATAAGCTTGGAGAACTTGCAATGAGTCACCAAATGCAAGCTGTATATGAACTCTGGTTACAAGCAAAAACAGGAGCGGATAACCGAAAGGATAACTGCCGAGGTAAGAGTGATACCATTTCCGGTGAGGTCGAAACCGAGGAATCCAAGTTTAAAAGAAAATGATGTGACTGCATTGTTCAACGTTCCAATCTTGAACAAGAAAGTCCTAATAAGTGGCAGAAGGGGCTATAGACAACATAACACACATCTTAGGAATCAGGGAAAACAATGGAAGCAAGAAAAAATGCTACAGCAACAATACTCAGCCTATCCATCCATAGTAGACGAGTTTAAAAAAACAACAGGAGCGAATCCAAAAGCCATACCAGCATTGAGAAAAGGTAATTCAGCCAGAAACGAGATGTCGCCAACAAAGCTAGTCTAGTAGTTGCTGGGAAATGAAAGGGCTGTGCGAAGATAGAGAGAAAGTTGTGATGACTGTTGATAAATCCTCGCCGTGAACCTTCTCTGCAAAGCTTGGCAGCAGATGGATCATTGAAGGCCAGAAGAAAGGTTGACGCATTGCTTAGACCACTCACTAGGCGCTGCTTTCAATCTTGGGCATATTGAACAGCAGATTGAGCCCTTTCAGACTGCTGTTTTTCTACAATAAAAAAGCAACACATGATAGGCATAAATTTGAGGGGAAAAGGGAAGAGAAGCAGCAGCTTGAAGGTGAGAATGGTAGCTGGTCGAGTTGAGACTTGTAGTTGAACACCCTTGGACTAAGAGAGGCCACATTATGAATTTCTAAATGAACAACAGATGAATTAGAAGTATGTTAACAAATAATTGGAAATTCAACAACAAAGAATACTCATAGAAACATATCTTTCTATTTACTAATGTAATCTGGCGCAAACGATTTCATTTGCTCGGTGTCCACTTTTTACATTTCATTTGCAGGATTGACACAAAAAATCAAGAACTTTTTTTTCGGGGGGAAGATGAGAGTGGTTAAGTACTGTTTAACCAAACTGATCGTTTCCGCTAGGTTATTATGAAGAAGACCATCTGTGAACTATCATTCACAAAGGGCATGGTGTTAAGTTATTTCGTAGGCAACCGATCTATAGCTCCACATACTCCAGCCTGATATGAGAACCCTCTATTTCGTAGTCCCAGTACCAACTTCCAGTATCCTGCTTATCAAGCTCAATTTGATCTAATTGAGCTTCAAAACCTGAGAATTGGAAAGACCAAAAATAAGCAAGATATTGCATATTCGCCAATCTCAACTTTTGGAAATGTCCAACACTAACGTGGAAGAGAAAAAAACGCATTTCCCCCAAAATAGAAAAGGTGTAGAACCTACCAGAAGTTCCGGGTGCGATTTTCAATTTGTAGCCATCTGGAACTTCAAATACATGATTACCCTACAGAGCACGAACAAGCAAATTCTTAGCACGGCAGATTCTCAAGAAGGATGAATGAACTATTACTCCATATTATGTTTCCATGCAAAGTTCAGTCCAAAGTGTGATTGGAATGACATCGAAGAGTTTAAACATTTTTTTTTCTGAAAATGTTACGAATATAATACTTTAAAGTGGATTTGGACAGTTTTAAAAGTACTTTTTTCATTTAACCAAATAACATAAAGAATTGAAACGTGTTTTTAGACAAACATCTTCCACTAAAATGTTACATCAAACAAAACTTCACTGAATAAAGCAGATCGCTGGATTATCATAATTCTTCAAGCTGTAGACAGCTTACCCCAGTGAGTAAATGTGTTATCCTATAGTTTATGCAACTGAATACAGTATCATATATAACTAAACCTGTAAAACTACACCGGTGGCCTCAAATTCAGCATTTCCATGCAAAATGATCTTGCATCCCTCATGCCGCTGCACCTCAAGCTTCCAGTAAATATTGTCTTCAGCATTCCAGTCAATTCCTTTATTCAACACCTTGACATTCTCCAATTTACATCTTCCACACCTAACCATGTGAACACGCTCAGAAACAAAACAATAATTCTCAAAAAAAAAAAAAAAAAAAAAAAAAAAAATCGAAATACACAAATTATAAAGACCTTTGTCCATAGTGAAGTAATGATTCACCATTTTCATCAATCTTCAGTGAGCCCATAACATTTTCAGACAGTACAATCAAACTCCCATCAAGCTGGAACGACAAGAACTAGATCAGCTTCATATTAATTCACTTCATTAGTGTATGGTCATCGTGTGCAAGAATATGTGAGAGATTTGTGTAGAGGCAATCCATTCCCAGCAAGAATCGGGCATCGTACCTGAACATTCCTCCACAAGAACTCTGCAACCTCAACTTGAAACTCGGAGCCCCTTGATATCGAACCACCAGAAAACTGAGATATGATATATTGTATTATGGTTACAATTACCAGTGAAATATGCACTTAGAACTGCAGACAAACCTCAAAATTACAAAGGGGAAAGTGGACGTAGCCAATAGCATTTTAGAGAGAAAAAGAGGCCGAGGCAAAGAGAATTGGGGTGCATTCCAATACAAGATGTTTTTAATAATCAGATACTGAAACTCTACCTTCTGTCTAGTAACCTCCCAAAGTGGGCCAAGTGCTGGATGTAGAAGGATGAGATATGGTGGTCCAGAATCAACATACTTCTCATTACTTTCAACCTGTCATAGGAAGGGTGAGTTAACCATGAACGGAAATAGGGCAGATTCCAAGTAAAATCATTTCTTAGAACAACCTTTATGTTTTCAAAATTTTACTGTTATTATGGAACCATTAATTATTGTTTTCCAAGTATAACTTGATTTAAATGTGTTATATTTGTAAACTAATAAATAAAAGCAGATGACAGAAAATATTTTCTTTAACACTTTTTAGAGGTAGAAAACAATTTAAAACGTTAATCTACAAAAATTGAAAAAAATAAAAAAGACATTCAAACAGCTCCTTAGTGTATCCACAGTAAAATAGTTTCCACGGATTGAAAAATAACATGACATACCACAGGAACATCAATATTACACGGTGAAAGAAGATCATGCGCATTTCGTAAGATATCCAAAAGTGCACCATCTGGAGTCTGAACAAATTAAAAATAATAGTATTAAATAAATAAAAATAAACATTAACTGATATCCAGGTTCAATCATTCATCTACTAGGAAAGTTCAAACATATTTCATGTCACGGTCCTCAAAGGAATATTAAGAACTTCGTTGTACAAATTATAATATCAACTTTTGTCTAGAGGTACAATATTGTTTAATTTGCTTTCTACACTTAAAAATCATCTCTTAAGCAATGGACTAGAAAGTATTACCTGGTGTAAGGACACACTAGCATGCTTTCTTGTCTTTTTAGCTGAAGATGTGACCCTTCTTCGCTCGTTGTACACAATGTAAGTGTCCAACATGTCTGGTGATATATATAGTTCAATATCATGAATGAAGATGACAGATGGTATATAATGATGATTACATTTACAACTACACAAAAAAGTAGTATCAATACCTTCTACATCATTATAACATCGAGATGAACTTGTATTAAAGAAGCTATCAGCGATGTTTTGCATGGTACATTCTAGTCGACCTCCAGAAACACTAACCATGGATGAAAAAAAGAGAGTTTATCAGAAAGATGGAATGATGCAACCGTTGGATAAAGTAATTTTGACATTAGAACTTCAAACTTTATATTTGATCAAGTATGCTATATGAAATAACAACTCAGCATCAACAATTTGTTGAATTTTATACCTATGCTTTCTTCCAAACTGGTCAAAATATGCAACAGGCTTTTTTAAATTTAGCACCATTCCAGGCAAACTCTTTTCACTATTAGAGGATACCACCTTCTCCACAGAATGCAAATCCACATATAAGATGTTTGTATTGGCAGGGAAGGACTCCAAACTACAACAAATAAACAAGGTTAGCTTAGTCAAACTTATGCATTTTTTCTCTTTCGACATCATGAATGCATCATGGAGGGCTTTCAAACTAATAATTAATTTTTAAAAAATTGAGACCATGACTACACACACAAATATATAGATACATTTACATATACATATACATATACATGTACATGTACATGTATGTACGCATATGATATACAGTGGCGGATCCATAAATTTTGTTGACGGGGGCTTTATAATTTAATAAAAATAGTCTGAAAAAAAATGTAATGAGAGGGGCTTGAGCCTAGTTCTAGAGGAGGCTGGAGACAATTTTACCACTAGGCTATCTTCTGATATTAGTATTATTTTAGTTTTGTAGATATATATTATATAAAGAACATAAACTTGACGTATACTAAATCCGCTGATGTATCTATATATGCACGTACGTATGTGTGTATGTGTGTGGGTATAAGCTTTCATGCATATGCGAGACATGATGGTAACAAGGATTGCAGTCTTATGCCTACCCTCCAAAGGAAAGGTCAAACTACAAAAATTGAATTAGACTAAAAAAAAAAAAAATGAACGGAAAGAAGTCATCCACCTGACTCGAGAACGAGATCCTTCTGTGATCCCATACTTTTCAAACTCGGTGTACTCAATGCATGACAAACCGTATTCCCACATCCCATCAAGATTCTTTGTCTCAATCAAAACATTCATTCCTTCGGTAGCGCCAGCTGTCCTCTTACATGATGCAAAGCCTAGTTTCTGTAACCCATACAACTCTGATAATGAGGGTAGAAAGAAATAAACTTGGTCTCAAATCAGTATAATCCAAGCATATTTTTCTTGTTGAACATGTAAGTATTGGTCTCAAATCAGACCAACAAACAACACCACCCTCTAAAGAATTTAAGTTTTGAGCTAGAAGTGAAGTTGGTCGTCCAGTACTAACATATTGCGGGACATGATCATAACCTCCACGCCAAATACAGATGATTACCATTTGCAGTACTGGAACAAAAAGTATATTTGTTTTTCCTCCTTCAAGCTTACCTTTTTTTGTCGCAAACCAATTCCTGACAACGCCAGTAGGGTCAAATCTGTAGCTGCCACAACATTACTACAAGGTCATTAGAGTCTACATCAAGCATAAGCCATCATCCACCAATCATAAGTAAATAAATAATTCAACTTATGATAGCTATATCTTACCTGACTTGCCTAACTGTTGCACCTTTTCTTCCATGGTCATAAAACCATTTAAAGATACCTTTGTCATGTGCAAGCTTCCATATAACACCATGACCACCAGGCTTGCATATAGGAGCAAAAGATTTTGTAACTAACCACAACCCATCATCTGCACCAGTGGCTGGAACCAGAGGCTGGAATAAAGCAAGAAAAATAATATTTAAAGATCTTTAGAATTTCAAAAAATGAAGGAAATTAAACTGGGAAATATTATATTTCATATTATAATTAGTATGACTTTTATCTGAAAATTTTCAGAGATAAACCTGCTCAAAGAGTTGGAAATTTGACCGACCCCTTCCAAACCATCCAAATCTTTCACAAAGAGACATGATCCTTTTGTGGTTATTCTTTGCTGAACTTGTCATGATTGCAACAGGTGTAATGCATTGTTTCCCATAGATCTTGCTGTACAAGAATTCTCTAGCCTTGGATAAAAAGTTGAAATGAAACACACGTGAGACCTATCATATCCAATCAACCATTAAAGGCCTATTAATTATTTTATCAATCAGATCACATGTGATATACCTGAAGATCTCTTATGAGACCTTCCAATAAAGTCCTACCACAATAAGAAAGCATTGCTGCAGGAAGGCACTCTCCTGTATCAGGATCAACCAAACCGAGCCTATCAGCAGAGCCTCCCAAAGGATAAATTTCACCCAACTCAGGTAAACCCTAAAAAAGTATAAAGTATTACAAATCACAGTTCAATGTGTGTATATAGATATGTATGTATACTAGTGCCCCAACTGTGTTAAAAACTAGTGCCCCAGCTGTTAACCTCAATTCCCCACAATGCTGCTTGAGATGCATATTCTATATTTTGAGAAAGATCAGGTCCAATGGGTGCATGAATCTCCAAAAATTCACTATCTATTGCATGGTTCTTTTGCCCAGACCAATTCTCGGAATATCTTTCAG
Organism: Cucumis cinereus; assembly: GCA_037974625.1. Classification (NCBI taxonomy): domain Eukaryota; kingdom Viridiplantae; phylum Streptophyta; class Magnoliopsida; order Cucurbitales; family Cucurbitaceae; genus Cucumis; species Cucumis cinereus. Next base: position 1,723,285 of record JBBPDJ010000014.1, read on the forward strand.
GTTTTGAACAGGCAAGAAGCTCTAGAACTTTAATCTGATACCTGAAAAAAGCATACATTTTCAAAACAGTAGTTTATACATGCCAAGTTATGTTGATATTACAACAGTAATTCGAAAATTATCAGAAAACTGGAAGACTTTATTGGTGGAAACCAAACAGCAACATGATCAAACGTAATTCCCGGCATTTTTCATTGTTTAGATCAAACGTTGCCATAAGTATACCTTTAATGAGCTCAAACCTTGGAAAATCAAAATGAACAGCAACATGATCATTTAAAAAGTAAGTATCAAAATCCTGGTCTGAACACTTTTCTTATGAGAGATCAATCATTTGACTAAGACAACCAATTTGATTGACAGAGTCTAAAAAGAGTTAAAATTGTATACCATGCTTCATGAATTGGTCACGGCCAAAACTTGGAATGAGAGAATAGAAATATCAAAGGTAAAACAGAAAAATCAGTAGGCTTGAAGATCGCATTATGAAACAGAACAGCTGTAGACTGTGGTTGAAGAAATAAAAGAGTGCATCTATTGATGTCAGCTTCCAACACTAAAACTAACCAAATTCACTATGAAAACAAACTTAAACACGAAATTGTCATCAACGACGTATAGCATCAGTAAACTTTAAAAAAAGGGCAGACCATGAAAACATGAACAAATATAGAGAACTCACCCGATGATTCCACCAATGCAATCATAAAATTTTTCAATCTCTCCTAAGTTCACTAAGAGCTTTTTCAAGTCCCTTAACTCTTCCTTCTCCAGAACCATTTCCCCCTTCCCAAATCCCCCACTACCACCGCCATTGCCATTTACATCAAACTTCTCAATCACTTCCACAAGCGAATAAAGTGCGTGCTTCAACACACCCCTTGCAGTCTCAAATTCACTCTCCACAGACTCAATTCCTAAACTAAGTACATGTTCTTGCCCCGCCGCAACCAAACACTTGAGCAAGAAGCAGTCGTAGGAATCCAAATTGAGATGAGGCAAAACCCTAGAGAACCAGTTACGTCGAGAATTGAAGAATCGTTTAACTCTAGAATCACGGTCAATGAGTTTCAACTTCTCCTTGATGGTCTTCCCTTTAGAAAGCTTAGTACAAAGGGCTCTCAGCCTAAGAATCTCTTGTTGAAAGTCATAGTCAGGAGCTGGGGGAGCGTAATCAACCGGAGCTGTAGAAACCCGAGGTATATGTAAAGAAGGAGAAGAAGCATAGGAAGAAGAGGAGGAGAAAGAGAAAGAAGAGGAAGTGAGAGAGAGAGGAGGTGTTGGGAGGGAAAGTGAAAAACGCAAGGTTTTGGAAGTTAAAGAGAAAGGGAAATGGTGGTTATGGTGAAGCACAGGGTTGGCCTGTGCCGCCATTATTGAGAACAGAGAAGAAGAATGGGAGAGAGTGAGAAATTTTCAAAGGAGGGTCATGGAAATTAAATTGAAAAAGGAGAAAGGATAAGGAGAAGATGCGGAAAGCATATGCTTGGATTGAAGGATTAAGGGGGAAAAAAAGGAGGAGAAAGAAAGAATTAAAGAGAAAAGAGAAGGTGAGGCGGTAACCGTCAACAACGTCTGGTTGGGGAGTGAAGAAGAACATCAACTCAGCTGGAGATGGCCCACTTAATATCTTGCTTCTATATCTCTCCGTCCACGTATATCGGACCTTTTATTTGTTTATTTATTATTTCTTTTTGTTTCCATCCATCCATCCACGTCCTCCTCCAAACTTAATAAACTTTTAATTTTGAAAATTGCAATGGGTCACAATTTTAAGAATTTAGATTTTGCAACCATAGTCTTGTTTTCTCCATTTAAGATTTTGCAAATATGTCACTCAATCAAAATACCTACCAAAATTTAGCCACTGGCTTGCAACAACGCAACAAATGGACTTACGACAACGATGATCGGTTGTGTGCGACCGAGCAAAGATAGGTTGAATGGAACTTTCCAAATGGAGGCAACCCTGCATCGTCAAGGTTTTTATGAGGTTTTGTCTCAACAGGATAATAACAATGTGGATGTTGCAATAGGATGAGCTTTGGTCATTGAAACTGTAACTAAAGCAAAGGATCTCTTTGCTACTATGGCTGCAAATACTCAGCAGTTTGGAACAAGGGCGTTAAAGCTGCCTCTGAGGTAAGTGATTTCAAAATCAAAATTTTGACTTAGTTGCTGCGGTTAAACAGATGGCAGATGGTAAAAGCCAATCTACTACGATGCACCAGATTTATTTGGTGACTGACCATTATGCATATGTATGCTCCAACTTTCAACAGAAAGTAAATGCGATTGACGACTTTAATAATAATGGGCAGCACAGACGAAGAGACCCTAATCAGACTTATATCAATCCAGGGTGGCGAGATCATCCTAATTTTAAATGGGGTGGACCCTAGCAGATATCAGATGAATCAATCTTGCAATTTGTATGCACATGATAACACTGGAAGATGGGTCCAAACCATGCCGCCAACCTCAAAGGCGTATGAATCTCGCTTTGAGAGAAGTCGTGATGCAGGAGATATTCAAGCTATAGGAGGCATGTATAATATATCCTATTGCTGATTGTGAGTGAGTAAGCCCTATTCACGTGGTACCCAAAAAAACAAGTATCACAATAGTTAAAAATGAAAAAAGGGGTAGATGTGTCTACTAGAGTTCAAAACAGTTGAAGAATGTATATAGATTTCAGGAAGTTAAATTCTGTAACTAAAAAGGCCATTTTCCAATTCCGTTTAGTGATCAGATGCTTGAAAGTCTTACGTAAAAGTCTTTTTTCTGTTTTCTTGATGGTTTTTCAGGTTTTACCAGATTCTTATCTACCAGAGAGACCAGAGACCAAGAAAGACAACCTTCACATCCCATTTGACACTTTTGCAATTAGACAAATGCATTTGATTTGTGTAATGCACCTGGAACATTCCAGAGATGCATGATGAGTATTTTTTTTAGTTCATTGAAAATTGTATTGAAGTTTTTAACTTTTTATGAATGATTTCACTGTTTATGGAAATTCTTTTGATAGTTGTCTTGATAGCTTGTCTAAGGTCCTAGAGAGATGTACTGAATCCAATCTAGTTTTGAACTTTGAAAAATGGCATTTCATCGCGTTAGAGGAATTATTTTAGAACATATTATTTCACAAAAGGGTATTGAAGTTGGTCCTGTAAAGATAGATGTAAGTCCTAAACTTTCTTATCTTATCCTACTAATATGAAAGATATTCGTTTCTTTTTAAGTCATCCAAGTTTTTACTGCAGATTTATAAAGAATTTTAGTAAGATTGCTTTGCCTATAACTACCTTGCTGCAGAAAGACGTGGAGTTCTGTTTTGATGACAAGTGCAGGCAAGACTTTGACACACTCAAGGCAACTCTAACTAGTGGTCCCATTGTGCAAGCTCTTAAGTGGGATCTCTCCTTTGAGATTATGTGTGATGCGAGTAATTATGTTGTAGGAGCGGTCTTGGGTCAGAGGATCGATAAGAAACATCATGCTATCTACTACGCCTCGAGCACATTGAACCCAACACAATCTAATTACACTACTACTGAAAAGGAGCTTATTTTCATTGTCTTTGCTCTTGAAAAGTTTAGATCATATGTAGTTGGTTTGAAATAACTGTCTTTTCTAAGCATACCTTCTTTGACAAAGAAAAATTCCACAAGGTTTCTGCAGGACTTCAAAACCCAAAAAATACTTCATTTTACCGAGATCAGTCATATCAAACTCCAGCATCATCGAGTTCTTAAACTCACCAAACACCAACTCGTCACTTCCTGTAAATAGAAGGCCATCAACATATAAACTTACAATAAACATGTTGCCTTCTTTGTATTGTTTAACAAAAAGGGTATGCTCATAGTCACATTTTTTAAAACCTTCCTTGATGAAATATGCTTCAATACGGTTGTACAAAGCACGTGGAGCCTGTTTAAGCCCATAAAGAGCCTTTTTTTAATTTGTACACCTTTTCCTCTTCTCCTTTCCGAATGTAACCTTGAGGTTGCTCAACAAGAACATCCTTGATTAGTTCTCCATGTAAAAAAGCAGACTTCACATCTAATTGATGTATAGGCCACCCTTGTTGTGCTGCAAAAGCAATCACCAATCGCACGGTCTCCATACGAGCTACCAGAGCAAAAACTTCTGTATAATTTACACCATACTGCTGAGCATATCCTTTCACTACTAATCTTGCTTTAAACTTTTCAATTTCTCCATTTTCATTAAGTTTAGTCTTGTAAACCCATTTGACTCCAACTGTTTTGGCTCCTTTTGGGTGATCAATTAATTCCCATGTGCCATTTTTCTCAATCGCCTCAATCTCAGCATTCATAGCATTTCTCCATCTTGTACTCGTCACAGCTTCCTCAAAATTAAGTGGGTCAGTACCAGTAGTATACAACGCAAAGAATGAACAAAATGCAGCCTCTTCATCAGAAAAACCTTCACCAGATATGTAGTCTCTTAGCCAAGCTGATTGCTTCCTAGTCCTTCCTTCCACGTGTCTTGGAACAGTCTCCTCCTGACAAGTTGAAAAAGACTCCTCTGGTTGTGCATCAGCAAGAGACTCATTTGGTTGTGGATCACCAACATTTCCTTCTATATGAGATTCTTCAATGACAACTTTTTCATCATCTTCCCATTCTAGTTCACACATAATTGTCGACTTATGTTGTTTGCCCCATTCCCACTCTTCACCTTCTCCAAACACAACATCTCTACTTATTATGATCCTTTGTGAGATAGGATCATAAAGCCTATATGCCTTTGATTCTTTGCTGATTCTGAGATGAAAACACTTCAAGCTTTTGTCATCCAATTTAGATCTCGAGCTATCAGGTACGTGAGCATAGGAAACACAACAAAAAATTTTGAAGTGTTGAACTGATGGCTTGATTTTGCTCCAGGCTTCTTCGGGTGTCTTATCCCTCACCGCTAGTGTTGGACTACGGTTTAAAACATGCACAACCCAGTTTACTGTTTCTGGCCAGAAAGTTTTGGGCACTTTCTTTTCAAATAACATACTACGCACAAAATTCATAATTGTCCGATTCTTTCGCTCTGCTACACCATTTTGCTGCGGTGAATATGTAGTTGTTAGCTGTCTCTGCACTCCATGCTCTTTGCAGAAATTGTTGAATTCTCGAGATGTAAACTCTCCACCACGATCTGTACGCAACCCTTTTAGAAACTTATCTGTTGCTTTTTCAACATGTATCTTGAAACTCTTGAAAACAGTAAAAGCTTCTGACTTTTCTGCCAAAAAATAAACCCATGTTTTTCGGCTGAAATCATCAATAAAGGTAATCAAATACCTTTTCTTGCTATTCGAGGCTGGTTTAATTGGCCCACAAATGTCAGCATGAACGAGCTGTAAAATTTCTGATGCTCTCCAAGAACTTTTATTGGAAATGAGTCTCGATGTTGTTTTCCCACAAGACAATCTTTGCACAGCTTTGAGGGCGGCTTAAGGAGCGGTAAACCTCCAACCATTGTTTTTGTTGCAAGGTTTGTAAGCCTTTAAAGCTTAGGTGCTCGAACCTATAATGCCATAGTTGCGCAACATCTTCTGTAATTGTGTTAAAACAAGTGGGTGCTGCAGGCATAGGAATGGCATGCACAATAAATTTCCGATTTGCAGACTTAATAGATTTCATAATCAAACCTTTGTAAGGATGATATATTTTGCATTTCCCTTGTTGAAACAGAATGCTCAGCCCTTTCTCTTGTAGTTGTCCCAGACTCAACAAATTATTCTTCAATTCTCGAACATAAAAAACTCCTGAAATAATGAAAATAACACCATTAATATCAACTCTAATGTTGCCTTTCCCTTTAACCACCATGTTTGAATTATTTCCCAACTTTACTGATCAGAAAAGTTAGAATCGAGTTCGCAAAAATATTCTTTTTTTCCACACATGTGGTTACTGCAACCAGAATCAAGAAACCATATATGTGTATGTTTTTTTGCTCATTTTCTTCAACATATGCCATCAACAAAATATGCTCATTGCTCTCTGCTTGACTCTCTGCAAAGTTTGAGATTCCTTTTTGTTACATTTATTAATTGGCTTGACATAATTCCTTTTCTCCAAGAATATCTTAATTATTTATGGGTGAAAATACTTT